>BLSH010481974.1:109732-135752 GCA_018402905.1 Glandirana rugosa | reverse complement strand
ACACCATTTTTTTCCTTGATTTTTCATCTATATTGCCGGGTGCCGGGAATACATTACAGCCGCGAGCAAGTTTAAATGACATTTTTCCTTTAGAAATGTCATTTTCCTGCGGCACTGTTCTACACACCACACAGATGCGCCAGTTTACAAGCAGACTAAGGGGATTCCCCGGGCATGATATTTAAAGGAATATTTCATTTTTATTGTTTCACTTTAAGCATTATTAAAATCACTGCTCCTAAAAAAAGTCATTGATACATGTCCCCTAGGGCAGTACCCAGGTCCCCATACACTTTTTATGGCAAAAACTTGCAAATAAGCCTTTAAAATTAGCACCTTTGATTTTTAATGTTCGTGTCCCATAGAGTTTAACCACTTCAGCCCCGGAAGGATTTACCCCCTTCCTGACCAGAGCAATTTTTGCGATTCAGCACTGCATCGCTTTAACTGACAATTGCGTGGTCATGCAACGTTGTACCCAAACAAAATTGATGCCCTTTTTTCCCACAAATAGAGCTTTCTTTTAGTGGTATTTGATTGCCTCTGCGGTTTTTTGCACAAACAAAAAAAAGTGACAATTTAGAAAAAAACAATAGTTTTTACTTTTTGCTATAATACATGTTTAAAACAAATATATATAAAAACAAATTTATTCATCAGTGTAGGCCGATATATACTCTTCTACATATTTGTGGTTAGAAAAAACGCAATAGGCGTATATTGATTGGTTTGCGCAAAAGTTTCTGCGTTTACAAACTATGAGAATTAATTTATGGTGTTTTTACTAGTAATGGCGGAGATCTGCAATTCTTATCGGGACTGCGATATTGTGGCGGACAGATCAGACATTTTTGACATTTTTTTGGGACCATTGACATTTATAAAGCAATCAGAGCTAAAAATAGACACAGATTACTGTATAAATGTCACTAACAGGGAAGGGGTTAACCTGCAGCGAGCAATCAATTTCACTGTGTTCCCTAGGCGTGTTCTGTGGGGGCTGGGCTGGCAGGGGCATGACAGATCTAACTGATCCCGATCACAGGGGTCAGTAGATCACTGTCATGCCGCCTGACAGAACGGGGAACGGCAGTGTTTACATTGGCGGTTCCCCGCTCTTCTTCTGTATTAGGCGAGCGCGGGTCACCGGTGGACATCGAGTCCGCCCAACCCATGGCCACACTCAGGGAAGGTGCGGCGGGCACGGTCAGGAACCGGTTACAAGGGTTTGCATGTTCGCTAGAACTTTTTGCCTGTTCGCAGTGTTCTGGTGCGAACCGAACCTGGGGGTGTTCGGCACATCCCTAATTTCAAATTGAATTTCAAATATTTATAGCCTGCTCCTATTAATCTGAACGATTTTGAAGTTTGAAAACTGACTTTTTGAAGAATGCCACAGATTTACGCCCGTGAATCCTGTGACACATATTAACTATGGAGGAGAGAGAGACAAATACTGCGCTAATTTCTTATGGAAAGCAGCAGCCTATATACTCAATCAGTATACCATACAAACAATTTTAAATAAAGGGCTGCACTAATGCAGATGGTATCAGGTCTTAAGTCCAAAGAGGAATAAAAACTGACCCAAACTGATTCAGATCCAAAGTTGATAGATGATAAGTTCAAAATTAAGGCTTAGTACATGGCGGTCTGTCAGATAGTCCAGCTAAACATCTCATTCCATGTACAAAAGATCAAACATAAAGCTTAGTCCGTACAAACAATCAGATAAATCAGCTCAAATTATGTGCAGTAGTGTAGTCCACCACCGACAAAAAAGGGAGGCTTACCAGATAAACTAAGCCAAACCGCATATGGCACAAACCCCACCAGGGGTGCAAGATAAATCACCGCAAGTCTATTCCACCTAGTCTAGTTTCACCTGAAACTACGGATACAGGAAGCCTGTGCTAGCATTTCTCCGGCGGTGTTGCTATCAGTGTGTGAAGAGTGGGAGAAGAGGGTTGCATTGACAATCCAACATAATGGGCAGCACATTGAACACATTTTATAAGTGGTCAGAAACTTCTAAATAACTCATGAAAGAATAAAGTTACGTTAAAACCAAGCACACCATTGTTTTTCTTGTGAAATTCCCAATAATTTGATGTGTCACATGACCCTCTTCCTATTGAAAAAACAAAAGTTGGATTCAAAATGTCCAACTTCAAAATGGCCACCATGGTCACCACCCATCTTGAAAAGTTTCCCCCCTCACATATACTAATGTGCCACAAACAGGAAGTTAATATCACCAACCATTGCCATTTTATTCAGGTGTATCCATATAAATGGCCCACCCTATACTCACATGGTAAAAATGAATCACAAGTGTACAAGCCGGTAATCGTGTCCCTCGGGTACACAGTACACAATGGTGGCGGCAGCAGCGCGCCCTCCAGGCATACGTTTCATCATTAACAGACGTCGTCCAGGGGATAGAGCGCACTGCCGACGACAACGCTCTTATTCACGCCCCCACACCCAATCCGAGGAGTGGGCAACATTCGTTTCTCCATATCAGTTATGGGCAATGCCAATACTGCATATCTATAAGAGGAAGGATTGCAAACAACTCTCAGATAACACAGGAGATATTATTTGCAAAAACCTCCGATGGCATCAATCCTTTAACAAGTATAATAACTATTGGGTGGCCCAGTATTTAAACACATGCTCCCAATATAAACTGAATGACCGTATGTCTAATGGAAGACATGTGGGCTAAGCGGACCAGGCAAATAGATAACAGGAGTTCCCTGGTGAGGAGCATTTCTAGGATGGAAATGTCCTGGGTTCATAAGATCAGATCCTACACCCCCCTATGGGCTTAACATAGATATTGATGTCAACGCCTTTATTGATAATTCTTAGGTAAGTTTTATACATATTAAGATGGCCCTTTTTTGGGGTTCCACATTTAGGAGGTCCCTCTTGTATTGATCTGCTAGTGTTCATCTACTGATGGTTTTAGCTTGGAGTGTTTATGAGTGATATTGAATATGAGAGGAGACCATCCATGCTTGATGGTAGCGTAGTCTCCCTATGAACATGGAGTCTACCTTTCAGGTACACTTTATTTTATATATATATATATATTTTTGTTCATTAAATTTTTTTTATTATAATTTTTAATTTATTAATTTAATAATATAAAAACATAAAAATTCTTTTAGTCAATTATGTTAGCTAATAAGATGTATCTTTCAATGTGTTTTTGACAGGTTTATTATTTGGAGTTTTTTATCTATTTACTTAATTCTGTGAACCCTGGATGTGAACCTTATCCGAGTTGTGGGTAGTGATCTGGTGTAACAACCTATGATAATGCTATGGTTTACTGGTTGTTATCTATTTGCCTGGTCCGGTTAGCCCACATATCTTCCATTAGACATACGGTCATTCAGTTTATATTGGGAGCATGTGTTTAAATACTGAGCTACCCAATAGTTATTATACTTGTATAAGGATTGATGCCATCAGAGGTTTTTGCAAATAATATCTCCTATGTTATCTGAGAGTTGTTTGCAATCCTTCCTCTTATAGATATGCAGTATTGGCATTGCCCATAACTGATATGGAGAAACGAATGTTGCCCACGCCTCGGATTGGGTGTGGGGGCGTGATTAAGAGGGGTGTCCTCTGCGGCGCGCCCTATCCCCTGGACGACGTCTGTTAATGACGAAACGTCACCGTTGTGTACTGTGTACCCAAGGGACACGATTGCTGGCTTTTACACTTGTGATTCATTTTTACCATGTGAGTAGTACTTTTTATTTCTATTAAAGGGTTTATACAGCATCACGCTATGTGAGTTTTTATTTTATGTTACCACACCGCCTAAGAGGGATCGCACTGGCCACGAGTGATCGTGAGGACTTTGGGAATAGACTTGCGGTGATTTATCTTGCACCCCTGGTGGGGTTTGTGCCATATGCGGTTTGGCTTAGTTTATCTGGTAAGCCTCCCTTTTTTGTCGGTGGTGGACTACACTGCATGTTTATCCAGCATTTTGAGTGAATATCTTGCGAGAAGACTACTGCACATAATTTGAGCTGATTTATCTGATTGTTTGTACGGACTAAGCTTTATGTTTGATCTTTTGTACATGGAATGAGATGTTTAGCCAAACTATCTGACAGACCGCCATGTACTAAGCCTTAATTTTGAACTTATCATCTATCAACTTTGGATCTGAATCAGTTTGGGTCCGTTTTTTATTCCTCTTTGGACTTAAGGCCTGATACAATCTGCATTAGTGCAGCCCTTTTTTAACATATTAACTATGCCCTGTCAATATGCACTGCTGCGTCACACATTTCACAGAGCCAGTCTTCTGAGCTACAGAGAGAAGGAGCTTCAGGAGGTGGAGTCAGTGCAGGAATCACTACTTGCAGGCAGCAAGATACCATGGAATATGTAATTGCTAGCAATCAGATGTAAACCTGCAAAACAGGAAGTTGTGGAAAGGGATGGCCAGCAGACAGACAGCAACCACAACATGAAAGCAAGTAAGATTGTATTTTATTTTTAAAAATAACTATTGCTTGTATTGCTATTGCAATGCTGATGTTATAAAAAAGAAAGTGAACACTGTGATCTTCTTTAATCTACAGTGTCTACTTGTGATGCCTAATGGAGCAGTGGGGGGAAGGGGGGACAGAATGCTCAAAGTTCCAGCACAAGGTGTCTGCTGTCACTCTATGGCCCTGGTAGTAGGAAGGGGACTCTCCTGAAGGCTGCCCATGCAGCACCCCCCTTTTCCCTGCCTCGATATAGGATTATCTAGGGTGAACATTTGAACCGAACTAACTGAAAGTGGAGTTCCAGTCTCCTGTGAAAAAAATAAAAGTTAGCAGCTACAAAAACTGTAGCTGCTGACTTTAAAAAACAGCCACTCACCTGTCCCAGGATCCAGCGGTGTACTCACCTGAGTCCGTTTCGACCACTGTCTTCTTTCCTCGGCGCCGACATCTTCACTATGGGCATCCAACTGTGACAGCTTGTGGCATCACAGCCGGGTCCACTGCACATGCGCAAGCAGCGCTGCACATTGTGAATGGTGGATGCAGTCTTCTGGGACATGTCAGTGTCCCAGAAGACTGCAGGGGAGGAGGGAGGGAGGAGAACTTCTGGATCCAGTCAAAATTGGGTATCCACTCCTCAAAAGTGCTAATTCTTCAAGAGGAGAGGAGTTGAGGACAAGTCCTTAAAGCGGAACTTCCCCTTTTGGGTGGTGCTCTGCTTTAACTACTTCAATACAGGGCACTTTCACCCTCTTCCTGCCCAGGCCATTTTTCAGCTTTCAGCTATGTTGGGCTTTGAATGACAATTGTGTGGTCATGCAAAACTGTACCCATATACATTTTTAATCATTTTATTGCTTTATTTTGGTGGTATTAAATCACTGCTGGGTTTTTTTAATTTTTTTGTTAAAAAAAACTAAAAAATTACCAAAAATTTTAAAAAAATACGTTTTTCTTAGTTTCTAGTAGTTCTAATTTTTCTCCTTGACCGATGTGCACTGATGAGGCTGCACTGATGAGCATTGATGAGGCGGTACTGATGGACACTGATGAGGTGGCACTGAAGGGCACTGATGGGGTGGCACTGATGTGGAGGTGCTAATATGCAGCACTGATGGGCACTGATAGGTAGCGCTGATATGCAGCACTGATAGGCAGCATTCATGGGCACTGATGGGCTGGCACTGATGGGCACTGAAAGGCAGCACTGATTGGCATAAAGGATGGGCACAGATTGGCCTCACTGATGCGCACAGACTGGTGTCACTGATGGGCACAGAGTGGCATCACCAATGGGCATTGCAGGGGCTGCATTATAATCAGGGCCCCGATGATTAGTGCCAATTACATTTTCACATCTTCCCTGTGAGGAGATGCCGCTAATCGGCTCTCCTCACCTCACACTCTGTTAGTGTAAGGCGAGTAGAGCCAATAAACGACAATTCCTTGATTGAACACAGCCAATCGCATGAGCAAAGAGTTGCGGCAGCGACTCTTTGCCGAGATCGGGGTTGCGCCGTGTCCCAGGAATACGGTACGCCCGTGATCACGGCTAAACTGAGCGCCGTCATATGACATTGTCCCAGAACAATAGCGGCACCGCTCCACCATCATTTGACCTTTATTTGAAACCTTTATTTTTAAAAAAATAAAAAGCATGTTATACTTACCTGCTCTGTGCAATTGCACAGAGCAGTCCTGATCCTCTCGGGTTCACTGCTGGAGCTCCTGATTCCTCCCCCCCCCCGCCGAGTGCCAACCATAGCAAGTCTCTTGCTATAGGGGCACTCATGCTGGGTTGCTCCCAAGCCAGCTCTGAGTGTCCACACACACACGGTCTTGTGCACATCGCTGGATCGAGATTGGGCTCAGGTAAGTATAAGGGGTGCTGGGCAGGGAGCAGAGAATGCATTAATGTAAGAAAACTTTAAATCCACTTTAATATCTATTACGTAACCTGTGTTAATCATTATTTCAAATTTTGTTGCTATGGAAAATTGTAGGCACATAGAATATTATCTAGGAATACTTTACAGACAACTGTTGGCATCTGTAGACAGAATATTGGATTAATGAGCAAAATTAAAACATTTCTTACTGGCTACAAATGATATACAGTATTAGGAGTCTAAAAAGACTTACAAGAAAAAGATTAAATGCTAACAAATTCCGTTTATAGACTTGGTTATTAAATTGTTGTTACTTACCAGAAATGTGAGATTTAGCCACAAAGGGACCACAGAAATGTTTTTTTTTTAATAATTTAGATGCAAATAACATCCAAAAATGGTTTAAGAAACCCTGTTGTGAGACAGTATGGCACCTGATGCCAATCTCATGTTCAAATGTCACTGTGAATTCCAATAGGTAATGGAAATTGTGCCAATTATCTACTAACCTGACAAGCTAGCGTAAAGCGTAGATCTGGTGCTGCAGCATATGGGCAGGATAGCACAGGGAGCTCTCACAATTGATAATACTATACAAGTGGAAACTGAGCTATTAATTAAACACTCTGCCAATATTTTCTCGACTAATAACAGACGGAAGGGATTATGAAAACTTCATGTCTGAAACACAATCCCACACAATTTCCTTAGTTACTTTTCAGCTTGTAGTTAATGGTAGTATGTCTTGCCATCACAACTTAAACTGTTTACCTTTATTATATTACAGTGAAAAAAAAAAAACTTTTTTCAAAGTTTCTCAAACAATCTTTAAATGTACGAACTGCAAATTGATTCAATAAAGACTGATTTTTAGTGACCCACTGTGGTACACTAACGTGCGTTGCAATAAGGCAGCTCATTCATTATGAAAGGGCTGCCAATGCACAACAATGGATCAAAAATGCACATGACCCTTTTTTATCCGCTCGGTGCACCACAACTCAAGGTGTGTGCACTGTGGTGTGCTGTGGTGCTTTTACTCCATTACACAGTGTGTTGGGGTACCATGAATGGCACTGCAACCCACTGCACATAGATCGGGTGGGTTGACATGCATTTTGGGAACATGCAGTAACGTGCACATTTTATCTTGTGTTTCTGCAGCACTCAAGAAAAACTTAATGTAAAACTATTGCAGTTTTATATGGTGGCTAGAAAGTTGAATACTATGTGGTGCTACCCCAGTAGAAGCTGTATGGTTAAGCAAGTGAATACTGTAATACTGTTGGGAGCGTAACTATAAATACCCTGCACACAACTATCTGTCAGTATATGAAAGCAAACACCAGACTGGTTAGTGATAAGGATACATCAATATATTGTCATCATGGGTTATAGTGATTGTAAACCCTCACCTTGTAAAACAACCTATCCAGTTTAAAATAGAAATGAAAGGCAAAACATTTGTGTATAGATATAAAAAAACATTGTAAATATATTTTTTCCCTTTTTTATAGATGATCACATTCCCTCTGTTCTCAGCTGCATAAGAGCTGGGGGGAGGAGAAGCAGCAGCACACGGGGCTTCCCAATGAAAGGCTGAGGAGGGGAGGTGTGTCAGGGCAAGTCTGATCATTGGGGAAGAGCAGGTTGAGTTCCCAGCATAGCTAAAGAACTGACCACAGCTTGTTATCCTGTTTAGTGTGGGCAGTTTTTAATAGGAAAGGGGGACTGGCATGAACACTAGGGATTTTACATAAAAGAAGCAATACAAAGAGAACAGGATACTTTCTCATACAAGTACATGGTACAGCAGACACATATCAGGAATATCAAATGTTGGGTATATATATTCTTTAACTACTTAACGACGGCCCGTCGTCGTTTTACTGCTGCAGAGTGACTCGTTCCTGCGAATCGCCGTCAATGTACATCGTTGTGGGAATTAGCCACTGTGGCCTTCCGCGATTGTTCCCCATATTGACAGAACAGGGATCTGTCAGTGTAAACAAAGCAGATCTCTGTTCTGTCAGGGGAGTTAAGTGAGATTGTCTGTTCCTAGTAAATGGGAACCGCAATCTCTCTCCTCCTCCAGTCAGCCCAGCCCCCATGCAGTTAGAAACACCTAGCAGGCAACACAGTTAACCCCTTTAGCCCATGTTCACACTTGTGCAATCTCAGAGATCGCATGTGATTTGCATCCGCACTGCAGGTGCCGATCACATAGATCTCTGAGCAGTGCGAGTTCAGCCATACAGTCCTGTTGTTGAACTCATATTAGATACGCAAAAAAAGGTGCATGTGCCTTTTTTCCCACACTAGAATCGCATCGCATGGGTGTTCTCACCCATGCGATCCGATTCATGTGCAAGTTCACAGTTCGCACTGCGATCTGTGAACAAAACTGGGGGTGTCATTAACTTTGTAATGACACCTGCAGCGGTTTGCAGTAAGCAGTGTGAACTGCCTGCGAGAAGACTGCGATGCGGGAGCCAACTCTGTAATCGGGCCACTTCCCGCACCGTACATATGTGAACCAGGGCTCATACAGTAATCAGTGCATTTTCACAGTCCTGCTAAAAATCACTGATCACCACCATTACTAGTAGAAAAAAATAAAATAAATAAAAAAGCCATAAATCTATCCCCTATTTTGTAGACGTTATAACTTTTGCACAAACCAATCAATATACGCTTATAGGGATTTTTTCTTTACCAAATATATGTATAAGAATACATATAGGCCTAAATTGATGAAGAAATTTTTTTTTTTGGATATGTATTATAGCAAAGAGTAAAAAATATTGATTATTTTTTTCTTGCAAAATTAACACTCTTTTTTTGTTTATAGCGCAAAAAATAAAAACCGCAGAGGTGATCAAATACCACCAAAATAAAGTTCCATTTGCAATTGTCAGTTAAAGCAATGCAGTGGGTAAATCCTTCCAGGGCTGAAGTGGTTAAAGTACATGACAGTATATGCATAAATGAGCAAATAGAGAATTCATTCAATTACAGCTCAGTAGACAATGTAATCACTATGTTAATGTGCTCTGTACCACTAGATTAAAGTAAGCATGGTGACCCACATAATCAGCAGCAAGCAGTAGCAATTTTAAATAGCAACAGCTATGGTGATAAATACTACTATAACTCCTCAGTTCTGCTATATGAATGGCTATAATGAAGTTATAATGCTCTCTAAAGAGGTACATCTTACTATGGATAAAGGGCAAAGTTCTTGTGAAGCACCTGTCTGGGTGAGTAGTCATTAGCACTAGTTCTTCAGCCGGCTAGTGTTGGGGCCAAATCCTTACGGTGGTGCGTATAAGTACAGTCTACATGAAGTGAAAAAGGCTGCTATTTAGACAACGAGTTCCTATGTAATCAGTCTCTGCTAGCACCAATGGCAGCAATGCCTTTTCACTAGCCCCAGTGATACAGCAACCAACTTTAGTCCTGATGTCCAGATATCAGCTTAATTCTGCATCTGCCTGGAGTGACTCTAGTCAGCAGCACACGGGTTGACAGTGCTCCAGTTTCTGTCTCAGGCTGCAGATTTGTAGCAGGTTGGTGTGCACTTAGGGACATCAATGTGCCCCTCGTAGCAAGAGGAAGTTCTCTCTCTAAAGTCCAGGAGAAAAACTACTCCTTTCTCCTTCTGTTAACAGTATATACCTTTGAGATGCAATCCATCACTCCATCTACTCCCATGCAAGATCCTCTTCCCAGACTACATTTCCCAGAGTTCAGTGCTGCCTGCATCAAAGTCTCTCAAGTCCTTCATGCCCACCTTCCTCTGCTGGATACTGAATGGCACTGAAAGCCAGCACAATAGTTTTGTATAAGCACATAAAGCAGCTGCAGCTTAAAGCAGAAGTAGACCCAGATTGGGTTTACTTCCTCTACACGCCCCTGTAATGTAGAAGCATAATGGGCTACTATGCATCGCATAGTAGCCCATTATGTGCCATTTACCTGTAAATGAAGACTGCAATGTCCAGCACTGTCCCCTGTACTGGCGGCGTCCATCTTCAGCCCCTCTTCCTTCCGGGGCCGCAACTCGGGCGCTGTGACTGGCATGCGCACGGGAGCTGCCAGTCATGACACGATCGCAGTGGAGGAACGGCACGGAGGCCGTTTCTTCACTGCGCATGTGCCGACATGACGTTGGCACAGCAAATAGACTGCATATTTCCTGAACTGTACAGGTTTAGGAGATATGCAGGGCACCTACAGGTAAGCCTTATCATACAGGTAAGCCTTATCATACCTTATCATACCTTTAACCTACAGGCTTACAAGTTGACAACCACTTTAATGTCTTTATAGTGGCTCCTTTTCTAGCAAAGCACCTGGGTACACATATTTTGGCTTCTTATATCTCTCAGGGACACTGGTAATGAGATATCTCTGCATGAAATCCCATCTCAATAGCCAAAGCAATTTTGAAATCAAATAATGGTGTTACTCCCCCTCAGGCTGGATTCATACCATTCCGGTGCGAATTCCAGCTCTGTTCCCCCTGTGAAGAGAAACAGCCGCTGTTCAGCAGTTTCTCTCCCTTCTAACAGGTAATCAGCGGACCCTGGGGGGGGGGTGGTGTTGGGAGGAGGGGGAGAGATTCATGTTCACAACAGAACACATCTACGAATCAGAGAATCAGATGCGTTCCCATTGAACAGAATGTGCCTGGAAGTCGCACGGCACTGCACAGTAAAAACGCACATATGTGAACCAGACCCATTGAGAGCAACATGTTTTCAAATGGTCTGTGAATTGGATGCGGTGTCATCTAATTTACATAGGTGTGAACCCAGCCTGAATTGGAATTCCCATAGTGTAAAAATAACCAGTGTGTTATCTTTGTTATTGCCTTGTGGGGTCAGATGGAGACACAAATCTCTGCAGAGAATTCTCACCGGTGATATTTTTTAAAAGGTCTATGAAGCAGTCAAGTGATTTAAACAACTCAAAGATGAATATGGCAGAAGTAAGGATGAGCACAATTGAGAGTTTTCACCTCTATGGAATTTCGGCAGAAATCTGGAGATTGCAGAAAAATGTTGCCCTGAATTGAGAAAGGCAAACTTAAGTGGGGGGGGGGGGGGGTCTTTTTAATGGTACAAAAGGCTTTCAATTATTTTAAACTCCAGACCTGCACAAAAATTGACTCTCATGGGCTCTTATTGTTATTTTTTTCACGAAAGAAAGAATAATCAGAGAGTGAAAAAAAAGTAAAATAAAAAAGGTGATGTACACATATAGAAATTACATACACACAAAAATACACAAATACAAATACTTTCTACATACAGTAAAAAAGTATATTTTTTCAATCAAATTCCCCTAATCAGCTCAATGAGCAAAATTGTTTCTGCTACACCAAAATTTCACAGGTGGAAAAAATCTATTTCAGATACATTGCTTGTCTCACCCCTCCTCAAGAGCTGTGGCTTAGCATATTCACAAAACAGAAAGATGAGTTCTAAGTGCAATTACTATTTAGAACCAAATGTGGCCATTGGCAGATATGTGCTCTATAAGCAAAATAAACATAGTTAATTACTAGAAGAATTAGTACCTGTGATAAATAATCACCTTAAATATCAGCCGACATGATTAAGAGCTGCATTATGAGCATCCTATGGGGACTGCAGATATATCAGCAAAAGTAGTTATTTATCAGAGGGATTAGCCAATGTATCAGCTGCTGTGCTCAAGGAATACATAAGGAATGGTCAATGTATTTTTAAGCAAGCTCCATGTATAGTAAACACACATAGCTTTATTTTGTACTTGTATTATATCACTGATATATTTGTAGCGTGCGCTCATGTATTGCAGAGACTGGTATATGATGTTAAAGCATTTTTGCTTTGAAGTGGTATTCAATTTTAATTTTATTTAATTTTAAGTATTTTGTAGAGAGAGTTACAAAAGTGCTGAGTAAAAAAAAAAACTTTCTGTACAGTTTATTACTTTATTCTCCTCTGATTTAATCTGGATTTCTAAATAGTCCAAATAGAATAGTCCACATTTGAAGAAAAGAGAAAACTCCATGATGGCTCCTATTCAGAATAGTAGATGACAGCAATATGATTCACCACTATGTGAAAGGTTGCAGTTGTACAACACAATACTTGTGAATATCCACCACCAAAAAGGGGGGCTCCTTACTGGACAAAATGGACCCCTTGGTTATAGGGGGTCGATAGCTGCGTGTGGCCTATCACCTGGCCAGACTTAGCAGCTATCAGTCTGTGCAGCAAGAGCAGAGCACAAGCTTGTGGAACCACAGGTGCCAGCAGACCTACAGCTTGAAAAGTTTTACGCTATGGAGATTTCTATCCCTTTCTTTATATGAACTGCTTCATTTGATTATCCGGATTTCCCTGAGCGGTCTGTATATATGCTCCTGGTATCCATATACACCTTGTCCGGGTGATAGGCCACACGCAGCTATCGACCTCCTATAACCAAGGGGTCCATTTTGTCCGGTAAGGAGCCCCCTTATTTGGTGGTGGATATTCACAAGTATTGTGTTGTACAACTGCAACCTTTCACATAGTGGGGAATCATATTGCTGTCATCTACTATTCTGAATAGGAGCCACCGTGGAGTTTCCTCTTTTCTTCAAATTGGGACTGTACACCTATCTTAATATAGGCACTCTATTTGGACTATTTAGAATCATTTTTTTTTTAATGTTTCCTTTTTCCCTTATTATGTTTATCAATCATTTTTGCCTAGCGTGGCCTTTTTTGTGTGTTTTTTAGAGGTTACTATGAGTATCTCTAATCTAGATTTCTAACATTACTGATATGAAAATAATAATGCATTCAGTCTCACATTGAGATCATATTGTTTGCCATCAGTTTCTCTAGATTTTTTTGGTCTTTTTTCCAGTACTACCACTTATGTTGCTACTTTTTTTTTTTGATCAGAAAAGCTTTATTTAGACTAACATCATAGCAGTAAAATAGCGTACATTAACAGTACATTACTGGTTTAGAGAAAAAGCACATTCCAGTGAGTCTACAATATGTACCCACACAGAGAAGAAAATAAAAAGAAGAAACAATAATAGAAACAAAAACTTCAGCATTACCCCGTAATCAAGCATTAAAGCAGGAGCTACCTTCCCTCCGATAGTCTAATAGTCTCCCACCGTATTCTTACCCCTTCCTCAAACGCCACCGCCCCACACCAGTATTTGGTCAATGGTCAGTTCCCTAGGCGACAACCCAGGGGTGTCCAGCCATGGGGCCCATAATTTATCAAACTTGGCATCTACTACCTAATTTAAATAACAGCAAGAGATATCAGTTTATATAAAGTATACTGTATATAGCAGTGATTCTCAAACTGTGTGCCGTGGCACATTACTGTTCCGCATGAGATTTGCAGGTGTGCCGTGAGAGTTTTGATATATAATTAAAATTGCTAGCATTTTGAAACCTTGAACATATCGAAAAATTAAATGGTAAATCAATGTTGCGAAAGTGTAAAAAGTAACCTATATAAAAAGGCAATCTCTGTCAGTCTGTCATTCATTGGTTCCTTTCGTAACGCGAGACTTGTGTGAGATTTCGGAAGAACTCGATCGTTCTAATTATATTATTATAATAGAGACCGTTCCATTCCAACTTTGATGCTTATAAATAAAGTTTGTTCATTGTTTATCGATGGAGAAATACTTAATCAAGTTTGGAACTCTGAAAGAGAAACTGTTAAATGAAAAGCAAGGAAGCAAGCGAAAGTACAAAGAAGATTACAGTCACTTCAACCTGATTTGCTCTCGAAAGCAGGCACATCCTTCAGATTGCATTTAAAATTAAATATATATGTAAAGTTCTTCACCACCAAAATTGTTAAATCTTTTCAGGCGTGCTGTGAAAATTTTTAGATCTTTTTGGTGCGCCGCAAGACAAAAAAGTTTAAGAAACACTGGCTAATCAGCCAATCACCTGGCAGCAACTCAATGCATTTAGGCATCTAGATGTGGTGAAGATGATTTGCTGAAGTTCAAACCGAGCAGCAGAATGGAGAAGAAAGGGGATTTGAGTGACTTTGAATGTGGCATGGCTGTTGGTGCCAGACAGGTTATTCCAAAAACTGTATATCTAAACTGAAGACGAAAAATGTAAAATATTTTAGCTTACCAAAACTCAGTATAAATAATAGTACCATTGGATGGTCTCATCCCTGAGCCAAATCATATGCGTATAAAAATAAGTGAAATGGGACTTTAAATACCATTCCAATTGACAGATATACACAACAAAATATATAAAAAAATACATATCTTTATTACATTCGATTAAAACCTCATATTAAAAAGACACAGTTTATACATGGACTGCAATTCTACCACTTGTCTTCCATTTAGGCATGTAGAGGATGTGTGGAATGATATCCCTCTGAGATTATGATGTGTAGGTTGACGCGTTTCAAGGAAGAACCTAAATCCCATTCAAAATTACAACTGGACACTAAGATAACACTAGAAACAAAAATACAATATAAATGACATAATGTATAACATTAGTCACTTCCATATGAGTTATACAAACTAAAAGCTATCTCCTGAAGGGAGAGAGGGAAGAAAAAACAGACAAAAGGAAGGAAGGGGAAAGAGAAAGGGGGGAAGTTGCTAACATGCACAAGGAAGTGTGGTGTTATGGTATAAATATCATGGTTTGATATTAATACATCACCCCTTAAAATATGAAAAATCCTGAATAACTGAAACTGAAATAAGAGCAATCAATAATTTCACTATACTACAGATAACGTATCACCTTGCAGGTCAGGCCTATTGCATACTTTGAATTGTCCATCCCCTTACTGTCCATCCCTTCATCCCTTTAGGGCCTTCTTCACGCAAGCAATTAGGGTCATACACCAGATACCAGTGGCAAGAATTCGATTCTTGTGGCTGGCATGAAAGGTGTGTAGGTGGAGTGCAGCATGGTGCGGCAACAATAATTCACACAGTCACGTGCAATAATATGCTTGGATTGAAGCAATGCAGCAACATTTCACAACGACCCCGGTGGGAAGACTGCCCAAACAGGTGCATTGCTGCTTACAGCAACGTGAAAAGAACAGGTTCCAGCCAGAGTGACAGCATCTGTATAGAGGGGCAGAATGTGGTCTTGCCATTTTGTGCCCAATCGGGAAGATGTCTTGAAGAGATGCGACCCTAAGCTTTCCCTCCTCTTCGGGAACCTTTCTCTACCACTAATACTGTCCCTAACAGACAGGGTACCTTTCCCTGCACTACCTATTCGCATGAAGCGTGCCAATGCCAGGAGCCAGGGCCTTAAATAGGCTCTGCCTGACCCAAGATGGTTACCATAGTCTGACACACCCACTGGTGGACACCGGAACTGCAGCCCATGGATCTGGGAGCCACAGCACCACCAGCAGGTGAGTTCTTTACTGACAATACTGAATTATTTTTCAAGTGAGTATGTTGATCCTCACTAATATCCTTGAAGCCCCCAGGTAAGCCCATAGTAGGTGGGATTGATTCCCTTTTTTCCAGAATAGGTGAATACCTGGACTGTTTCCTATAACCATTGACCCAACAATGTCCCGCCTATCTGAAAGACAGTAAAGATCTCATGAATATAATAAAACATATTGAAATTGATAGTAATTGTATTTGGTTAGCATAGACGTATATCCATTGTATACCGATATACATCAACATCATACAGTAGAGGCGGCGACATGGGCCCTTGAAAATACTAGTATGAAAGACAAACAAAAGGAATTTTTGGTTCAGGCTCTTGAACTGGCAATGAATAGAGTTGAGCAAACCCGAACTGTAAAGTTCGGGTCCGTACCGAACTTTCGGGTGTCCGTGTCCCGAACATTTGAGAAAAAGTCCGGGTTCGGGTTCTGGGTTCTGGTATTTTATCACGCATGTTGAATAGCTGCAGGGCAACAAGCGTTTCACTGGTTTTCCCTAGAAGCCATAACAGCCATGCCTACTAATGGCATGGCTGTGATTGGCCAGTGCATCATGTGACCCAGCCTCTATATGAGGCTGGAGTCACAGTGCTGCATGTCACCTGCTCTCAGGTTAGTGTAGGGAGAGGATGCTGTCGGCGCTGTGAGGGACAGATTGCAGATCTAATAACTAGGTAGAGATTACTACTACTGCTGTGAGGGACAGATTGCAGATCTAATAACTAGATAGAGATTACTACTACTGCTTTGAGGGACAGATTGCAGATCTAATAATAACATCTCATCCTGCATTACAGAACGATCTGATTACAGAACGATCTCTCATCCTGCATTACAGAATGATCTGATTACAGAACGATCTGATACTGGACTAGGTAGAGATTACTACTGCTTTGAGGGACATATTGCAGATCTAATAGCATCTCCCATTTTTCTTCCTTTTGCAGCCCTCTAGCACATTCCAGGACTTTTTTGACAGCCATTTTTGTGCCGAAAAGTTCGGGTCCCCATTGACTTCAATGGGGTTCGGGGTCAAGTTTGGGTAACGTTCGGTAGCGAACCCGAACGTTTCCGTGAAGTTCAGCCGAACCCGCCAAACCCGAACATCCAGGTGTTCGCTCAACTCTAGCAATGAATAATAATTTCTTCTGGCATGAGAAGAAATGTTTTAGACAAAAGAGGGGGGTTGCCATGGGGTAAAATATGCCTCCTCGGGAGCTAACCTCTTTATGAGCCGGTGGGAACAGGAAGCCATTTTTGAGAGAAATATACCTGAGCTAAAGGTCTATAAGAGATATATAGATGACATATATATTGTATGGGCAGGATCAAAAGAATCTTTTATGAATTTTCTTAATGAAATAGATAAGAACCAATATGAGATTCTCCTTCTCGGAAACATTTGGTTTTGAATCGGTTCATTTTCTAGATCTTGTTATATATAAAAAGAATAAAAATCCGTTCACTAAAACGTATGTTAAGGAAGTTGACTGTAATAGTTACATCCCATTAGGGAGTTGTCACCATCCAAATTGGTGCAATTCCTAAAAGTCAAATGATGAGAATTAGAGGAAACTGCTATGAAAGAGAGAATTATGATTTACAGTAGGGATGGGCCAACGGTTCGAGTTGAGCGCAAGTTTGACTCGAACATCGGATGTTTGCCCGTTCGTCAAATTGAGAACATTATGGGGCGTTCATAGCGACTTCACCGCCGCGGAGCACCCCATAATGCATTGCATGCAGATGACGCGCACAGCTCCTCCTCCATGGGAGGGCTGCCGCCGTCTGCGCTGGCTTTGTTTTGACGTTTTACTTATAGTGCAGGGCGGGGCCTCCGGGTGACGTTCAGATGACCCTGCCCCCTTCTGACATCATGTGATGTCAGAGGGGCAGGTCACTCAATTACATCACTGGGTGGTCCCGCGCTTCACTATAAATAAAACGTCAAACAAAAGAGAGCTCAGTGGGCAGGAGCCCTCCCATGGAGGAGGAGCTGTTCATTTTTTTTCTTTTTTCGGTGTGAATTAGTGGGGGTACGATATACCCGATACTAATTCACATGGGGGGGTCAGGATCTGGGGGCCCCCTTATTAAAGGGGGCTTCCAGATTCAAAAAAGGCCCCACCTGCACACCTCTACAACCACAGCCCAGAGTTGTGGGGAAGAGGCTCTTGTCCCCATCAACATGGAGACAAGGTGCTTTGGGGTGGGGGCGCAGAGCCCCCCCTGCCCCAAAGCACCCATACTCCCCATGTTGAGGGCATGTAGCCTGGCACGGTTCAAGAGGGGGAGTGTTCGCTCCCCCCCCCCCCCCTATCCTGGCCGGCCAAGTTGCATGCACGGATAAGGGTCTGGTTTGGATTTTAGGGGGGCCCCACGTCAATTTTTTAAAAAAATGTTGGCACGGGGTTCCCCTTAAAATCCAAACCAGACCCAGAGGGCCTGGTCTGGACTGGGGGGGGGGGGCCCATGCAAATTTTTTCAGTGATTTTTATGTATAATGCCGGAACCGGCAAAACATTGCAGCCACAATAATAAATGACAATTTTTCCTTCACAAATGTCATTTTGCTCTGGCTATGTTCTAAACATCACAGAGGTGCACCCTTTTACAGGTAGACTAAGGGACCCCCCAGGCACGATTTCTAAAGGAATATTTCATTTTTATTGCTTCACTTTAAGCATTATTAAAATCACTGCTCCTGAAAAAATGATCAATTTAAAAACTTTTTTTTGCATTGATACATGTCCCCTAGGGCAGGACGCGGGTCCCCATACACTTTTTAGGGCAATAACTTTCAAATAAACTTTTAAAATGAGCACTTTTGATTTTTCATGTTCGAGTCCCATAGACAGGGCTGCTGTTAGAAATCATGGGGCCCCCTCAACCCCGCCCCCATCACTAACCACACCCCATGTCCCCACCGACTGCCTGGTATGCATTCAGAGACCCAGTCACACCCACATTACATATTGGGACACCGTGGCTGTGTCCCAATAGAAATTAATGGGAAACTGGCACGGGGATGCATGCAACACTGTGCCTTTCCATGCTGGTAAAAGACGACCCTGCACAGGAAATGCATATCTGCAGTGCCATGCATGAATGGGCCCTAGATGAGGCCAAAGAATGCATTTCACTGTCATTTTATCATCATTATCATCATGCTAATCACACAATACAGGTGCTGTGGTTCAATGCACCTGTGCTGCATGGTTTTTTAAGATGATAATGATGATGATCAAATTTAGCTATAACAATCATGGGCAACAGGGACATGGCTTAGGTATGAAGGGGGGGGGGGGGTTGTTATCGCTGGTCCTTTGTGACAGAGGCAAGGATCTTTCTCAGGAGGGTGAGGGTACAATTTAAGATCATCAGCTTTATGATATAAGACACAGGCAGCAGTGAGTAGGTTCTCTGTAATAGCTCTGTCAAATTGTTACATAACATGGCTGTTGGGTGCTGACCCTCTGACACTGTCCCTGAAGATTTTTAACAGCCTCATGGTGTGTGACTAAACAGCACATATTTAAAGAATGCTTTTCTCTGCTCCCTCCACTGACTGCGGTAAAACCAGGAGCTCTAACTGTCTAGGCTGCTGTACAAGATGACTCTCCCCTCCCTGAATCAATGTACAAAAAAAGACGTGTGAGTTTGACAGTTGAGGGGTAATTTTAACTTCTTCTGGCTCTGCTGTGGTATTGAAAATCAAAACAAGGCGGCAGAGGAAAGGGGAGGGGTTGCAGCATGGATGCAAGCTGATTGGATAAGCCTGAGAATCTTCACTCCCCCCTCCCTTTGCAGGTCAGGGCAGAATCGTGCATCTGACTTTTCTGCTCCGTTTTAGGAGCCAGACAGATAAGAGACCTGTTTTGCACAGATGGGGGCGGGCCAGGGGATAGGAACAACGCTGCTATCAGGAGCCGGGTCTGCCTGCAGTTATCATGACAAGCAGGAGACCCGGGCTCCAAACTGTGATTACCTTCCCAGAGCGCTCTGAGCGGCTGCTGATGGGGGGTGCTTTGAGAAATTATGGGGGAGCTAAAGCACCCACCTGTCACCGCACTGTACCCGTTCTGCCAGCTTTCTCCCACCCACGTCAGGTTGCTGTTGGAGGGAGACGATAGTAGAATCCTCCCTCCTGCAGCTGTTGCAGCCCTGTTCGCTGCATGCTCTGTTCATTCTCCAACCTCGCCTCATAGGACAGCATGATCACTCCTGCCTGCATGCCATAGCCAGCTCTTCTTAAGACGTGCCGCCGGCGGGGTGTACAATAAAAAGCATTTTCTCTCCCCCCCCCCACTGGCCGGGCCCGGTACAACAGGGCTGGTTGTACTGGCCTATCAGCGGACCTGCTCATAGACTTTAACAGTGTTTGAATGTTCGCACAAATGTTTTGCCTGTTCGCATGTTCTGGTGCGAACCGAACTGTGGAGTGTTCGGCCCATCCCTAATCTACAGGTAGAAACATTAGTTGAGAGATTCTGTGAAAAGGGATACAAACTAAAAGATTTAAATAAAACGAAAGAATCAATAAGAGGTATAGAAAGGGAACATCTGTTAAAATAGAAAGAAAAAAAAAAGACTATAGGGTAACATTTGTGAAAGGTTTCACTCACCAATACAAACAATTTGAGAAAATATTTAAGGAGCATTGGCCCATATTATTGAAGGATGAGGAACTAAAGAAAATATTACCAAATAAACCACAATTTATTTACAAGAAGCCTCCAACATTTCGTACAAGACTGGCACAAATTGTAGTTAATCCTCCTAAAAAGACTTCTACTTTTCTTGATCAGGTAGGATATTTAAGTTGTGGTAAATGTGTAATATGTAAGACATCAAAACATAGAACAAGGAAGACAACACATTTTGAATCCAGCTCCTATGGTGGTTCCTTTGAGATAAAGAAATGTATCACCTGTGGGAGCACCCGTGTGACCTACCCCCTGTCCTGTGGACTCCAGTATGTAGGAAGGACCACAAGGAGGCTAGGAGTTAGGTTAAGAGAACATGTAAGGAATATAAAAAAGGGGTTTAACCACTTCAGCCCCAGAAGGATATTCCATGTTAGGACACTAGCACAATGTTGTCCCCAAAAGAAATTTGCGCCCTTTTTTCCCCCACAAATACAGCTTTCTTTTGGTGGTATTTGATCACCTCTGTGCCATTTCTGATCACCGCTATAAACAAAAAAAGAGCGACAATTTTGTGGGGATCCTGTGGGGATTACCTGTGGGTAGGGATGGATATCAGAGCCGGAACACATCTGTGTGTCACTTCTACCCTGACCAGCAATGTAAGAGGGCATAGTTCAACTGCCCACTAATGTAAGGGTACACTAGAGTTTTTAAAGTCAGATTCTTGTCTGACTTTTAATCATTTTTTAATAATTATTATTGAAAATAATCTTGTCATTTAAAGCAAGGGGTTGTCATAGAATGATCAGCTATTGATGTCAAATTCTTTAGGTACAGCACATTCTTCATTATTTTATTTATTCCTGTATCATTTTCCTAATCACACTTATATACTATTAAATGTAGATATAATTTTCAATAGGGATTCTCTAGAACCTGAATTTTTTTCAAGGGTTCCTCCAGGAGAAAAAGGTTGACAAAGGCTGCAATAATATGTTAAAGCCTTTATGAGATGTTAATGGGTTTATATATACAATATGCTAATGATGATAAGCATTATACACTGACGACTAGTAAAAAGGAGTGACTGGAGCCAACTCAGCTTCCATGCCCTGGTATAGGCGTTTATTTGCAACTATCACTGCAGTCCTATCGCCTCTGCCATGTGGAGATACAAACATAATAGCAGATGCTACTGTATATTTGCATTCGGTAACAGAAGAGTTAACTTATCAAATCATAAACATAATTGTCAGTTTTGTCTCACCTTGCTAACCCACTAGATTTGCACTAGATCTCTTTATTATATAAAATAGATACAAATACAAATTTTACATTTTTTGAATGCTATTTTTGTGTACACAGATATTTACAAATTGCCTATTTACATTTTTGAAATGTTATTCTCCCTCAAGTGAAAGGTAATACTCATAATCAATCCCCCAAGGATGTAATAATAGTTAATTACGTGAGCGCAAACACATTACCCAGAAACAATAAACTTTCACACGGCAAATTATGATTTGATTCTACAAAACGCTACTTTGATGTATCCATGTGTCACTTCGCTGAAAATATATATATATTTTAACAGATAAAGATTTTTACTGAATTTTTACAAAATTAAAGTACAATAGGTACCAACAATGGCACACGACTTTGCAGGACAGTAAGTTACATAGCGTTCATCAAACAGGGCTATCACGGTTTCCATTCAGCAGAGGAGGGGATCTTCCTTTTGACCCCTCCCACTTCTCATAAGCGCCTTTGGGGAGTGGGGGGGGGCCTCAAAGGGGAGTGGAAAGAGAATAGAAAGAGTGCCAATAACAGTCCAACTTGAAGGGTAGGAAAAGTCCAGCAAACGATATACTAATCATGCAGCCCAAGCTAATTACCAAGTTAGGTCTCTAGCTTTGACCCATCCTTCCTACATTTTGTGAAATTTCTGGGGGCAATTGCACCCCAAATAGGTAAGCTTTTAAAGTGGCAAGACTTTGTTGATCATGGATCTCCATAGTTCCACCGTGAGGGGTCCATAGTTTCACCGTGAGGGGTCTTCCATTTTGCAAGAATGACTTTCCTGGCATAGTACACAGTGTAGAAGATAAATATCTTCTTACAAAGGGTAGTATCAATCATGTCCCAGACCCCCAACAGTAGCACCAACGAACCATGGGAATCACTAACTCATTCGCTGCACTCACGTCAGCTACTACCACTCACCAAAAATCTTGTATAAGAGTGCAAGGCCAGACCATGTGAATATACACTATATTGTCAAAAGTATTGGGATGCCTACCTTTACACGCACGCAAGGTTTAGGAGTGTGTCAATGGGAATGTTTGCCCATTCTTCCAGAAGCGCATTTGTGAGGTCAGGCACTGATGTTGGACGACAAGGTCTGACTTGCAGTCTCCACTCTAATTCATCCCAAAGTGTTCTATCGGGTTGAGTCCAGTCAAGTTCCTCTACCCCAAACTCACTCTTCTATGTCTTTATGGACCTTGCTTTGTGCATTGGTCCAAATCATTTGGTGGAGGGGGGATTATGGTGTGGGGCTATTTTTCAGGGGTTGGGCTTGGCCTCTTAACTCCAGTGAAGGGAACTCTTAAGGCGTCAGCATGCCAAGACATTTTGGACAATTTCATGCTCGCAACTTTGTGGGAACAGTTTGGGGATGGCCCCTTGCTTTTCCAACATGACTGTGCACCAGTTTAGGGTGGAGGAACTTGACTGCACAGAGTCCTGACCTCAACTCGATAGAACACCTTTGGGATGAATTAGAGCGGAGACTGAGAGCCAGGTCTTCTCGTCCAGCATTAGTGCCTGGCCTCACAAATGCTCTTCTGGAAGAATGGTCAAGCCTTCCCATAAACACACTCCTAAACCTTGTGGACAGCCTTCCCAGAAGAGTTGAAGCTTTTATAGCTGCAAAGGGTGGGCCAACTCAATATTGAACCCTACAGACTAAGACTGGGATGCCATTAAATGTAATGTGCATGTAAAGGCAGGCGTCCCTATACTTTTGACAAGTGTGACATAGTGTATGTGCCCTGTTTAGTAGGGCATTTGGAACAGTGAGAATCTGCAGCAGTATGAAAAGAAGCAAGTCCTTTGGGTGTATAATATTCCCTGTGTAGAAATTTTAATTGTACCTAGAGTTGTAAAAATGCAAATTTTTGGAAAAATTGAAAATGTTAACATTTTATTTTTTAATACAAATGGAATAACAAGGATTGTATATGTTTAGCACATTTCAACTATACATGAGAACAGGTAACCACCCCCTTTCCCTTATAATATTTTAAAATCTTCCTACCATTTTCAGTTATTGACAATACTACTCTAGAAGCATACATTTGCTCTTGCAAGAGCTTGATCAAATTTTTCCTGATTTTCAGGTGTCATTTTATCTATAAATGAAGGTATTGTGTATTTTTGGGAGGCTGAAGATGCTGCTGGTGAAGAAACACTTTGTGATGATCCAGAAGCAGCAGAGTGTTTCTGGAATGAGAACGCTGGAGGGAAGCACCGCTGTGACCGGCGACATGCTGAGTCCGTCTTCTTCCGGGATCCCGGGCACCGACCAATCACAGCGTGGACTCCAGCGCTGTGATTGGCAGGAGCCGCGCTGACGTCACTCTCGCGCATGCGCATGGGAGCCGTCATTTACGGAACACTCCATGAAGAAACGGCCCAGTCGATGATGTCGGCACATGCAAATACAGTTAATATCTCCTAAACAGTGCAAGTTTAGGAGATATTCCCAGGACCTACAGGTAAGCCTGAATATAGGCTTACCTGTAGTGTAAAGTGGTTGTCATGACTTGACAACCACTTTAAGGCATGAGAGGACAGAAATGATCATCTACTGTATCCCAACAATTACACAACTGTAGGAGCCCACAAACAAACTACACTGGGGCCTTTTCTCTGCAGTGCCCCCGAGTGGCAGAAATGCATATTTCTATTGTTTGAGAGCTGCATTGAGAAGTACAGTGCTACTTCAGCTGTATTCAGGGGCGTACCTACAGCATTTGGCACCCAAGGCGGATCCTATATCTGGCACCCCCCCCCCGAAAAACGCAAGGTTGTGCAGATTTTTAGGGGTTAAATCAGATGACGAGGTGGCGATATAATGCTTCCTTGTCGTCTGTCAAACACCCTTTGTAAAGTGATCCACTGTGGTTCACTCTTCAGAGGGCAACACTAGTGTACCCTAATCGTCAGCAATGCCCCTCACAGGGCCGATCCTAGGGTCACAGATGCCTGAGTGCAGAAATATTTCTGACGCCCCCACATGGACGTGGTCATCGTACTAACTCCCCCCTTTACAAATGTTTCTATGGCAATGACTGCAGCCTCACCAGTGCCCATCAATGCAGCCTGATCAGTACCCATCAGCTCAGCCTCACCACTGCCCATCAGCGTAGCTTCACCAGTGCCCATCAATGCAGCCTGATCAGTGCCCATCCGCGCAGCCTCACCAGTGCCCATCAGCATAACCTCACCAGTGCTCATCAATGCAGCCTCACCAGTGTCCATCAGCGTATCTTCACCAGTGCCCATCAATGCAGCCTAATCAGTGCCCATCAGCGCAGCCTCACCAGTGCCCATCAACGCAGCCTGATCAGTGCCCATCAGCACAGCCTGATCAGTGCCCATCAGCACAGCCTCACCAGTGCCCATCAATGCAGCCTCACCAGTGCCCATCAATGCAGCTTCACCAGTGCCCATCATCGCAGTCTGATCAGTGCCCATCAGCGCAGCCTCACCTGTGCCCATCAATGGGGGGCAGCAGGGGGGCCCTCAGATGTGTCATTCCAAATTCCAAATGCAGTATTGTTAGTCCCCCCCCCCCCAGTACCTGGTCATCTGCCGCAGCTTCTTCTACCTGGGTCCCGGGTGCACTGCTTGTCTTGTCCTGCAGGCGGGTCTGGGTCCTTCCTCACCAGCTGGGAGCCTGGGACCGCTGGTACATCCCTTCCTCCTGGGCACCACAGCTGGGCAACTGGCCTGGGCTGGAGGAAACTGTGGGGGATGAAGTAAAATGGGTGGGGACTCCCAATTCATGTCCACAAATATAGTAATCTCCTGCTGTACAGTTGTGTAGAAAAACCTCTTCTCTGGGTCCCCTGTGTTCGGCGGGGACCAGGAGACAGGCAGTGGACTATTTCTTCATTTTCGGCGGTCGCGGATTAATCCGACCAGCGCGCGCCTCTCTCTTCTATATGAATACACTGGAGCCGCCGGGAGCACCACGGCTGATTAATCCGCGGCCCGAAAATGTAGAATTAGTCCACTGACTGTCTCCTGGTCCCCGCTGAACACAGGGGACCTGGAGAAGAGTTTTTTCTACACAACTGTACAGCAGGAGATTACTATATTTGTGGACAAGAATTGGGAGTACCTCACCCCCCTGCTGAGATCAAATCCAGCCCTGCTGACACCCCCCCAATGTGTGGTCCGG
>BLSH010481974.1:93671-109722 GCA_018402905.1 Glandirana rugosa | reverse complement strand
TGGCACCCAGGGCAGACCGCCCCCCCCCCCCCGTGTTAGTACGCCACTGCCTGTATTCCTGTACTGCCTGTCTTCAACTGAGAGAACTTGCAATAATTTAAGACTTAACCTAAAGCCTCAGAAATCTTTCATTACAGTCTTCATGTTAAATCGTTTGAATACCATGTCATAGATATATTATTTATCATTGTAAAAGAACATATTCCACACTTCTTTTTTTTCCCCTTTTTTTCCAGAAAACAAAAAATAGTTTTGAACAAAAACAGAAATTTTTTTTTTCACAATTTTCACAGTTCTTTTCAGGCCTTCCCATCTCTAGTTGTACCCATTGGTTTCTTGCCCATATCATCGGTGGAAGATATAGTTGGATACCTTCTTCCAATAACAATAATTTTAACATAAGTCATTGTGTTTTACATCAGGGTTCCCCAACCCCGCGCCGCAGCCCACTGCTGGGCCGTGGCCTGTTTGCAGGCGGTCTGCAAAGGTTGCACTGTCTGACGTGCGGTGAGGCGGGGGAGCAGAGAGATGAGATCATCTCTCACAGCTCGCCCGGATCACTGCTCTTCTGCCCACACAGCGGGGCCAATACACTGCTGGAGGTGACAAGCCAAATCTGGTGGCAGATGACAAGCCAAATCTGGTGGCAAGCCAAATCTGGTGGCAGGTGGCATGGCAAGTGACCAGGGGAGGGCTGGCAGCCTTAGGCCTGGGGGTCAAGTCCAGTCAAGTGGCCCATTGAACCACCGAATCAGCTCACCATCCATGCCCATCTGGTTTTATAACAGATATTGATGTTATGAAGCAAGACAAATATGATACAATGTGGTAACACAATTTAATGTTAATAGCAACAAAGGAGCTTTAAAAAAAATAATGCATCAATGTAACCTCACCACACACCAATGCAGCCTCACCAGTGCCCATCAATGCAGCCTCACCAGTGCCCATCAATGCAGCCTCACCAGTGCCCATCAATGCAGCCTCACCAATGCCCCCCCCCTTTGCCTGCAGTTAGTTGGTGGCTGCGCCCCTGGCCCTTACTTCCTTCCTCCACAAGAAGAAAAAAGTCTGAGCGGCCATCTGCCATTTTGAATGTAAGTTAGGGTGGCCTGGGGGGCAATTGCCACCCTGCCCCCCGGCCCAGCCCTCCCCTGCAAGTGACAATCCCCATCTGGTGGCAGGCAACGTGGCAAGTGACAAACCACATCTGGCGGCAAGCGATGTGGCAAGTGACATCCTGCATCTGGTGGCAGACTGTGCAATATGGTGAGCTGAACTATTTCATTTTATATTACAATATAATGACAGAAATAATGTGCTTCAATCATCTTGACATCATATGAGCCACAGTGCCGTTATGGTTGAAACGCTAACATTTCCCTGACAAATTGCCCATGAAAAGGCGCACAATTTTATTCCACGACGCCAGTCCCCAGTGCCAAAAAGGTTGGGGGCCACTGTTTTACATTATATTCCCTGACATGGTGCTAAGCCAGTGTTTTTCAACCTTTTTCGTGCAGCAACAAGTTTTTGGTGCAGCAACATTTAGGAAAAAAAGATGTTTCTGGGAATGAATAGGCTGTCCTATATGCAACCGTGCAGATGTGAACCAAAAGCTTGTTCACATGTGAATTTGGGAAGCGGTAAATCCACGAGCTTGAGCTGTGTTTTAATAGTCCACAATTGCTCCCTATTTAGATGCAAATGCAGCAGCTAGGGGTATACACATGTTGTGGCTGCGGCTGGAAGTATACTGCCAGGTTCATGGAGCCATGCTGCAACTGCCCCACAACTGTGTGCATTGCACTCAGATACGGTGTCGTGATGCTGCATTTAGGGGTTTAAAACAGGAGGTGAGGAGGCAATATATTGCTTCTTCACTGCTTGTCAAATGCCTCCAAAAAGCGTTCTGCCCATGGATTGCTTTTTCAAGGCAAGGTCCATAAAGACACGGATGAGCGAGTTTGAGGTGGAGGAACTTGACAGTACTGACCTCAACCCGATAGAACACCTTTGGGATGAATGATAGTGGAGACTGCGAGCCAGGCCTTCTTATCTAACATCACATGACATAACATGCCTGACCTCACAAATACGCTTCTGGAAGAACGGTCAAACATTCCCATAGACACTCCTAACCTTTGTGAACAACCTTCCCAGAAGAGTTGAAGCTGTTATAGCTGCAAAGGGTGGGCCAACTCGATATTGAACCCTATGGACTAAGACTGGGATGCCATTAAAATTCATATGCATGTAAAGGTGGTGTCCCAATACTTTTGATAATATAGTGTATATACAGTTGTGCTCATAAGTTTACATACCCTGGCAGAATTTATGATTTCTGGGCCATTTTTCAGAGAATATGAATGATAACACAAAAAACTTTTTTTCATTCATGGTTAGTGTTTGGCTGAAGCCATTTATTATCAATCCACTGTGTTTACTCTTTTTAAATCATAATGACAAGAGAAACTACCCAAATGACCCTGATCAAAAGTTTACATACCCCAGTTCTAAATACCGTGTGTTTAACATCAATGACAGCTTGAAGTCTTTTGTGGCATTTGTGGATGAGGCTCTTTATCTTCTCAGATGGTAAAGCTGCCCATTCCTCTTGGCAAAAAGCCTCCAGTTCCTGGAAATTCTTGGGCTGTGTTGCATGAACTGCACATTTGAGATCTCCCCAGAGTGGCTCAATGACATTGAGGTCAGGAGACTGAGATGGCCACTCCAGAACCTTCACTTTATTCTGCTGTAGCCAATGACAGGTCGACTTGGCCTTGTGTTTTGGATCATTGTTGTGTCGGAATGTCCAAGTAAGTCCCATTCGCAGCTTCCTGGCTGATGAATGCACATGTTCCTCCAGTATTTTTGATAACATACTGCATGCATCTTGCCATCAATTTTGACCAAATTTCCTGTGCCTTTGTAGCTCACACATCCCCAGAACATCAGCGATCCACCTCACAGGCCTTTTTGACTCATCTCCAAATATAGTATTTATGGTTGTGGCCAAAAAGCTCAATTTTGGTCTCATCACTCCAAATGACTTTGTGCCAAAAGGTTTGAGGCTTGTCTCTGTGCTGTTTGGCGTATTTTAAGCGAGATACTTTGTGGCATTTGCGTAGTAATGGCTTTCTTCTGGCGACTCTACCATGCACCCCATCTTTCTTCAAGTGCCTCCTTATTGTGCATCTTGTAACAGCCACACCACATGTTTTCAGAGAGTCCTCTATTTCACCTGAAGTTATTTGTGGGTTTTTCTTTGCATCCCAAATAATTTTCCTGGTAGTTGTGGCTGAAATTTTAGTTGGTCTATCTGACCGTGGTTTGGATTCAACAGAACCCCTCATTTTCCACTTCTTGATTAGAGTTTGAACACTGCTGATTGGCATTCTTAATATCTTGGATATCTCTTTATATCCCTTTCCTCTCTTATACAGTTATTATTATTATTATACAGGATTTATATAGCGCCGACAGTTTGCGCAGCGCTTTACAATATTAGGGCAGACAGTACAATTATAACACAATTCAATACAGGAGAAATCAGAGGGCCCTGCTCGTTAGAGCTTACAGTTCAACTACCTTTCACTCTCTTCCTGCCCAGGCCAATTTTCAGCTTTCAGCACTGTCACATTTTGAATGTTAATTGTGTGGTCATACAACACTGTACCCAAACAAAATTTTTATCATTTTTTGAGACAGATAGAGCTATATTTTGGTGGTATTTAATCACCACTGGGGTTTTCAGTTTTTGCTAAACAAACGAAAAAAGACTGAACATTTTGAAAAAAAAATATTTTTTCTTAGTTTCAGTAATAACATTTTGTAAATATGTCATTTTTCTCCTTCACTGATGTGCGCTGATGAGGCTGCACTGATGGGCACTGATTTGCTGTACTGATGGGCACTGTGCGGCTGCACTGATGGGCACTGATGAAGAGGCACTGATGCACTGATAGGTGGCAATGAAAGGCACTGATAGGCGGCACTGATGGGCAATGATAGGCGCCACTGATAGGCATCACTGATAAGCACTGACAGGCATCACTGATGGGCACTGACAGGCGGAACTGATGGACACTGATTGGCAGCATTGGTGGTCACTGTTGGGGCTGCACTGATGATCAGAGCACTAATGATCAGTGCGTGATTATCAGTGTAGATGTCCCCTTTGTGGATTGCTGCTTACCTTCTCTCCTGTGCTCACACGCTGTCAGTGTGAGAAGAGGACTGTCAATAACACAGAGATCACAGATCACTGCCGATGGGCACCGCAGGGGGCATACAGGAAGCGCGATCAAGGGAGAACGTCATATGACTCCCTCCCCGCAATGTGTGACTGTGCTGTAGCCATCATTCAGCTGTAGAGCTGCCGTGAAGGGGTTAAGTAACTCATTGACTAGTGAAGCAAGGATGAAGATGGCAGCCCTGAGCCACACTCCTTTAGCTTCACAAGTCACTAAGTTATTGACCTAAAGACTTGGGTCTCATGGGTTTAATGATCTTCGCACAGGTATGAAATATTGCTCAGTCTATCTTATGTACTTAGGGCCCTTTCAAACTGTTCCGCTGAAAATATGTGTTAAAAATGCATATGCGTTTTTTATGCTATTTTGGTGCTATTTCTGGTTTGTGAAACATGGATATGTAAGTCAAAAAGCGCACCAAGAACGCAACTGTGGTGCGTTTTTGATGCATTTTCCCTTCATTTTAATGGGAGGTGTGTTTTTTTATGCAGCATGCAAGACCTTTAAAAAAACGCACCACATCCATAAATATTTTTATTGCATTTCTCTTGCACTTTTAGCAGGGTAAAAGAGCACCAAAAATGCATCAGTGTGAAAGGTCCTGCTGCAATGGAGGTGGCCATTAGCACACTTTTCAAACTTGAAACTTGAAAATGAAGGACACCTAGGAGTGAAGAAGACACGCAGAGCACACTGCTGTGATAATGGCTGTGGCTAAAATGTGTTGAATAATGGGCATGGCTTAAAGGAGCATGGGTTTTTATCTTAATGTGTCTATATACACATACAGGCTCGGCAGCACGCCCACATGGGTGCCCCCATTGCACACAGCTTGCTATGGGAACACCCAGAGGAAGAAGGAGTAGACAGCGTCAATGGGGGACTGCCTAAAAAGAGGTAAGGGACTGCTCTTTACAATATCATTGCACAGAGCGGGTAAGTATAACATCTATAACAAAAGTTCTTGTCCTTAACCCCTTCCCATCCAGCCTGTTGTAATATGATAAACGGACGGGAGCCCTATTATCCTGGGAGGATGTCATATGTCACTTGCTGAGTCCACACAACTGATGACAGATCACTGTACCGGCCCGCTGCCGCTATCATGTGATTGCTGTGGACAATCACAGCAGTTCACAGGACAATGTGACAATGAAAGGCTTTGATTCATAATTTTCATTTTGTACTATTGTGATGAGCTCTGTGATTGGCCACAGTGATCATATGGTACAAACAGGGCCAATCTTAGCCAATCTGTATCATGTGATTAGCTGTGGCCAATCACAGCTAATCACAATAGTAAACATTGAATGAATAGTTTTCATTCAGAAAAAAAAACATATTGTGTAAAAAAAACTGTCACCAGTCAGTGTTCCTGACCACCGCCAGTTATATGATGGCGCTGCACTGCACTGGTGACAATATGTACATTTTTTTTTTTAATGGTGAAAAAAACATTTTTTTTTTATTTCTTATTTTCCAAAAATTGTGACAAAAAATTACAACATCAAAAAACTTGCCATGCCTCTTACTAAATACCTTGGACTGTCTACTTCCCAAAAAGGGGTAACTTGTGGGATATTTGTACTGTCCTGGCATTTTCAGACCTCAAGAAATAAGATAGGACGTCAGTACATCTGAATTGTTCAATTGTCAGATATACGGTATATACCATAGTTTGTGGACTCCATTTTTCCTACAGACTAAATAATATACACTGATTTGGGTTATTTTCACCAAAGAAATGTAGCAGTATACATTTTGGCCTCTAATTTATTTAAATAATAAAATGGTATAACAGAAAGAAAGAAAAACACGTTTATTACTTATATTGTTTATTTAACAAAAGTTTTTTTTAAAAACCCAGTGGTGATTAAATACCACCAAAAGGAAGCTCTATTTGTGGGCAAGAATTTATACAAATTTCATATTGGTACAGTGTTGACGGCACAAATATCATTCATAGTGTGACAGCTCTGAAAGCTGAAAATTGGCCTGGGCAGGAAGGGGGTAAAAGTGTTGAGTATTGAAGTGGTTAAATTCACTTTAAGCCTACATACTGTATACACTGTACACAATGTGTACACACAGATACGGTCTGAGGCTGAGGAGTGCTTTGGTTCCAATATTAAACAAAGTATACAAAGTCCTCCTTTATATTCGAGTCCCTCCTTCACATCAGGAGTCCCCCATTCACATCAGAATCTCCCTTTACACCAGGAGTTCCCCCTTCACATCAGGAGCCCCTATTTACATCAGGAGTCTCCCCATACATCAAGAGCCCCCCTTTACATTAGGATCATCCTTTCCCATCAAGTGCTCCCCTTTCCCATACCTTATATAGTGCGACATGAAATACACAGCAGCCAGTCCCGCAGTTCAGTAAATGGGTGCCATCATTCTAACATGGAACCATTCAGTAGTTCTGGAACAGCAGTGAGCCAGGATAGGTCTGACACTGTCACCTGGCAGTATCAGAAATCCCTGATTGGCTTCAGCTCTAAGGCTACATAGTTACATAGTTAGTCAGGTTGAAAAAAGTCCATCTAGTTCTACCAAAAAAAAAAAAAGAAAGAAAAACATTTATATATATATAACCAAATAATCCCATATACAATCCTTCACCCACAGTTGATCCAGAGGAAGGCAAAAAACCCCAGAAAAGCATGATCCAATTTGCTATAACGGGAGAAAAAATTCCTTCCTGATTCCCCGGAGGCAATCGGATTCACCCTGGATCAACTTTACCTAAAAATGTTAGTACCCAGTTATATTATTTACATTAAGGAAAGGATCCAGGCCTTTTTTAAAGCAATCAACCGTGCTGGCCAAAGAGTGCCCCCTTGTCCTTTGTGATGACCTTAAAGTAAATAACTCAACACCAAGTTCACTATATGGACCACTTATATATTTGTACATGTTGATCATATCCCCCCTAATCTCCTCTTCTCAAGAGAGAATAAATTCAGATCCTCTAATCTTTCCTCATAGCCGAGCTCCTCCATGCCTCTTATTAGTTTGGTTGCCCTTCTCTGCACTTTCTCCAGTTCCCCGATATCCTTTTTGAGAACTGGTACCCAAAACTAAACTGCATATTCCAGATGAGGTCTCACTAATGATTTGTACAGGGGCAAAATAATGTCTCTATCTCTGGAGTCCATACCTCTCTTAATACAAGAAAGGATTTTGCTTGCTTTGGAAACCGCAGCTTGGCATTGCATGCCCTTATTAAGCTTATGATCTACCAAAACCCCCAGATCCTTCTCTACTATGGATTCCCCCAGTTGTACTCCCCCTAGTATGTACGATGCAGGCATATTCTTAGCCCCCAAGTGCATGACTTTACATTTATCAACATTAAACCTCATTTGCCACATAGTCGCCCAATTAGTGCATTGACGTCTGCTTGTAAGTTGGAGACATCCTGCAAGGACGTTATTCCACTGCATAGCTTGGTGTCATCTGCAAACACTGGCATGGTACTTTTAATCCCAGACCCTATATCATTTATAAATATATTGAAAAGTAAGGGTCCCAACACTGAACCTTGGGGAACACCACTGATAACCTTAGACCATTCAGCATAAGAATCATTAACCACTATTCTCTGAATTCGGTCTTTTAGCCAGTTTTCTATCCATTTACAAACTGATCTTTCCAAGCCTGTAGACTTTACCTTACACATTAGCCGTGTGTGGGGAACAGTTTCAAACGCTTTCGCAAAAACCCAATTATACTATGTCCACAGCCACCCCTCTGTCCAAGGTTTTACTTACCTCCTCATAAAAAGAAATCAGGTTTGTTTGGCAACTTCTGTCTTTCATGAACCCATGCTGTCTGTTGCTTAAAATATTTTTATCCAACAAGAACTCATCTATGTGGTCTTTTATTAAACTCTCCAGTATCTTCCCAGCTATAGAAGTTAAACTAACAGTTCTATAGTTACTTGGTAAAGACTTTGATCCCTTTTTAAATATGGGCACCACACTGGCCCTACGCCTAGTGGTACTATTCCAGTCATTAAGGAGTCCCCAAAAATGAGATACAATGGCTTTGAAATGACAGAGCTCAATTTAGGATCCGTGGATGGATGCCATCTGGTCCATGTGCTTTATCTGGCATCTGATTGGTAACATGTTACAATGACAGGATGGGCTGCTAATTCCTGTTGGTTGCTGTAATTGTTCCTGCCCTTCGCCTTCCTGTGCAGGAGAACACATGAGCCATGTGGGGCCCTTGGGAGAGATGTAGGATAATGCTCAGCTGTGTGGGACTGGAATTTATTGCAAAATCCATGGCAGTCCCGCAGAATCTGGGACTGTTGGGCAGTATGAATCAGGACTGATATGAATAATGGGTCTTTATTTATTGAGAGTGATGTCACATGACACTTTCATACTAGAAGGATATTATAACTGACAAGTTCATACATTAAACATACAGCATACACATTACATTACAAACACTTCAGTAACTTATATGGCTCATATACGCTTTCTTGCTCTATCCTTCCCAGGGGAAGAAAAAAAATGTTTTTTTTATTTTTTTTTTTATTAAAGTGCCTTGAATTAATATTATTTATACTGTACATGGCTGTCTTGGTTCCCAGCAGGAATAGAAAGACCACATGGGTGAGGAGACTTGCAGATCCCCAAGGAGGAAGGACCCAGTCACAGCTGCTTCCCCTACAGCTATGGTACAGCTGGTTTGGATCGCTCTGTTCTTTAGGCTGTCCAATTTGCAATCACTGTATCTGTTTACTTGCTTTTCTCTATCTGCAAAAAAAGTGCCTGTACAGTATAAGAGTCAGCCAAAGGCCTAGGGTCATTGTTCCCATCTGATCTTGAGCTATGGTTTTCCTAAATTGATTAATTTTTTGCAATTAATTTATAAACAAGACATATTATTATTGCCCCCTCTATCATTATACTGTATATATATATATATATATATATATATATTATAATGAACCTGTATATATACATACAGATTCTGCCATAAAGCAGAGCCCTCAGTTGCTTGATAATTTTCCAGCTCTGATCAGCAGTTTGCAGATAATATGGTGTCTGTTTCACTGCTGGAGACATGTCACCATAAAAACACAAGTAGCAGAATCTGACCCCTTCCAGAGTTTTTCATTGCACCTCTAAGAGGTCCCAAAGTCATAAGAAGTTCTCATACTCTGGCAGCAATATTATTTTATCATCACCCATCTCTACTTCCAGTTCAGCCATGACCACTTATTCTGCCTCTCCTCTTCATAATTGAATTCATTCCTTGATCCCCAGGAATGATCAGTTCCTACTCTGTTACCAACAAATTTCACTCTGATTTCTCCTCCCCTAATCATGGCCACTGCTCCACATTACTGGCCATGATCATCTCCTATGCTGCCTTCCTCTCTTTCCAGGTATAATCTAGATCTCCTCTGACTCCCCACCACCTGCCATGATCATCTCCAACTCTGCCTCCCTCTCCTTCCAGGTATAATCCAGTTCTTCATTGCCTTCCCACCACCTGTCATGATTATGTCTCACTCTGCCTCTCTTTCCCCCTAGGTATAATACACATCTACTATGCCCCTTACCACTTATCATGATCATCTCCAACTCTGCCTCCCTCTCCTCCCAGGTATAATCCAGTTCTCCTCTGTCTCCCCATCACTGGCATAAAACATCTCCAACTCTGACTTCCTCTCCTCCCCATTATAATCCCCTCACCCTCTGCTTCCTCTTCCCCTTCCCACCATTATTTGCTTCTACTCTGCCTCTGCCCCTCACCCACCATGATCATGTTTACCCATCATCAAGCATTATTGTCTTTACTTCTGGCTACCCCTGCTACACCTCCCTTTTTCCACTCTGCCTTCTTTCTTTCTCCTTCTCCAACAATCAGTTCCTTCTCTTACTCCTCTCTACAACCCACCAAAGAACACATCTTCTCTCTCTCTTTCAGTCCTCCCTTTCTTCTCTTCCATGCCCAAAAATCAGCTCCCACTGTAACCAACCCCCCACCCCAGCCCCTCACAGTACCTTCCTCTTCCCTCAGTCTATAATCATTACCTGCCTGTCTTCTCTCTTCCTTTCCCTAGACTTCTCCCCTGTTTCTGCTCTCTCTTTTTCCATCTACAACAACCTCTAGCTCTGCTTTTTCCAGTCCAGTGTTCCGTGGACAGCTGTAGCTCCTCTCTTTGCTCCACTCCCTGCCCTGATAAGCTTTTATCCTGTCTCCTTTCTTTGCCTCCATGGCCAGTGATCAGCTCTCACTCGCCCTCTTTGTTCAGTGGTCCATGATAAGCTCCTGCTCTGACCTCCCTACCTTCCCATCTCTACAATCATCTTATACTCTATCTTACCCATTTCACCAAATAATACATCTTCAGCCTAAACACTGGCTGACTGGGCACTAATGAATAGTAGTGTGATATGAATCACAAATATGCCAAAAAACATTGAAGCTAAATTAAACCCTTTCACTGAACATGCACATATTTCCTAGTAACCAATAGAGTGTTATTTCTAAAAGGACCGCTATCACCAAACATACTGTGTCCTCATAATGCCATGCTAACAATACATGCATTGATAGTTTATGAATTCCTATTTTTAATTTACATATATTCCTATTTTTCTCTAAGTTTGCATACAAAGCAAGCTGTCCAAGCAAAGTCCAACCAACCAACCAACCTCTTGTGAGCCAGGAGACACTCACTATGCCTAAGATCACAACAGTACTGGACAATGCAGCATTCACTTGTTGAGGGGTAAAGACCGTCAATTACTGCTGCCAGGGGAGAAGAGGAAGGATCCATGACATCACAGGACCTGACAGAAAATGTAAAGTATTTATAAATTGCTTTTTATTAAAAAAAACAAAAAAAAACAGGATAACTTCAGGAAGGAAGGGTGTAAGGGGGGGGGGTCTATAAATAGCTTCCCATAAGAAGTTAATGTTAATTAACATTCACATCTATTAGCTGAGTGTATGCTCTTCGTGTGCCTATTGCATCAGTTAGGAACAGAACCAGACCTGATGCCTCCAGGAGATAATATGGGGGAAGAATTATTTTATATAGCATGCTTGCTGCAGGGCACACACCAGTGGTATCCAACCACAGCAACAGGTCAATGACTAATTCTAAAGCATAATATAGAATACATCCTAATTTTTTTTTACTTCTAAATATATGTGTACACAGAAATTCTAGAAGCAGAGATACACAAACCATATTTTTTTTATAGAATTTACCTAACACTCTTTTTTTTACATCTAACAATATTTTCATGTATTTGCATAAAGCTAAAGCATTTAAGCCAAGCAATCGCATTTCAGTGCACATCTAGGTTTATGCTTGACATTGAGAAGAGTCTGTGGGTTAATTAAAATATGTTTCCATATATATATATTAAAAAAAGGCACAGCTCGATTACGCTGTAAATCTACATCAGACAGCATGACAACAAAGGGTACAGTTTTAATGAATTATGCATGTGATCTGCATTTTCTGCCAGCTGGTAATTGACAAGTGTCACAGCATTGTCAACAAGTTCCAGTTATTATGGGCTACATATCAAACACAAGCTCCTTATATCTGGTCTCCCCTCCCTTCCCCCCAAAACAGTGTCACGTATTATTAAGAGTCTGTCAGTTTCACAGATGAACACTGAGCCTTTTTATGCATTATGGGTAAAATGACATAAAGGGCATCTAGTGCCACACAAGGGTCCCACACCACTGGTAATGTATAAAGGAGTATACGTATCTAATTGTATAAAGGAGTAAGGGAAAACATAAAAGAGAGTCAAAGTGGTGTAAAATATAAATACATGTCCTTAAAAAACTGCAGGCATTTTTAATTGGACAACACAGTTATTTATGATGCTATGCTATTATTAATGATATACCTTGGAAATCATTTTCTTTTCTTAACTAGTATTGTCATTTAACCAGTCTGCCTGGTAAAAACAACACATAGCATCAATGTTATAAAAAATAATAAAACGACCATTAAAAGTAACATAATTTGAATGTAATTTAGATTTAGGTTTAGAAGCTTTAAAAGTTTATTACTTCTATTACTGATAATATTAAAATAGATAAATGCTAGTGGTTTATTTCAGCAGGTAGAATGAGACATCCATTGTAATGGTAAAAGCAAGTCTCCCAAAAATATTCTATATACAGTATCTCACAAAAGTGAGTACACCCCTCACATTTTTAAAATATTTATTATATCTGTGACAACGCTGAAGAAATGACACTTTGCTACAATGTAAAGTAGTGAGTGCACAGCTTATATAACAGTGTAAATTTGCTGCCCCCTCAAAATAACTCAACACACAGCCATTAATGTATAAATCACTGGCAACAAAAGTGAGTACACCCATAAGTAAAAATGTCCAAATTGGGCCCAATTAGCCATTTTTCCCTCCCCGGTGTCATGTGACTTGTTAGTATTACAAGGTCTCAGATGTGCATGGGGATCAGGTGTGTTAAATTTGGTGTTATCGTTCTCACTCTCTCATACTGGTCACTGGAAGATCAACATGGCACCTCATGGCAAAGAACTCTCTGAGGATCAGAAAAAAAGAATTGTTGCTTTACTTAAAGATGGCCTAGGCTATAAGAAGATTGCCAAGACCCAGAAACTGAGCTGCAGCACGATGGCCAAGACCATATAGCGGTTTTTACAGGACAGGTTCCACTCAGAACAAGCCTCACCATGGTCAACCAAAGAAGTTGAGTGCACATGCTCAGCGTCATACACAGAGATTGTCTTTGGGAAATAGATGTATTAGTGCTGCCAGCATTGCTGCAGAGGTTGAAGGGGTGGGGGGTCAGCCTGTCAGTGCTCAGAGCATACATCGCACACTGAATCAAAATGGGTGCATGGCTGGCCTCCCAGAAGGAAGCCTCTTCTACAGATGATGCATAAGAAAGCCTGCTAACAGTTTGCTGAAGACAAGCAGACTAAGGACATGGATTACTGGAACCATATCCTGTGATCTGATGAGACCAAGATAAACTTATTTGGTTCAGATGGTATCAAGGGCAACCAGGTGTGAGGGCAACCAGGTGAGGAGTATAAAGACAAGTGTGTCTTGCCTATAGTCAAGCATGGTGGTGGGAGTGTCATGGTCTAGGGCTGCATGAGTGCTGCCGGGACTGGGGAGCTACAGTTCATTGAGGGAACCATGAATGCCAACATGTACTGTGACATACTGAAGCAGAGCATGATCCCCTCCCTTCGGAGACTGGGCTGCAGGGCAGTATTCCAACATGATAATGACCCCAAACACACCTCCAAGACGACCACTGCCTTGCTAAAGAAGCTGAGGGTAAAGGTGATGGACTGAGCAAGCATGTCTCCAGACCTAAACCCTGTTGAGCATCTGTGTGGCATTCTCAAACAGCAGGTGAAGGAGCACAAGGTCTCTAACATCCACCAGCTCTGTGATGTCGTCATGGAGAAGTGGAAGAGGACTCCAGTGGCAACTTGTGAAGCTCTGGTGAACTCCATGCCCAAGAGGGTTAAGGCAGTGCTGGAAAATAATGGTGGCCACACAAAATATTGACACTTTGGGCCCAATTTGGACATTTTCAATTAGGGGTGTACTCACTTTTGTAGCCAGCTGTTTAGACATTAAACTCTGTGTTGAGTTATTTTGAGGGGACAGCAAATTTACACTGTTATACAAGCTGTACACTCACTACTTTACATTGTAGTAAAGTATTATTTCTTCAGTGTTGTCACATGAAAAGATATAATAAAATATTTACAAAAATGTGAGGGGTGTACTCACTTTTGTGAGATACTGTACATATATATATATATTTGTTAGGGATTTATCATATATCCAAAACTGAAACATCAATACACTTTAAATCATTGGCAGGTTTACCCTTGGCTTTTTATCATGTCTTTGATTCTCCTCTATAATTATTTAAGACCATGTTTTTGTCCACCTAGGATATTTGTGTTTTTCTGCCCACTTTTTGAATTTTTCAGCAAATCCTCTTCCATTCTATTCTTTCATTCTAAAATAAGTAAGTCAATAATAAGAATGGGAACTCCTCCTAATGCACAGCAGGTATGTAGACAGAGGAACACTAATGTAGATGTCTAAATGACAGCATGTCCAAGACACACAACAAATTGTTAGGTGGTTTAATTGCCCAGCATCAGTGACCCTTAAAAAAGAATTTAGCATTGTTAAAAAAATACTTAAAGGTTCTTCCTAGGAATATAAATCATAGAGGCCCTATTAAACACAGAACAATATAAAAAAAAACGGCGTTCCCCTTAGTTTTCTAACCAAGTAAACAGCCCTCCCCTCTTCCTGTACCCTACCAGGCCATATTGCTTTCAACAATGGGGGGGTTACCTTACAAGGAGAGTGGCAAAGCCCCTCCTCATTGTTGTCCCAATATTGAGGATTAAGGGTCTCTTCCCCACCTCCTTGTACTCCAAAAAGAAGGTGGGAGGTAACAGTAAAATGCGGTGAACTTATCATGAAATCTGGAAGTCCCCTTAATGACATAGGAACAACTAGATTATCTACCCCCTCCTACTTTAGTACCCCTTACCCATTCCCACAAAGAGTTAAAAGAAAAAACAACATTAAATTAAAAACGAATTAAAAAGATAAAACGCAAATGCAGACTTTTAAAATAAAGTTTATTAAAGCTCCCAGAAGTAAATCCAGCATTAATCACAGCGATGATGTTTCCATCAATCAGGTCGTCCAGCGAGGCAATCAACATCCATCATGATCATCCGTCACCCATCGATCTGTACACACCACACTCCTGCCTCTAAATAACAGATTTCCAGCTGCAGCTATTTCAATTTACAGTCGGCAATCCCAGGTGATGTCATTGACTAAATTTGGTCAATAACGTCACCCAGGATTCTTGGTGGTATTACCACAGCAAAGAATATGTCATCTACCAGTGGGAGTATGGTATGTACAGCCCACCAGGAATCCATCTCTATTGACTGCAATGGTGTTCAAATTCTGATTCAGGGATTTTGACACTGATTGAGTTTGACCTGTTTAACTGAACTGCTGACAAATCAAGGATAGGCATTTCGAGCTACACTACAGCCAGCTTGGAAAATAATTCCATCAAATTGTATTGTTCATTGTTTGCTCATCTTTAGTGTTGAAACACACATACTGCTTGAATTTTGAGAGGCGTTTCTTATTTGTTAATAAAATACTGGAGTCATGGCACATTAGAAATGGTTCCTGTCAAACTTGGCTCAAAATTGTGGGGCCTAGGATATAATATGGCAAATTTTTAACTTACTCCAGTCCAACATAACTTGACCCTTCACGGTGCCTCTCCCAGTAGTGGTCACCAGTGATCCAAACCTGCATTCAGATAAGTGTGGATGCTGTCCCTAGCATCACGACCTTCTAGCACTGATACTTAAATTCCTCAGGATTCTGCATGGACCCCTCTGAAGGACTCTTATTAAAGCCAATGGGAAGTGTCTACATCATCAGGGAGTAACGTGAGCACTTGAAGAAGGACCTTCCCACACTACAATCCAGAACAAAACTGGAACTGGAGACCCAGCCTGTCATGCAACCATGATTTCAAGAAATTGGGTCTTTGAGTTTAGTATTTTTAAATCTAACGATTAGTTAGAAAGGAGTTCAGGGGTAAAGGTGAGGGGAAAATGTAGAAGTAGATTTGCAATCACAACATATTTGGATGTTTGCGAGTCTGTTACAACCTGACCTCATTCAATTTTTAAACGGTATAATATAGGATCCGGGGTGTTA
>BLSH010481974.1:62869-78809 GCA_018402905.1 Glandirana rugosa | reverse complement strand
TAATGAGCATACTAGCTCAATATGAAGCACTTACCTCGGAATGAAGCTGTTGCAGCGGTCTCGGCACACCGCTGTGACCGGCGACATCAGTCTTCTCCGTCCCCGGGTGGTAATTCTTCAGTGCGCATGTGCCGATGACGTCGGCACATGCAGATACAGGGGATATCTCCTAAACCGTACAGGTTTGGGAGATATTTCCTGGACCTACAGGTAAGCCTTATTGTAGGTTTACCTGTAGTTTAAAGTTGTTGTCATGACTTGACAACCACTTTAATTGAACAAGCTAGAAGCTGATTGGCTGCCATGCACAGCTGCACCAGATTTTGCACCCTTCAGTTTGGAGTAAATCAACCCCAGTGTGTTTAGCAAAACTGATACCCAGGTAACATTTATTTTATGTAGATGCATTGTCTGTATCATCTACATGGGGCAAAAGTTTGCAAACTTTGTCCGTGCACCCATATTTTCACCCTGCTCTGACAACATTTGATTTAAGATGTGCAGAGTCACAGTAGGTGGATCGTGAGAACACAATACATTATTCCAACAACAACAATGCACAATCTATTGAGGCAAAGCTAAGATGAGGACCTGATCGGATTGCACTGGCAGGTATGAGCACAGATGGGATCATTTTACTGTATTCAGTTATGTGTTACAGAACATCAGTAATATAAAGTATGCATGGCTGCGTGCCTCCCCTGGCAGTCCTACCACCCCAGCCTACTCTTTATGTTAGAGTTGTACAACTCTGACCTTGCAAGTATCACATTTGTTCAATGGAAGATAAACTTGCACAGCAAAGTAGCGGTATCAAGAAAAAGAGCAACAGAATAATGGGAAAGATTGTCTGTACCTTTGGAAAGGCTTTACATTCCACAGGGTGATGGTCATGGATTAAAGATTGAGCACTTAAATAACTTTAAACTGAATGTAGGCAGCTGTTGGCATGTTAGAGTTTAATCCCATATGTGGTCAGGGACAGTATGGTATAAGTAAAAAGTTAGACTTTTTCACAGCTATATTTAGGTCAGAGGAAATTAATGAACCCTGAATTAGAGGAAGGTTCTAAATATAGCAAAAAAAGAAGGTTATAATTCACTGGGCAGTCTTAGTCTTACAATCCATTCTATAATTATAACTGCTGTTCAAAAACCACAACTACTAGTGCAAAGCGTTTAAACAGCTCTGTCACATGTACTGGCTGAGTTATGAATACAGTATATTATCTATACTGACTCATTCTGCAGTGCTATTCAGAGCACATAGCACATTAGTGTAGCTCTACCCCCAAAAGAGCTGCTGGAAATTGCCCGGATTTTTTTCCCAGTAACTGCCCCACAGCCAGGCACGCAATCACAGTCACTCTTTGGCTCAATAACAAGTTCAGGGGTGTTCTTTTTGGTATTTTTGTTTTTGGGGTAGGGTTGAGGGAAATTGAGTGGGATACTCCAAAAAGAACTATGTACAAGTTGAGGAGCAGGACAGACTGACAATTCAGGCTCGTGGGCACTGTCCGAGGGCCCAGGGCTGGTGGGGGGACCTCATGAGAGATTCCTGGGAGGATGGAGCAGAATGGATGGAGTAAGCAGGCTCCGGGTCTTGTCCTAAGAGGAGAAAGAAAGACTGAGAGAGCCAGGAGGGGGACACTTGAGAGCCTGAGAGATCCCTGCTACTGCTGGTTGATTGATAGAACAGAGACCACACTGAGGGGAGACCTGTGTATGTGTGTGTGAGTGAGGGGGGGCACCATTGTATTGTAACATAATGGGAGACACTCTCTCTTACAATCCTCTTTGTCTCTCTCAACCCCCTTTTTGTCTCTTTCACTCTTCTCTATCCCTCTCACCCCGCACTCTCTCATTAACCCCCCTCTCTCTGTCTCTCACACCCCATCTTTCTCTTGCCCTCTCTCCCTCTCTCTCTCAGCCAACTCGCTATAGCTTCACCATCCAGGCTCCTCAGGTCACCCACCTGAGTCCTCATGAACAGCAAGCACATGGGAGGGCTACCAGGAAGGTAGCAAACCCTCCAGGCTGGGCTTCCCCTCTCTAGGAAAAGAAAAGAATGCTCTGTGTCTCAGAGTATATATACAGACTCCCAGCAGCCACTCTCCCTGGGATTGGCCAAGGATGTATAAATATTCATGTTGCAATTGTATTGTTCCACACCTATGTTCCACGGAATTCTATTGTTCTATGGAAAGCAAAGAAAGCAATCAAACCAGCAGCAGCTTAAACACTGAACAGACCAAACTAGTGCACTAATTACCCCTGCCTAGTTATGCTGACACACTCACAAACACACACACCCACAGAAATAAAGGGGGATCAAACACAAGCAGCAAATTCCTTGATGGGGACCGAATCTAGTACTCTAGGGTAGGGCACAGAAGTGTTCGGTGTAGTTCCCCAGTTTGGCAACCAGGTGCTATATTAGCTAGCTTTGAGAATAGGCTTAGGGACCCCGTGTAGTCAGTAGGCAATGTTGTATCCAAACTAACCACTAGAGGCTTTCAGAGTGCTGGTAGGGTTTGACCATAGCTATTGAGGTAGTGCCAGCCTTCCTATGCCTATGTGGGGCATCTAGGGAAGTAGGGCCCTTGTATAAAAAGTCTGGTAGGAGTCGTCCATCACAGAAAGTGTATGGGGGATCAAGTTACAGCAAGGATGGAGCTTCCCCTTAGGGAGGAAGCAGGGGAGAAAAGGGGCAGGACTATCATGATATTGGGTCTATTTGTATCCCCCTTGCATATATATATATATATAGAACTCTGGCAACCCCCCCCCCCCCTCACACTTCCTAATCGTTATGAACTCCTCGACCTGGCTCTTCTCTTGTTATTGCTCTTTCTTTATTGTTTGCAACCTCAGGGATGATTAAAGTATGTTGCACTTATTGGAATTTACACTGTGGAAACAGTGAGATATGGTGATATACAGTATACAGTATTTAGGTATATTCTTTATTTATTTATTTAGTACCGCACATAATATAACAATTTCAAACTGAGTAATTGGTTATAACATTGAGGTGCTTGCTAGCTTATTAGTATTATATAGAAATTTCATTAGGGGACCACAAAAGTCTTCTATCATTTACTATGTAAATATGTAATTATCCTCTGCTTTCAATAAACAGTTAAAAAAGGCTTTCATTGTTTGGACTCTTCCTTCTCTGAACCTCAACATGGGGATGTCTTCTAAAAGCAAACAAGACTGGGTGAGGCTTTTGTTGGGGTACATTGCCGTATGGCCTCACATAGGTATGGGATGGTTTACTTGGTGCGTGCTGGTTAGGTCAGGCTGGGAGCTTCCTAGGGTGTGCTTGTGTAGTGGCAGGTTCCAAGAGTATGTAGTGATGTAGGAACCAAGAAATTGTTGCACTGTACAATTGTTTTTTGCCATTTTAACTCTGAGTGTCAACAACCTTCGGTGAGTGGGGGAACACAAGACGGGAGCACAGCACTATGGATCCTGCACTGAGAAAGGAGCATTTGCACCAGCACTTTAAAACTGCACATTCATACGTGGATTTATAGTTACATAGTTATGTAGCGCCCACAAAGTGTAGGTGCTTTTTGCTGAGGGCTTTTTGTTAGGAGAGGCAAAATTTAGTCAGGCCTGACTGTAGGTGCAGGCTTGAATGTTTTGATCTGAGCTGGGGAGTGGGTTCAGGAGTGGCTGGAGATGGAAGGAAGGAACACCCCTTGGAGTTTCCTCCCCTTTGAGCAGAGAAGGCTCTGGAAAGGTGGATGGATGAGGAGGTGTCACTCCCTAATGTATGACAAGGAGCCCTGACCAATCTACAGTCTGGATTGGCAGGGGCAGGCCTCCTTAAATACAGCGATCTGCCAGCAGAAGTTGAGTGGAAGTGTGGAGGATGTAGCAGAGGTGCTGTGGATGCCTCTACCTGGGAGGGAGCCTCCAGTCTGGGGGGTGACCTTGATGCCTGGAGACTCGGGTGCAGGAGTGGAGGTGATTCCTGGAGCAGCATAAGGGAGTAGGAGAACAGCAGAGTTGCTACAGAGAACACTTTAAAGTATCCACTGGAGTCGGTGAGTGACCGATCCTGGGAGCTGGAGGAAAGGCGGAGCAGGCTGGGAGAGGAATAGTGGAAAGTCTGTGGAGGTCTCAGGAGCCAGTCAGGGGAAGGAGTGTCACTGGGAGGAAAGCAGGTCGGTGTGACCTGGAAGAGGGATGGGCTGGAAGTTGTAGTCCATCAAAGGCCCAGCTAGCACCAATGTACTAAGCTACACTTTGAGGGGTCTTTGACCCTGGCCTGTAAAGGGTAGTCCGGAGGCCCTGCTGACATTGTGCAGGCCTCACCATGTTCTAGCTGCGGTAAAGAGAAAGGAATGGGGTGAGTCTGATAAATTTCCCTTCAGGTTAGGAGACCTAGTAAAGTGCTGGAGAGAAGTGAAGGAGCAATAGTCTGCAAGAGAAGTGCTGGAGGAAGTAGAGTGTATATACGGTTGTGTATATGGATGGTCCTGTAACCAATTTGTTGTGCAACCCACAGTCACCCCTTTTCCCCATCCAAGTTAAATCTCCTAAATAAAACAAACAAAAACAAGAGCCGGCCTGTTCAGTGACTTTGGATGTGTGAGATATGGTGGCATTGTGGGCAGCTATAAGGTGAACCACAACTACCAGCCACTCCCAAGGGAGCACATGGCTACAGTTACATAGTAGGTAATACATAGTAGGTGAATAAAGAAAATAGCCCATCCAGTTCAACCTGTGTAGGTGCACGTGCGTCAGTGTCTATGATTATTTCCCATATCCCTGTATGTTGTGTTCTTTAACCACTTAAGGACCGGAAGGATTTACCCCCTTCATGACCAGGCCACTTTTTGCGATTGTGAAGTCGTTCAACATTGTACCCAAACAAAATTTATTTTCTTTTTTCCCCACAAATAGAGCTTTCTTTTGGTGGTATTTGATCACCTCTGCGTGTTTTATTTTTTGTGCTATAAAAAAAAGACTGACAATTTTGAAAAAAAAACAATATTTTTGACTTTTTGCTATAATAAATATCCAAAAAAAGTGTAAAAAAACAAATGTATTCATCAGTTTAGGCCGATATGTATTCTTCTACATATTTTTGGTAAAAAAATCGCAATAAGTGTATATTGATTGGTTTGCACTAAAGTTATCATGTCTAAAAACTTCGGGATAGATTTATACTAGTAATGGCGGCGATCTGCAATTTTTAACAGGACTGCAACATTGCAGCAGACAAATCTGACCCCATATTACACTTTTTTGGGGACCAGTGACATTATTACATTGATCAATGCTATAAAAATGCTCTGATCAATGTATAAATGACACTGGCAGGGAAGGGATTAACACTAGGGGGCGATCAAGGGGTTAAGTGTGTTCCCTGGGTGTGTTCTAACTGTAGGGGGGATGGGCTGCCAGGGACATGAAAGAGATTGCTGTTCCCAATCACCGGGAACGGCAGATCTCTGACATTTCCCCTGTCAGAACGGGGATCCGCCTTATTTACATAGGCAGATCCCCTTTCTGCCGCTATATACAACGATCGCGGGTGGCCGGCGGACATTGAGTCTGCCGGACCTGTGGGTGCGCTCCCAAGCTGTCAGCGGTGCCTGCGCGCCCGCAATCTCACATGTATGGACCAACATACAGGTACGTCAGTTCGCGCAGGAGAGCCGACCTGCTGCAGTAAAAGTATGGCGGCTGGTCAGTAAGTGGTTTAGATGCACACCAAAGAGGCTCTTAAAAATATCTATACTCCCCGCTGCCAACACCAGTTGTGGAAGAGAGTTCCACATCCTTATTGCCCTGACAGTGAAAAACCCACTGCGCAGTTTAAGGTTAAACCGCTTCTCCTCCAATCTCATTGTGTGGCCCCGTGCCCTCTAACTTTCACTGAGACTGAATAGTTTTTTCCTATGCTGGGATCACCATTGAGGTATTTGTAAATCGCTATCATATCTCCTCTCAAGTACTCCAGTGAGAATAAATTTAGTGCTTGCAGTCGTTCCTCGTAATTGAGGTCCTCTAGTCCCCTGATTATTTTGGTTGCACTTCTTTGGACTCTCTCCAGTTCCAGCACATCCCTTCTGAGGAATGGTGACCAGAACTGGACAGAGTACTCCAGATGTGGTCTAACCAGAATTTTATAAAGTGGTAGGATTATTGTTTTATCTCTGGAATATATTCCCTTTTTTATGCATGCTAATATTTTGCCTGCTTTGGAAGATGCAGCTTTGCATTTATGTTTTTAGCCCCCAAGTGAATTACTTTACATTTCCACATTAAACCTCATTTGCCATGTATTTGCCCACTCCAATATTTTTTCAGGTCTTTCTGTAAAATTTTTATCCTGATGTGAAGTTATTGCCATACTTAATTTTGTGTCGTCCGCAAAACCTGAGATTGAGCTATTTATCCCATCCTCTATAGCCTTTATGAATAAATTGAATAGAATTGGTCCCAAGACAGAACCTTGGGGTACCCCACTTACCACTCCAGACCAGTCTGAGTGCACGTGATTTATCACCACCCTTTGGACACTCCCCTGTAACCAGTTTTTTACCCAAGAACAAACCTTATGGTCCATGCCTGTAGACCTCAGCTTGTAGATTAAGCATTTATGGGGGACTGTATCAAATGCTTTTGCAAAATCCAGGTACTGTGCACTAAATCCACAGGCCTTCCCCTGTCTAGATGACAGCTCACTTCCTCATACAATGTTAACAGATTGGTCTGGCAAGAACGACCTTTTGTAAAACCATGCTGATAACTACTAATGATATGGACTTTTTTTATGGACTTTAGAAGTTGTGGTTTGCACTAGCGCACTTTATATACTGTATCTGAATTTATGAATTTTAGTACATTTATTTGTAAGAGCACAGAAATGTATGCATGTATTTAGGAGCAGCACTGTGTTTTTGAAGCTGGTATAAAAAGGCTCTTCACAACTTACACTACCCCAGCAGCCCTATAATTTATAATTTAGTTTGATAAGCACAGTTAGAAAACCACTATATGACCATAGAGCAGATATATTACCGTAATATTAGTCAAATCGGATACTCTAACCAAATCATTATTCACTGGATGTCTTGAAATTGCGTGTCCCCAATAACCACAATCCACAACTGTCGCAATCTGAATGACACATTCTGTATTCTAGAAAACCAGTGACTTTTTTTTGAGCAAAATATCAGTTGCCTTAGCGGTGAATGCTGAATTTAATGCACTAGGCTCCTTGTTATATAGTGTATAAGTGTGCATCTTTACATTCAAACTTCTTTTTACTATTGACAAAAGCAAAAAACAAAAAAGGTTCCAAGCTCAACCTGCGGACCAGTCTGCCACCAAGCCAAATTTACCTGTCTAACAGTCCAGCGTTTAAAAGACAGGGGATTGGTTACACACATTTGCAAGTGTATGTGTAAGCTGCAGGCCTCGACAAGGCTCCCTGTATACTGCAGACCTAGCTCTATATAAGAGGCTTCACAGTGGAAGCACACACAATTGAATGGATAGATGAAGGACAGGTGACTGGAGGAGCCCAACCCTCCTTAAAGGTACATGACCAGACACCCAGCCGTGGCCCCATGGCGGCTGCAGCGCTGGTATGGCACCAAAAGTAGTGACTACACAAAAAATACAATGTCACTGTCCCCCATCTATAACTGGCCACTACAGCAAGGAGCTCTTCTGGAAAGGCAAATACAGACAAAAGCAAAAAACAAAAAAGGTTCCAAGCTCAACCTGCGGACCAGTCTGCCACCAAGCCAAATTTACCTGTCTAACAGTCCAGCGTTTAAAAGACAGGGGATTGGTTACACACATTTGCAAGTAAATGTGTAAGCTGCAGGCCACGACAAGGCTCCCTGTATACTGCAGACCTAGCTCTTTATAAGAGGCTTCACAGTGGAAGCACACACAATTGAATGGATAGATGAAGGACAGGTGACTGGAGGAGCCCAACCCTCCTTAAAGGTACATGACCAGACACCCAGCCGTGGCCCCATGGCGGCTGCAGCGCTGGTATGGCACCAAAAGTAGTGACTACACAAAAAATACAATGTCACTGTCCCCCATCTATAACTGGCCACTACAGCAAGGAGCTCTTCTGGAAAGGCAGATACAGACAAAAGCAAAAAACAAAAAAGGTTCCAAGCTCAACCTGCGGACCAGTCTGCCACCAAGCCAAATTTACCTGTCTAACAGTCCAGCGTTTAAAAGACAGGGGATTCTTTTTACTATTACCTACACAGATTACTAAAATGTATGCTAGCTGTTGCCAGCACGTTTCTCCAGAAAGCAGCTTGGGTAAATCAGTGTTACCCTGGGGCATGCAAGGACAGCATGACTAACCCGATGACTAATGTTAGGTAAAGAGGCCCAGGTTAATGCATAGACAGTATATGCAGATTCCAGTATATGCCAGGCAGCCAGAGACATATATTTAAGGGGCCAAACATCCAGTAAAATGATGAATCACATTTGAGTAAATTCTCTGCAGCCATAAAAGCAGTCTAATTCACCCCAGTATGTGTAACCTATAACCTCATCTAAGAGATGATGGGAAAGGCTTGGTAAACATTGCTTGGAAAACACGTGCAATGCTACAAGCATATTGCTACCAGATGCACTCCTATCCGTCATTCTGTGTGACGGATATAAATATTGTCAAGCTAACACTTTGGCTAAGAATTTATGGAGTGCTGACAGAAATGCAGTTACAGAGTCACAATATTTTGGTTATATATGCTCTTTAGTAGCTGTTGAAGCTACACATAAAAAAGCAGACCATGTCGGATTGTGGAGGGTCAGAAACGAGCCAAGAATTTCTAATGACGTCTTGCATGCATCAGACATACTATTTAAGCACCTTGAAGGGAATGTCAAACTTGCTAGCTATCCAACCAGCTTGTCGGGTTGATGAAGGTCCCTCCTCAAAGTCACAGCTGGATTAAAACCAACCAAGGCCCTAAACCCGTAATAACTTTGGGACATCCCCAGCCACCTACTATATCCATACCCTGTCCACATATTCCAATAACATAAGAAGATTTGATTTAGATTGTTCCCCTTTTTGTACCCTCCCTTATACCTTAAAGAGGAAGTAAACCCAGATTGGGTTTCATTCCTCTGTATTCCCCAGTAAAGTAGATGCATAATGGGCTACTATGCATTATGTGCTACTTACCTGGAAACGAAGCCTGCGACATCCAGAGATGTCCCCTGTGCTGGCCTCGTCCATCCTCTGTCCCTCTTCCTTCTGGGGCATGCGCGTGGGAGCTGCCAGTCATGGCATGATCACAGTGATGAAACGTCACGAAGGCCGTTTCTTCACTGTGCATGTGCCTAAATGATGTTGGCACAGCTAGTCACTGCATATCTCCTGAACCGTGCAGGTTTGGGAGATATGCAGGGCACCTACAGGTAAGCCTTATTATAGGCTTACCTGTAGGTGAAAGTGGTTGTCACGAGTTGACAACCATTTTAATATACTATAAACTCTACTACTCTACTACCCCACTTTACTATTCTAAACTCTACTACCTTCTGTATTCTCCCTTATATCCTAATAGATTATTAGATCTTCTTCCTTCTGTATTCCCCCCATGTTTGTTTTTTCATGCGGTTTCAAACAACGCGCTTAGGGCAGCCAATTAATTTGAATAAGTTGCTCTACATGCGACAAGCGTGCCAAAAAAGCTCTTGAACCTTTTTGGGTGTTGAGCTTTGCATGGGGTGTTGCGTGTTTTTTTCACTGCACCTTTTGCTACATTTGTTGTGCATTTTGCCACATGCAAAAACGCATGTCTGATGACCATGTTTAGGCTGCCATTACAATTAAAGTACATTATATTGTCCAAAGTATTGGGACACCTGCCTTTACACACACATGAACTTCAATGGCATCCCAGCTTTAGTCCATAGGGTTCAATATTGAGTTAGCCCACCCTTTGCAGCTATAACAGCTTCAACTCTTCTGGGAAGGCTGTGCACAAGGTTTAGGAGTGTGTCTATGGGAATGTTTAACCATTCTTCTAGAAGCGCATTTGTGAGGTCAGGCACTGATGTTGGACGAGAAGGCCTGGCCCGCAGTCTCCACTCTAATTCATCCTAAAGGTGTCCTGTTGGGCTGAGGTCAGGACTCTGTGCAGGCCAGTCAAGTTCCTTTACACCAAACTCACTCATTCATGTCTATCTGGACTTGCTTTGTGCACTGGTGCGCAGCCATGTTGGAACAGGAAGGGGCCATCCCCAAACTGTTCCCACAAAGTTGGGATCATGAAATTGTCCAAAATGTTTTGGTATGTTGACGCCTTAAGAGTTCCCATCACTGGAACAAAGGTGCCAAGCCCTGAAAAACAACCCCACACCATAATCCACCCTCCACCAAATGATTTGAACTAGAGCACAAAGCAAGGTCTATACCTCAACCCGACAGAACACCTTTGGAATGAATTAGAGCGGAGACTGTGAGCCAGGCCTTTTCGTCTACATCAGTGCCTGACCTCACAAATGCGCTTCTGGAAGAATGGTCAAACATTCCCATAGACACACTCCTAAACCTTGTGGACAGCCTTCCCAGAAGAGTTGAAGCTGCTATAGCTGCAAAGGGTGGGCCAAATCAATTTTGAACCTTATGGACTAAGACTGGGATGTCATTAAAGTTCATGTGCGTGTAAAGGCAGGCTTACCAATACAATTTCAGTTTAAAACAGAAATGAAAGACATGTGTGTATATATATATATATATATATATATATATATATTGTGGCATGGGGGTGTTTAGCTCTCGTGGTAGATGCGTTTTAGTGAGTTCACGCCAAACAGGATCTCTGTTTGAGGGCATTTTCTACAATAAATACAGCAACCAGCATTGGTCGTGGAGTGCCGCCATTTGTTTTATTTCCTTGGAGTAAAGGTAACCGATCTGTTACAGATTGCCATTTTGTGACCTTATTGTTATTAAAGGGTCTGCTCTGCTCTTGGGGTTATTCTAAGATTCTTAATTCCCTGAAAGCAGCCTACATGTACTATTAAGCTATATTGCTCATAACTTCAGTTAATGTTCTATTGTATTCCTTGAACATATTGCCAATGGTTATTCCACAGAAATACTACAGTAAAGACAAGTTCTGTGTTTTATAATAATGTGTGTGTTTCTCATTTATCCTGGCACTCACACTATTGCCAGGTGTGCCAGGGGGAACTGAGGCTATTATTGGGGTTGATAGGACTTACATACTTCTCCTGCGGGGGTAGCTCTACATATGGTTTGGGGGGTCTTTAACAAACTCTGAAAGCTGTAAATGAAAAAGGAAAACCAGCAGATTTTCAAAGACGTTTTTGCATATATCCAATTTTCACTAATTCTCAAAAAGGGGCAATTTAAAATTTACAAATATTTTTATTTATTAACTCAATACAGGTTAAGATTTTATATTTAGTAAGAATTTAGTAGGAATTTTGTAAAATGTGCTGTGTTTATTCTACTAAAAATGATTTTAGAGAATTTTTAGCGAATATATTGTTTTGATAAACATTTTCGCAAATATTGTGGGGCCTTAAAAACCAGTAGCACCTTCTTTTTAATCTACCAGTCCTATGCTTTCAGAAAATATATGGTTTGGGGGGTCTTTAACAAACTCTGAAAGCTGTAAGGGAACAATGAAAACCTTCTGATTTTTAGTAAAATGTGGTTATTTAAATTTTTGCGTACTTTCAGTTTTCACCATTTTTGAAAAAGGCATAATTTAAAAATTACACATATTTGTTATTTTTTTTGTCTTTTCCATAAATGTTTTATTAAGTTTCTTGTTAGCAAAAAAGGAAAAAAAAACAACATATACATATGTAGTTACATTTAGTTTGGTGTAACGTCTTTTCAGTTCACTTTCTTGCTAAGTATACAGTTGTACAAAATAATCGATCATTATGTCTGGTGAGTATTCAAAACATAGTACCACTTCCGGTTCCGGCGCCGCATGGAGTACAGGGTCTCCAGCACAGCTCCCACTCCCGGTCCTAAATTCAGCTTAAAAAACCTGCCCGGACCCCTCAATCCATCTTCCAGGACTCAGGATAGTCCAGAAGTGACCTCCTACATCCGCCCCCATGGACCACTGCGTGAAAAAAGTCGGCCCGCGAGCGCCGCCGGGTACCCTGCAAATCGAGACCGGGGATGCAGCCTTGCTCCCCGGCGATACGAACGAAGACGCTCTCTCCCGCGACGGAACGTTCGTTTCCAGCATGGAGGTATCTGGGGCCTCCCCCTCACCTGGCTCCAGAGACACAGAAGAATACAAAAAGATTGCACAGGCTGTGGCAGCAATCTTAGCTCCTACTATAACAGCCACAGTGGAGCAGGAAGAATTGGAAAATAGATCCAGGAGGAGCAACTTGAGGTTCGTAGGGGTACCTGAATCTCTCCAACCCTCCGCCATTTTGGACTTCTGCGCCAGCCGCATCCCTGAAGCCCTAGGACTGCAGCGGTCATGCACGGTAGAAAGAGCCCACCGCTTAGGGGTCTTTTCAGCTGAAAAAAATCGCAAAGTACTTAAACTATGCTGACAAAGCGGACATTCTACAGAAGTACAGACAAGACAAATCCCTACTAATCGACGGAGTCAAAATCCTGATATTTGCTGACTACTCCATAGAGGTCTCCAAAAAGAGAAAAGCTTTTCAACAAATTTGCTCGGCTCTTTACCAGCGCCAGATAAAATTTACCCTAGCCTTCCCCGCTATCCTGCGGCTCAAATCCACGAATGGAGAACAGCTTTCCTTTCAGGACCCTAAAGAAGCTGAAAAATATCTTCGTTCTCTCCAACCTGATTCCAGGATTAACCCCGCTTCCAAAGCCACCTCGATACCTAGATCACTGGAACAATGGAGCCCCCGCAAGGACTCTCCAAAACGCCTCAAACCCTCCGGCCCTGCCTCCTCAAGCCTCCCCTGCTGACTTACTTTCCAGCTCTGTCCTAGCTGAATTTGGTCACGTTAAATTCCGGTCCTGTGACGGTGCTTGGCATCATAACTGCCTTTCCTAAACTACCACCCCCCTCCCTGGGGGCCCCCCATAGGGCCAGGTGGTACCTCGTCCTCATTGCTGTTTTGATGTTTTTATTCTTCTTCGAGATCCTTGTTATTGACAAATGTTAATATAGTTGAAGTTTCAACGGGTTATTCTTCTCTTTTTCCAACATGGGTATCACCCCCCCTGCCAGCTCTCATTACCAAAATCTTCCTTCCTCCTCTTCGCTACTGGCACTCCATACAATTGGTCTGGGCCCATGGCACTGTTGTATCAGCATGTGACCGCAGATTGGTAGCTGTCCTCTCTCTGTGATCCCATGTGGAAAAAAGCAAAGTCTCCTTTCTCTAATGAATGTGTATTTTCATATCTACACCTGCTTGTTATTACTCTATCAGTTACCTCCCACCCTCTTTTACCCACATCCCCCCATCACCCCCTGCAACTACTTCATGTACCCTGCGACACTCACACATTCACAATCTGGATGTCCACTTTCACGACGCCCTCTCTGGTGATTAACTCCCCTTATATAGCTTTAACAACCCATCACATCCCACTACGTATAAAACCTCCATGACAATCACATCATGGAATGTTAAGGGACTCAGGTCCCCTATCAAGCGACTCAAGGTGTTGAGACACCTCAAGCGGCTGAAAACTGATATCGCCCTATTACAGGAAACGCATTTGCCAAAATCAGATTTCCATAGCCTCCAAAAACTTTGGGTGGGCTCGGTACTTGGCTCCGAGGCGGTGGGCCGCAAAGCAGGAGTTATCATCCTAATTCACAAAAATCCACACACACGGATAATCCCCACCTCTTCTGGGACACGGGGAAAGCGTTCTTAAGAGGGAAGATCATAAGCTATACGACATCCTTCAAAAAAAACTCAATTTCCAAGTTTAAAATGGCAAGCTCTCGCCTAAAGCTGGCACAGAGCACTCTGTCCCAACAGGCGAGAATGGCGGGAGGCTAAGGCTGAGTTTGATTCCTGGGCGGATGTCCTGGAACGAACCAAAAGCTCCCAGTTGGAAGCCTCCCTATACAGATTTGGAAACAAATCAGGTAAACTCCTCGCCAGATTAGCCAAAGGTCCCATGTCACCCACTCATATAACCTCCTTGCGAGACCCCTTAGGGACGATTAAACATACTCCTCCGGAAATCAGTCAGATCATGCAAAACTACTATTCATCTCTTTACTGTATGCCCCTGAGCAGATTGACAGTACCCTGGCAAATAAGCTCCTTGACAACCTGACCCTACCACAAATCACTCCATCCCAATTGGAATACCTGAATAGTCCCATCTCCACATCAGATGTCACCATGGCCATTCGCCAACTTAACCCGAACAAAGCCCCGGGCCCAGATGGCTTCACAGGGGAATTTTACAAATCCCTTCAATCAACCTTAATACCCACCCTAGTCAAAGTTTTTAATAGGATTTGGGAGGGAGGGCCTTATTTGCCTTCAGGCAACCAAGCTATCATTAAGCTTCTCTTTAAAAAAGGCAAAGACTCTCTCGAGCCGGGTTCATACAGACCCATAGCTTTGCTTAACTTAGACGTCAAACTTCTCTCTAAAATAGTCGCCAATAGGCTGGCATCTATCCTACCTGACCTGATCCACAATGCGCAATCTGGCTTCGTGAGAGGGAGAACCGCCTGCCTAAATATTCGCAAGGTTCTAATGGTCCTTGAGCATGCAAAGAGCCACCCTGGGGGGGGGGCTGTGCCATCATCACCCTGGACGCGGAAAAGGCTTTTGATAATGTTAATTTTGAATGGTTATCTCTCGTGCTGAAAAAGATGAACTTCTCCGGTCAATTCTGTCATCTGATCTCCTCCATGTATGCTTCTCCGGTGGCCAGGTTGGTGGTGGCTGGTCTCCTCTCGGGTGAATTTAAGTTGCATAAGGGTACCAGACAGGGATGCCCTCTATCCCCCCTTCTTTTCAATCTGGCACTAGAACCCCTATCCAGACTGCTAAATACCTCTGCCCCTCTTCATGGTATCCAAGTAGGCACTCTGGAACTGAGATCGGCCCTGTTCCCCGACGACGTTCCTGTTTTTTCCAGCAAACCCTCGGTAGACATGCACACCATCAAATCCATTTTCGATGATTTTAGGCTATGCTCCGGGTTGAGGATAAATTACAGTAAGAGTGAAATTCTACCCTTGGGCATATCCCCCCCACCTTCTTGGACTAAACACTCACCCTTCTCTGTCGCTAGATCCCACATCACTTATCTAGGGATAAAAATAGGAAAGACACCATCCTCCATCTACACTCTAAACTACCCTCCTCTATTCCATAAGATAACTACGGAACTGGAGAATTGGATGGATCTGCCTCTCTCGCTCCTGGGGAGGTGCCACCTTTATAAAATGGTCGGCTTTGCGCGGTTGCTCTATCCATTACAAACTATCCCTCTCCTCCTTAACCACTTCAATACTGGGCACTTAAACCCCCTTCCTTCCCGGCCCAATTTTCAGCTTTCAGCGCTGTTGCAGTTTGAATGACAATTGCGCGGTCATGCAACACTGCACCCATATGAAATTTTTATCATTTTTTTCACACAAATAGAGCTTTCTTACACACTTTTTTTACTATTTTTAAAGTATACCCACGTCACAACGTACTGGCGCGTTAACAGTAAGTTTGACGTTGTCGCGACTTTCGACTTTTAACCCGGCCCTTCCTTCCCCCAAATTCACGGGTCATAACTTCACCAATTCCTCCTCTCCCTATCAAACATTACCTATCTCGTTGGCGCGTTTCGGCTGGTAAAATATTTCCACCGTGGAGGGGTCCTCGCTCTCTCCGTCTAGGTAGGTTAAGAGGTCAAGGCATCAATAGAATACCTTATCTCCTCCCATCAAATCTCACAT
>BLSH010481974.1:32405-47358 GCA_018402905.1 Glandirana rugosa | reverse complement strand
GGGGGGGGGGGGGGGGGGGAGCGCAGTTTGCCATCTTCGCCCTGTGCACCAAATGACCTTGTCCCGGCACTGTATATAGAGTCCCTGATTTGCTGCTTCCCTTACCATTGCACCAGAATACTGACAGCTCTAAATCTGTAAGTGCTGGTTCATTGTAAGCAGAGGAGTTCAGGGAATTATAGTTTCACTTTTCACATTCTCCATCCTAAAGTGATATCCAGTGTTCCTGGGCAAACAGAAGAGCCTGAAAAGCCTTGAGGGTAGGAGGCAGGCAGAAGTTTTTTTTTTATCAGTCATCCAAAACACTTCTGTTTAACATTTTTTGTGGGCCCTCAGACCCCTTAGACAACAACCCAGCACCCATCGCAAGTGCCTTGCAGGTCATTTGACTCTGCATATATAGTTACTAAATGTCAGATGGATTGAGTGGGTCACTGATCATTTTATAAAGTCATCCAATACAAGTTTCCCACATATTTCCAGTCATACTGTATCTATGGTCTAAAATAGGTTTAAACCCTAACGCCGGACATACATTTCTCATATTTTTTTAAATTTAATCAATGGATTGAACAATAAAATGAGCTAATTCCCCCATCCACACATTTGATGTGGATGGGGGTATCCCTTCTGCTGTGCTATTTTATTCTCATGGTGGGGAACCTTTCCACCATCAGAGTACAATGATTGTTGCTGGCTATAGCAGGACAGTGCTGATTGTTTGGAAAAACCCAGACAAGCTGGTTGTACACAAGTAGATTGATAGATTTACTTGTGTACAACCAGCCTGTCCATACATGGATCAAAATTTGGAATCTGGAATTTCGATTGTATGGCCAGCTTAACAGGTGACTTTTAGCTTTACAAATGACTGTGTGCCATAAACAATTGCCATATTTTTACAAAAAAATAATATTTTCAACCCCTTTTTTTACATCTACAGTGCTGCTGATCTATAGCTCCTTTAAAGAAGAATTCCAGATATGGCCTTTTTTACATAGTTACATTGGTCCAGCTTCAACCAATTTAACTATGCATATAACATACCTGTGGCTTCCCTGTACTTCAGTGATCTACACAGTGATCTGCACTAGCTTCTGGGTCCCGTGGTGAACAGCTGCCCTGCTGCATTGGGAACACAAGAGGTCACCCACTCGGCACGGGTGCCATTCATAGAATGTGTTACATTTTTTCAATGAATGCAAAGCATTCTCTGATTAGATGAATTGGACGTCATTGCCTCGCCCCCTCGTCCAATTAGAATACGCTTTGCATTCATTAAGATCATGCAACGCATTCTCTGAATGGCACCTTTGCTGAGCAGATGACCTGTGTCTACAATGCTGCAAGGCAGCTGCTTGGCATGGGATCCAGAAGCTAGTAGAGATCACTGGAGCAGCGGTGTATGCTACAGTGATTTCCAGCTTCTAGAAGAAGCCCATAAGGTATAGAACATACATATTTACAATGTAAAAAATTCCATACTTGGTGTAGCTTTACCCCTGTAGGAGCTGAGATGGGCCCTCTCAGTCTCTGCCTGAAAGCCTCCGGTGATCGGCGATGGGAAGCAGAGGGTGCATGATCTGTCATGTGGGTGGTGCTGCGCTGCTCCCAGGTGTTCTTACTCCCAGTCTCAGGTTCACATCCCTGTTGGCAGGTGAATATTCCAATAGAGGTGTTCTCTCTCTCCTCTGCGTCAAGAGAAAGAACTTTCCTAGGCAGTTTAATAAAAATCCTCTCTCCACTCCTGCTACTGCACAGTGTCTATGGCAGTGTTTCTCAACTCCAGTCCTCAAGGTGCCCCAACAGGTCATGTTTTCAGGATTTCCCTCAGACGAAATGGCTGTGGTAATTACTAAGGCAGTGAAACTGATCAAATCACCTGTGCAAAATAATGTAAAGCCTGCAAACATGACCTGTTGGGGTGCCTTGAGGACTGGAGTTGACAAAAACTGGTCTATGGGATTTGTTATTCAAAGCATTTATGGCTCCCATTATATGTCTGCTGTCTCAAGCTACAACTTCCAGGATTCTCAGCACTCTCCAAAGAAGTATATGGGCTTGCTAGGCTTTAGCTCTTCCCCTGCTGGCCAAAGGAGAATGGTGCAAAATAACATTCGTATTTCAGTAGAAAGAGAGGCCCGAAGCAAAAAAAAAAAAAAAAAAAATGAGCGCAGGGCCTTAATGACAGGGTGCCCTGGGCGGAGACAGAGGGGTTAGACAGTGAAGGGGGGTGTTATCAGAGATGGCGGTGGGTCAGGTTTATAAGGCAGGGGCGGTGGCAGGGGGCAGCAGAGCGGGAACAGAACGGATTCAGGAGGACCTGTATTTAGGTGCTGCAGAACGACCACATGGCGGACATAGAGGCCTTACTGCGGCAGCTACATGCGGCCGCTTCCCAGCGCGGCGCAGGCTGGCTGCAAGAGCGAATGGCGGAGATCGGTGTGGGTCCGGAGGAAGTCGGGGAGCGGATGCCGACGCGCGCTAGGCGGTCCCGGCCGCCTGAGCGGTACAGTCCTGTCGCTTCCCCGGGAGCTGGGCACCATCATGGGAGCCCGGATGCGGACCCTCCGGGCGGATCGGCTCAGCCAGCACAGCCTGCGGCTAGCCGGTCCCTTGGGAGGAATCCCCGTCAAAGGCGCGGCTCCGCCAGGCGGGGCCGGGTGCTATCCAGGTCGCCTCCCCCGCCTGGGCGGCGTGGGAGTGAGCGGTCGGCGGTCGCCCCGCGCGGCGAGGTCCCGGCCGGGGGGCTGACCCGGCGAGGGAGTGGAGTTCGGGGTGCCAGCCAGTCGGGAGGAGCGGCTGGCACCCAGGCCCGGCGCACGCGCAGTGCGGCTGGAGTGGAGGATGAGCCCAGGCGTGCGGATACTTCAAAGAGGAGGAAGTCGGTACGCGGGAGGAGGCGAGAGGTGTGGTCGAGCAGCGGCCTTGCTCCCCCGGGGACAACGACCGGACGCGACCGAGAAGGACATTGCCAAGATCGGAGGGAGAGAGATCCAGTTCTGAGGAGGCGGATGGATCAGCATCGGTGGAAGTGAGAGCTGAGGCTGCGGGGGTTCCGCCTGGGCAGCATGGTGAGTTCAATAATTCCTATTTTGCTTCATTTTGTCTGAACTTGTGCCAGTTATTGGGTATTGATAGGAGGGCTCAGGCTGGGCCTATCCCGCACCCCGCGGCAGTCGGGTCCGCTGGGTCTGGGACAGCCCCCAGGCAAAGGGATTGGGTTGCGGGTTCCCAAGGTGGGGCTGGTTCACCGGTGGACGCCTGGGTGACGCCGGCCGCGGTGGCGGTTGGCTCCCCGGGTGGGGGTCCCCCCGGGGACGGGGGTGCACCCGCAGTGCCCGCCCCGGGCGGGGCGGAGGCACTGAGGGGGTCGGATATATCTGACTCCGCGAGGGGTGAGGTATATGTGTGTTTCGAAGGGCCCCTGGGGGCTCATCTGAAACAGGAGGTTCGGGAGAAGATTTGGCAGGGCGAGTACGTAGACATTTTCTCCCTGCTCCCTTTAGAACATTTCAATCTGGATCGGGTACGGTCGGAGGAGTCCCGGAGGGAGGAGGAGGAGCAACGGCGCTCGCGTTTTATTCCGCGGACCTTCGCCAATTGGTTGCAGGCCTTCGCCATTTTGGCCAGCGTCATCGGGGAAAGACAGCCGGAGTGCTGCTCCCCCCTTTTCTGCTACTTGGATGCCATTAGCGAGGCACACAGGGTGTACGGGGGATTAGCGTGGTTACGCTATGATGAGCAGTTTCGGCAGCAGAAGGCTCTGCGGCCGTCGATGCGCTGGGGTCACAAAGACATCAGTCTTTGGATGAGATTGATGACGCCCACGCGGGGCGGGTCTTTCCAGTTTTTTCAGGGGGGGCGGTGGCCCAGGTACCCCAGGTCTGCCGGTCGTTAAGCGCAAGGGGTTGTGCTGGCAGTTCAATTAGGGGAGTTGCCGGTTCGGGACCGGCTGTCGTTTTCGACACGAATGTTCCGGATGTAGTGGTGCCCACCCCCTCTCCCGCTGTGTTAGACAGAGTAAAGGTCATACTGGTGACACTTCGGGAAAAGGGGATGACGCCGGTGAACGTTCACAGGCTGCGCCCCTTCCTAAATAGGTACCCGGACCGGGCGGCGGCTCGGTTGTTGGAAGTGGGTTTTGCGGAAGGTTTTAGGATACCATGTGCTATGTCGGTCTTTCCCCCGTTCGCTGACAATTTGCGGTCCGTCCGCCTTCACCCAGAGGTGGTGTCAGATAAGTTGGATAAGGAGGTACGGTTGGGACGGATGGCGGGCCCCTTTCGGGACCCCCCACTCCGGAACCTGGTGGTTTCCCCTCTGGGGGTAGTTCCCAAGAAGGAGCCGGGAAAATTTCGCCTTATCCATCACCTGTCGTTCCCAAAAGGGGTCTCGGTCAATGACGCCATTGATCCGGGGGCGTGTGCGGTGTCGTACACATCTTTTGATGCGGCGATCAAGTGGGTGCGAAGGTACGGACGGGGCTCGCTCTTGGCTAAATCGGACATTGAGGCCGCGTTCTGGCTCCTCCCGGTACATCCGGATTGCTTCCACCTGCTTGGATGTAGGTGGGGGGAGCTGTTTTATGTAGATCGTTGTCTCCCAATGGGCTGTTCTATTTCTTGTGCCTTGTTCGAACGGTTTAGTTCTTTTGTAGAATGGGTGGTTCGGGAAGTAGCGGGGGTGAGCTCAGTCATCCATTAGCTGGATGACTTCCTGTGTATAGGCCCACCGGGTAACAAGATGTGTGGGGTATTGTTGGCCACGTTACAGCACGTCGCGGAGAGTTTTGGGATTCCCCTAGCGGCGGATAAAATGGAGGGCCCGTCCCCGCAGCTGACGTTCCTGGGGATTGAGATTGATACTTGGGCCATGGAATGCCGTCTGCCGGAAGACAAATTGGTGGCTTTGCGGCAAGAGATCCGGGGGGGCGTTAGGAAGACGTTCTATTCAATTGAGAGCCCTGCAGTCCTTGTTAGGCAAACTCAATTTTGCCTGTAGGATACTCCCTATGGGGAGGATTTTCTGCCGCAGGCTGTCTTCAGCCACTGCCGGTGTTTCCTCACCTCGTCACTTCGTGACATTGAATGGAGAGCTCAGGGCAGACTTGCAGGTGTGGGATATGTTTTTTGCAGAATTTTAACGGACGGTCATTATGGCAGGACGGCCCGGTTAGCAATGCTGACTTGGAGCTGTATACGGACGCGGCGGGGTCCGGGGGCTACGGTGCATTTCTAGGGGGCAAATGGAGTGCTGAACCATGGCCCGAGTCGTGGCGGGAGGCCGGGTTTTGTAAGAACCTGGTGCTTTTAGAGCTATTTCCGGTCTTGGTGGCTATCGAGGCGTGGGGTCCTGTTTTTAATGACAAGAAAGTGAGGCTTCATTGTGATAACCTAGGGGTGGTGCAGGTCATTAATCATTTGTCGGCAGCGTCGTCGCCAGTGGTGAGAATGCTTCGCCACCTGGTGTTGCGTTGCTTGCAGGGTAATGTGTTTTTGTATGCTGTGCACCTTCCGGGGATCACTAATGAAATTGCGGATGCATTGTCTCGCTTTCAGCTGGACAGGTTTCGGCAGTTGGCACCGGGAGCGGAGCAACATGGGACGCCGTGTCCGGCGGGACTTTGGCAGATTGCATTGGAGTCACGGGCCTGATCAGGAGGTCGGTAAGTGAGGGTACCTGGTTGGCCTATGACAGAGCTTGGCGGGAGTGGTCCGAATTGTTACGGGAGACGGGAGTAGGCCAGGGCGGCAGTGATGAGGAAGCTGTAATGTTGTATTTTATTGGGAAGAATTTTTCGCAGGGTGTGTCCATTTCCTCTTTGAACAGAAAATTAGCGGGCGTAGCCTTCTGGAGCAAGCTCTCAGGGGTCAGGGATTGGACCAAAGGTTTTTTGGTCCGCCAGGCTCTGAGGGGTTATAGACGGGGTCAGGGCAAGCCTGACGGCAGGCGCCCCGTAACTTTTGCGGTCCTCCAGCGCCTGGGGGCGAGGGTCGAGGACGTTTGCTCATCTTCTTACGAGGCGCTGCTGTTCCGCGCGGCCTTTTGTCTGGCCTTCTTTGGGGCCTTTCGGGTACGGGAGCTGGTTAGCAAGAGTACTGCGGTGCACGGTTGGCTTCAGGTGGAGGACGTGGCATGCAGTGGGTCGTCGGTCCTGGCTAGGTTACGGTGCTCCAAGACGGATCAAATGGGAAAAGGGGAGTGGGTACGCCTATTCCCGGTTCGAGGTTCTGCGGTTTGCCCGGTGGCAGTTGTGACGGAGTATCTGCGCCGTCGCCCGGGGTCGGGGGGGGCCTTGCTGGTTCATGCAGATGGAAAACCATTATCTGTATTTCAGTTCACTGCGGTTTTCAGGCGCTGTATGGGGGCAGAGGGTTTTTCCCAGTCCGAATATTCGGCTCACTCCTTCCACATCGGGGCTGCTACTGAGGCAGCCAGGTGGGGGTTGGATGACTCGGTAGTGAAGCGCATCGGTAGGTGGGAGTCGGACCGTTTTAAGATATATGTACGTCCTCATCTTGTTAATACCATTTGATCAGTGGGTGGTTTTGTTGGGTTCAGTTGTTTGGTTATCCTTTGTTGTTGTTCTTTTACAGATGGTGAACCGGCTCTGGTGTGGGTGCTTGGGCACTCCTATGTGTTCTGGGGGGCCAAGCGAGCAGACGTGCGTCCTAACGGTCGGCAATTGGGCTTATCACGGGACAGTGCTATGGTGAGGTGGATTGGGGTGCCGGGATTGTTGTGGTGCAGGGTTTTGCCGGAGTTTAGGAGATTTGCTGCTTTAGATAGGACTCCGGACGTGTTAGTTTTACATGCGGGGGGGAATGATTTGGGAGTTAGATCAATGCGGCACCTGATACGCGATATAAAATTTGATTTCCTGCTTCTGCAAACGGATTTCCCTAGGACGGTGGTAGTCTGGTCGGACATAGTGGCCCGTACATCTTGGCAATTTGCCAGGTCGGTGGTGAAGGTTAATAAAGCGAGGGTGAAGGTGAATAAGGAGGTCGGCCGTTTTATAGTGCGCAACGGCGGCTTGGTGGTCCGGCACACCGATTTGGAGGTGGATACCTGGCGGTATCTGAGGGGTGATGGGGTGCACCTCAATGCCGTGGGCATTGATCTGTGGAGCCTTGGGCTCCAAGATGGGGTGCACCGAGCACTGCGTGCGTGGAGGGGCTCACTTGCGTAAGGCTTTACGCAGTGAGCGGTGGCGGTTGGGGTCTCAGGAGGCCGTTTCAAGTTGGTCAGTTGGGAAGGATCCATCAGAGGTATGGAGTCCTCAGTGGTGTCAGTTACATAGGTTAACTGGAAAGGATGGTACCCGAGCCGGCGTAGTGCGGCTGGGAAATGGATGGTATAAAACACGGACGTGATTGGTGTGATAGGGCCTCCTGGGATTCCTACCGGCTTAAATTATGGTTTGGTTTATTTCTGTTATGGTTTTTAAAAAAAATTGGTTTGTTAAATAAAACGGCCTGACGGCCAATTCCTCCATATGGTGAGCTGTGTCGTTATTTTAAATATAAGGGGTACGCGTAAGGTCTACCCGGGTCAAGTGAAAGTAAACTGGTTGTAAATGGGGAAATGTTTCCTTCTCCATGTTTCTGTAGTCCAGCACCTGGCTACATTGGAATTCTCCTTTAACCTCTTGCCGACTGCCGATCGGCATCTGACGGCGACAAGGTGGCGCTCCTGCGCAAATCGCCGTCATATGACGGCAGCTGCGAGATCGCACCCAGTGCGTGCTCACTGTGTCCGGGGAGGGCCAGGGAGTGGGTGCGGCGGAGTCGATCTCCGCCGGCCACCCGCGATGCCCCCCCCCGGAGTGAAAGAACGGAGGTCCGTGTAAGTAAACACGGACCTCCGTTCTGTGAAGGGGGAAGGGCTGTGATCACAGCCTTCCTCTACACCACATATGTCAAACACAAGGCCCGCGGGCCGAATGCGGCCCTTCAGGCCTTGTCATGTGGCCCTCGCATCCAGTTTTGCAGCTGGAATGTGGCAGAACTTCATTCTGCCGCCTCCAAATTTCACCCTTCGCTTGCTCTCCTTGCAAGGTGAGGCAAAGCCTCCAAAAGAGGGAGGTACTAGAGCCAGGCAAGGGAGGAGAGAGATGCAAAGAAGTTTCGGGGAGGGGGTTGGTGTTTCACACTGTCCATAGCGCACCCCTGAACTTTGTATGTAACGCACTCCTAAACTCTGCACTCTGTACATAGCATCGACCTCGGTTCTGCACTCTGCACATAACATACTCTTGAACCCAGCACTTTTTACGTATCGCACCCCAGATACAACAGGCCCTTTTAGGGCAACCATACTGCTAATACGGCCCTCAATGAAATGGAGTTTGACACCCCTGCTCTACACGGAAGGTGTGATCACTTCTCTTTCCCAGCTAGGGCAGTCCCCACACAGTTAGAACACGCCCAGGGAACACAGTTAACCCTTAGAGCACCCCCTGCAGGTTAACCCCTTCACTGCCAATGGCATTTACACAGTAATCAGTGCATTTTTATAGCACTGATCGCTGTATAAATGCCAATGGTCCCAAAAAAGTGTCAAAATGGTCCGACATGTCTGCTGAAATATCGCAGTACCGCTAAAAATCGCAGATCGCCGCCATTACTAGTAAAAAATAAAAAAAATATAAAAACCCCAGAAATGAATTCTCATCATCCATAAACGCGACCACTTTTGTGCAAACCAATCAAAAAACGCCGATTGCGATTTTTTTTTATTGCAAATATGAGGAAGAATATAAATTGGCCAAAACCAATGAAAAAAAATGTTTTTTTATATTTTTTTTTGGATTTGTATTTTAGCAAAAAGTAAGAAATTTGTGTTTTTTTGCAAAATTGTCGCTCTTCTTTTGTTTATAGCGGCGATCAGAAATGATGCAGCGGTGATTAAATACCACCAAAAGAAAGCTCTATTTGTGGGAAAAAAAGGACGCAAATTTCGTTTGGGTACAACGTCGCAACGAATTTTCAGTTAAAGCGACGCAGTGCCGAATCGCAAAAAGGGCTCCGGTCCTAAAGGGGGAAATCCTTCCGGGGCTGAAGTGGTTAATCACTTGCTGACCGGCCGCTGTCATAATATGGCGGCAGGTTGGCACTGCTGCGTGAATCGCCGTAGGTGTACGTCAGCTCGCGCAGCCACAGTTGCGGACGGGAGACGGGATGTCCACCGGCGACCCATGATTGCCCGTTACAGAGGCAGAACGGAGATCTCCGTTCTGACAGGGGACATATGACAGATCTACTGTTCCCAGTAATCGGGAACAGTTAGATCTGTCATGCCCTGGCCAGCCCAGCCCCCACACAGTTAGAACACAGTGAGGGAACACACTTAACCCCTTGATCACCCCTACAGTTCAACCCCTTCCCTGCTAGTGACATTTACACAGTAATCAGTGGCTATTTTTAGCTCTGATCGCTGTATAAATGTCATCGGTCCCAAAAAAATGTCAAAAGTGTCCGATCTATCGGCCCCAATATCACAGTCCCGATAAAAATCGCAGATCGCCACCATTACTAGTAAAAAAAAAATGCCATAAATCTATTCCCATAATTTGTAGACGCGATAACTTTTGCGCACCAATATACGCTTATTGTGATTTTTTTTAACCAAAAATATGTAGAAGAATACATATCAGTCTAAACTGAGGAAGACATTTTTTTACATGTTTTTTGGATATTTATTACAGCAAAAAGTAAAAAATATAGTTTTTTTTTTTCAAAATTGTCACTATTTTTTGTTTATAGCACAAAAAATGAAAACCGCAGAGGTGATGAAATAACACCAAAAGTAAGCTCTATTTGTGGGGAAAAAAGGACGTCAATTTTGTTTGGGTACAACGTCGCCCGACCGCGCAATTGTCAGTTAAAGCGACGCAGTGCCGAATCGCAAAAAGTGCTCTGGTCAGGAAAGCGGTAAATCCTTCTGGGACTGAAGTGGTTAAGCTACTTCCTGACTAGATCATCCACTCAAGTGTTGGCTGCACATTATTACTCTGGCAATTCTTTGATACACAGGAAAAGCAAAATATCATCTAGTTACAGAATATGGCCACCTTAAAATAGTTGGGGTCTCTATATGTCTATGTATTTAAAGGGCTGAGAATAAAGAGTTCAAGGTGAAACTTTGCTGATGACAAAAGGAGTTTGCAGAGTAGAGGCTTGGTGCACCACATCAAAGAATCTATTTATAAAGATATTGCAAGAAAAATCAGATCTGCAACTCGATTTCTTCCAGTTTTCTGACAGAAGTTGCTGACATTTGTTCCTCATAATTTTACAAAGCTGTAATCTACAGGCCTGAGTACTAAAAAAAAAAAAAAAAAAAGTGAAGCAGTGGCTGTTTATAAAAGTTAAAATTACCTCACAATTTCCAACGAGAAGGTGATAAAGTTGCCATGAAAACAATCCAACAGTGCGATATATACTGGTGACAGACAGTGTGACACGGGGACAGGAAATAACAATCCATGCCATCGTTTCCCGATTCTTTCTGACATAGTGCAACTGCTGAGGCTTCTGTTCATGCATTAGTAATAGACAATGATATGGTAGTGGTGCAGACATCTTGTCAGTATTTTACTTTGAAGTCTAAACTAAACCTGTCACAAACTTGGGCAATCCAAACCGAGCATATGATGAAAAAATGCATCAGCACAGGTTATGTTCAGTGAAAACTGACTGTCAAAACAATCAGTAGATGCAAAGACATGGGCAGCTAAATTTATATCCAAATGTTGACTTTTTCTGGAAATATCAAGCTTTGACACTCCTCCTTCAAAATCCAATGCCTCCTTTATTGGTCAGCGAGATGTTTATTTATTTATTTATTTTTTATTACAGGTACTTATATTGCACCATTGATTTATGTAGCACTTTTACATATATATTGTGCATTCGCTTCGGTCCTTGCCCTCAAGGCGCTAATAATGTAAGGTCCCTAACTCATACATACACATATTATGGCCAATTTAGATGGGATCCAATTAACCTACCAGCATATCTTTGGAGTGTAGGAGGAAACCCATGGAGGCACAGGGAGAACATGTAAACTCCAGGCAGGTCGTGTCATGGTTGGGATTCAAACTGATGAACTCATTGCTGCTAGGCACTGTGCTGTCCATGTGTTTAGAAGATAAATCAAGATTTGCATATAATTATAGCTCTCAGGGGAAACATATCATATGAAAAAACTCATGCATTTTTACTTCTGACATTTATAAATGGGCCCTAAAGAAGCAGTGCACACTAAAAATATTGCTGAGCAACAACAAACTTAATCCTACATGTACATTTTTTATAAATAGGCCCACTGATCCTGTGCAACAGTCCTCCCCCTCTGCAGACCCCTACTGCCCTGGAACTCTCTTCTTCCAAGCCTGTAAATATATAAGCCAGGGAACAGAGTATTGGGAGGAGGACCTCAAAAAGAGAAGCTCAAATAATGGATAACATGTGTCTGATACCTAATCCTAACCAGTAATATAGTGGGCCCTAACAAACTAATCATAAAGGACTTTAACGATACCCCAACGTTGATAAAAAAAGATCAAAAAAGTTTATTGTTACATGATAAAAATATTCACATATGTACATATCAAAAAACATAAGAGACATACATGGATTACACAAAAAAAGTTTTTTTGCCAAAACCATCTGATACTCCTTTGAAAAGATTCTTGTTGGCTCCACTGTAGTAGAGCACAGTGAGTTGCTGTAGTTTGCCGTTTGCGTTTCGCAGGAAATAACCCACTTCTTCAGGAGAAAGTTTCAGTAAGAACACTTACAGTTTGAATGCAAAGTAAAAAACAGGTTTAGTGGTCCTCCTACAATTGGTCATTGTCACCCATGCGATACCAAAGGACAGGCCTCCTCATAGTACAAGGTAATCACAAATTACTATGTATTTGGAACTATATATCCTCAATAGGGTCATGGATAATCAATGGTGCACTGGATAATGTGGAGGATCTATTTGTTATAATAAAGGATAGGCTCCCATCCTGTCATTCATCAGAACAGCGTGGAGTAAGATGACTAGAGAGACTAGAAAGGAGGAGAGGAGAGGTGGAGCTGCCTGGAGTATTCTGAGGGCCTTGACCAATCCCCAACTTGGATTGTCAGGGGACAGGCCCTTCAAATACTCAGGGTCAGCCTGGGAAGGAGTTGTGATTGGGTGGAAGATGTAGATGGAGTGTTAGGCTGTCGGAGCCTTTGAGGGAGCTCCCCAGTCTAGTGGGGTGTGACCTTGGGCCTGGGCTTGGGTACGGAAGAGACCCTCTTACAACCCACGGAGGTGTCTTGACCAGGAGGCACAGGAGGAGCAAGAGAAAATAGCAGGAGAACACTGCCAGGAAAGTCTCCAGGGGTTCCACAGATGCAGCCAAGAGGGCCGGTGAGTGTTCACACAGTCAGGAGGACTGGGAGGAATGCCTGAAAGGACTGGGAGAGTGCAGTCTGGGATGGGTACAGAGCCAGTGGAGTAGACTGTGGTGGCAGGAGGGCTAGGAGGGCTGGACCTGAAGATGTGGGGCTGGGATCAGTAGCCATGCAGATAGCTAGCACTAGGATTACCAACAATTTTGCTACGCCTGCCTGCACAGGCATTTACTCAGGCCTGGCTGAGCCAGTGTCAGGCCAAAACTACAGTGCTAGCTGATCCGGAATAAGCAATAACCAAGTGATGTGCTGGAGCTGGAAGTGAGGAGGTGTACATACAGAGCGTGTATATAGTTGCAGTCCCAAGTCCTTCATTTTCTTCAATCACGTAGGCATCCCATATTTACCCTATATGAATAAAGAGTGAGTACCTCCACAAACCAGGGTGTATATTGCCATCATCCCTATATTTTACCATTGTGCTACCCCTTCATTGTTGGGATTTTTAAGGCAATTTAGACTAAATAATTTCTTTAAAATATGCATTTATTGAAGAAGTTAATATTTAAACATAGAATGAAGACAACCAATATAGCATAAAATCAATCAATATTACATTGAAGCATATGACTGTATGTGCATTATAGGAGATGATATCACCAGTCCTGGACGGCCAAGTAAAGTATTGAATGACCATCCATGGGAACAAGGTGACTTCCTACGCGTTTCGGAACGACTTTTTAATATTCCTTCTTCAGGGAACAAATATCACCTTCTCTGTAGAGATAGATAATGTACAAAATAATATCTTCCATGTAAATTATTCACAATCATTAATATACATTCTGAAATTTGACACACTTACATTTTAGCACAGTGTTGTTTCTCCAGAGACCCTATCCCCGGGAGTCGCATACCTCACCAGAGGTCCCTTTCCCCTTTTACGTCAGGATGAGAAGGCAAAGGTTGCCAACAGCCAGTGCATATATGTATATATCTCCAAGAATTTCTAGATAAATATATTATATATTAAACATATGGTAATTTGTAAGCAAATTCCCCAAATTGGAGCTATAGTGAACTCCAAATAGGTATTGGGGGGTTTTACTTACTGTTCCATAGAAAGTATTGTATCATGGGAGGAGATCCAAGGAAGAACCAAGCCACACACCAGAGTCTCCGAGTAAGATCACCAGTGGGACAGGTATTAGCCCCCTTGAAAGGTCAGCTCCCCCAGGAAGGATCTTCAAAAAGATTTTCATGCAGCCTGACACTCGATCGGCTGGTTCAAGAATGGCGCCGGCTACCATCCCCGGCGTCTTTATGGGACCGCGCATGCGCCGGCGCATCACGGGAGATGCGTCACCGCATGTTTGTGTCATATCCTGTTTCCCCGAACGTACACTCAGGAAACGTACGCACGCTCAGGGAAGGGACTGGCTGTGGTCCCAGACTTGTAACCGACAGCGCAACAAGGGACAGCACCATCTAGTGGAGAGAAACAAATCTCCTTCCATCTTGGGCTGTCAATGGAGCCCCAGGGCGGCATTTGAGCCATACCACAGGGGCCCTTCTTGCGCTGGACGTGGGGAGGACTAGAGAGGCAGCTTATGACCCCCAATGGAGCCCATGGAGAACCCCTCACTGTGCTTTACAAAGACCGTCTACCAGAATACATCGTTTTAAACAAAAAGAAAAAGAAATAAACAAAACAAAAATTATGTTTGTCCAAAAAAGACCATACATCTAATATCATGACATTAACTTAATTAACTTCAGAAAACTTTTCCATGTAAGTAGTGACACATCTTGGGCTGGGATGAATACCGGAACGGGGGACCCCAGATCAGGAAAGGCGTAAAAAACAGCCCATGAGGATCCTACATCAAGCCAAATACTATGAGCTTAAAAAACGGTGTAAAAGAGTATACTATATGTAGGTAATCAGGCTACGTCCATAAATTTTAAGGAATAAGACAAGAGAAGGAAAAAGGAAAGAGATGAAGGAAAGAGAAAGGAAAAGGGACAGGGGGAAAGGATAGGGGAAAGGCGGGGGAGTGAATACAAATCTGAACCTACTTTTTAAGCTTGTTTTGCTCTAATCCGTTTTGCCAGAGCTAAAGCCCTCCAAGAAGGGCCTGAAGAGTCTCGGTGGTGGGGGGGTCCGGAATTACTTCGACTCTCGAAGTCCGGGAAGAACCTCCCGAAATCGAGACCGTTTTGCCTAATCTCGTTTTGTTCGAATTTTTCATCCAAGTCTAAACATAAGTGAGGGGGCGGAAAGGGGATAGGAAAGGGGGACAGGGAAAAGGAAAGAGAAAGGAAGTAGAGAAAGGAAAAAGGAAGAGAACAGAATAAGGAATTTTAAATACCTGCATCGGACTAATGGATGTATATCATATGAGAAAATGTGGCAAAAAATTCGAGTATCATAAACCGAACTACATCCTAGGAGTACCCGACAAAAAATGCGGAAAGGACTAGACCCCAGGGGGCAAGGCCATAAGTAGGGTCGGGTTCTACACAGTGATGAATGTACCTTTTCAAAAGAC
>BLSH010481974.1:7888-27788 GCA_018402905.1 Glandirana rugosa | reverse complement strand
TGTCCATCAGTGCCACGTATCAGTGCCCGTCAGTGTTGCTTGTCAGTGCCGCCCATCAGTGCTGTATATGTACCCCATCATCAGTGCAACCTTATCAGTGCCACCTCATCAGTGCCAATCTGTACTGCCTCATCAGTGCCCGTCAGTGTAGCCTCATCAGTGCCCATCAGTGTAGCCACATCTGTGCCCGTCAGTGAAGGAGAAAATGTACTTTATACAAATTTTTGTGACAGAAACAAAGAAAAATTTTTTTTTTTTTCATAATTTTCGGTCTTTTTTTTTCTATAGCGCAAAAAATAAAAACCGCAGGGGGGATCAAATACCACCAAAAGAAAGCTCTATTTGTGGGAACAAAATGACAAAAAGTTTGTTTGGGTACAACGGCGCACGACCGCGTAATTCTCATTCAAAGCGCAACAGCACTGAAAGCTGAAAATTGGTCTGGTAGGGAAGTGTTCTAAGTGCCCGGTATTGAAGTGGTTAAAGAAACTATTTAGTCTAAATTGCCTTAAAAATCCCAACAATGAAGGGGTAGCACAATGGTCCCATATTTACCCTTACCCCATCCAAGCTGAATTCCCCCAATAAAAAAACAAAGTGCAAGGACTGGTTTTCTCCCTAAGAGTGATTGAGAACTGTGTGCAGGGTGAGAGACTGACCACATCTACTACCAGCAGCCCCTACGGGGTACCGCTACATTTATATTCCATTGGAGAGTATCATTCAAATCTCATGAAAGGAATAAATCACAATATTTCAAACTAATATTATAAGATGTTCCCATCAGAGTGCCCCCTTGCATAAGGTGTCCCCATCAGAGTGCCCCCTTACATCAGGTGTCCCCATCAGAATGCTCCTTTACATCAGAGATTGGGGCATGCATGTGACACAGTGACTGTCTTAACAGCAATTCACTGCAGAGAAGGGGGGGAGGGGGCTCTGCTGGGAAATGGCTGGCTGGTAGTCCTGATAGAACTGTCATTTGTCTGGACCGCGGTCAACCATTTAGTGATGCCTGATAAATGCCAAAGCCCCAAAGTTCACATTTAAATTAGAGGCAACATATACTGAAAATAGAACCTGCCATTGCAGAAATCTCCTTCTAAAAATGCTGGTTATCTGGCTATCATACTGATGCACTGGTTTCCATACTTTTTGAGGCACTGCCCTTAAACAAATATGTAGACCAGAATTTCTGACTTTACGCTGACCTTCTAATCTGAATGTTGGTTCCACCTCAGTAACACAGCAAGTACTGAAGCCAGAGCCAGTCATTGCTGTAGTGTGCCAGTGCATTCCACTCTTCTTTCATAAGACTGTGATTGGTGATATATGAATCAGAGAATTAGCAGGTTAGGAAAGTCAGGCTTCAAAAATCACACTCCTGTGAGATCTGGTTTCAGTAGATTACACAGATCTCATATTAAAATAAATTGAGAATTTTAGCACAGCAACTTCAGCATTTGCGAGATAATATTGGTTGTTTACTGATTGGTATTTTTTGCTGTTTGAAATTGCTCTTTGACCCCTTCCTGCATAACCCTGGTGTCTCTTTAAGTCGTTATTTACGCCCGTGGGCAGGATGGTCTACTGTGATTGGTTGTCACAGTGATAACATGATTGGTAGACCGTCTCCCTGGCTCCGGATCATGAGCAGATCAGAGACAGAGAGCTGTCTATGACAGCTCAGTCACTGTGACAGGAGAAGGCAGTGAGCACGCTCTCAGCACAATAATCTAGGCCATCCATAGATGCATATGTGCAGAGTGTGAGTGTTAAAGCCCACCCTCTTTCCAAGTGATTAAAACAGGCAAAGAACACAAAAGTGACAACATTAAAATCAACATTAAAAGTAAACATTTTAAAATCAAATAAAGTTTTTTAAAACAAGAGCAAAAGACATTTCCAACACAGATAATCGGGTGTACCATCTATAATGACAATGGATACGATTTATAAGGGTTAGGAATGTTCACATTATCTGCATTCCTTGTACATATCAATTCACCATACAGGTTGCCTTTTGCTGACAACTCAAAAATAACTTTTTAATTGAACAGTAACAATGTTCTCTTCTCCTGGAGCGTTACACCATATCTATGTACCCACTTAAATAAAGGAAAGGCTGCCTGGTCACAAGGTCTCAAGATTCATTATGTCAGCCAGGTCTCATGTCATGAAGTTGTAAGTCCTTCATTCTAAAACCATTAAAATTGCAGTAGCCTGTTGAGAACATGTTGTGGAGGAGCGACCCCCCCACCCCCCCGGTGAGCTCAACCAGCATGGCCAGATTGTTTCAAACTTTTTGGGAGACTTCCTATGAATATAGGTATTTCTATCACAAATAAGAATGTCATTAACTACCTGGATCCACTGTTTACTCGTCGGTGTCTGGGTAGATAACCAATACCTCCCTATAAGTTTTCTAGCCAAATAGGGTAATCTAAGAAGAGCTATATAAACTAGAGGAGAGTCCTCATCCAAACTACCCTGCAAGCACACCAAAGGATCCATTATCAGCTGAACCTGATATACATTATTAATGGTCTTCATGACACTGGTCCAATATCTAACAAGTTTGGGACATCTCCACGACTTATGGATAAGGTCTCCTGGGTGTGCCTGACATTTAGGGCAAATGGGAGAATCCCTTCTGCCCCAGCTGTGTAAGTATACCGGTGTCCTATATGTTTATGTTCTATGTAGAATAAATAGGTGTGACAATTTTTGAGCCGCTGACACTGATACTAGGATGCCAGCTTCCAGTATCTGCTCCCATTCTTCTCTATCTATTGGGCCAATGTCTCTTTCCCACTTTTTTCTGCAAGGTAGAAGGTCAGGGGCCTGTATGTGAGTTGACAGTTGTTGATGCAGTAGGTTCTAGAGATAATGCCCTTTTTTCTGTCTCATTGTATATTGACTCCAAGAAAGAGGATGTCGTTAAGCGCAGAGACGAAAAATTGCTCTGACATCTAACAGCATGACACAGCTGAATATACTGATAATGGAAATTTCCTGATAGCGTAAAATTCCTCTCTCAATTTGTGCTTTGGATTTCAATCCTGATTCATCCAAAATTTGATACAGATATTTGGCTCCTGCTGCCTCCCACCGTGTATGGCCAATGAGTTTGGCTATCTCCTTGTAAAATCTATTCTGCCATATGGGTGTACTAGGGAGGAAACTGTTTATGCCTAGTCTTTTGCTAATACTTTTCCATAGTTTCTTTAATAGGGGAATGGGCTGGGATTACAGGGAAGCTCATCTCCATATGAGACAAGGCAGAGTATGTCGTGTTTGGACTAATTAGCAAACCTCTGGAGGGATCTGATACGTTGGGTGAGTCCCAACCCGTAAAGTGTTGCATTTGTGCAGCTAAGAAATAAGTCTGAGCATGGGGGGCAGCCAATCCACCCTGATCCTTAGGGTAATGTAGGGTAGCTAATTTAATACGGGCCACTTTGTTTTTCAAAATCAGGGCTCTAAATTGGGAATCTATGCGAAGAAACCAGAACTTAGGGACCAAACTGGGGCATTATGAAGGACATACAATAATTGCGGGGCCCGGTCATTTTGGTTAAGTTGGCGCGACCTGTCACCATCAGAGGTAATTAACACCAAGCCTCGCATTTATGTTTAAACTTCTGTAATAGTGGCGTCAGGTTTAGATTTATGTGGTCCTTAGGGTCTCGTGTCACCACTATGCCCAAGTATCTAAACGATGTAACCACTTGTATCCGGGATACATATTCAGGCAAAGCTGCGGGCAGTGTATCCAGCGGCAGTAGAACCGATTTGTGCCAGTTGAAGGCAAAGCTGGAGTATTCTCCAAATTGCTCAATGAGCTGCATTGTAGCAGTTAAGCACCCCTCCATGTCTCCCAGATACAACAGTGCATCATCGGCATAAAGTGAGATCTTATCTTCCCTTAGCCCCCGCCTGAAACCCACGATATTTGGGTAAGCCCTTATCATTGACGCCAGTGATTCCAATGCCAGGGCAAAAAGCAGGGGCGACAATGGGCAAAAGTGACAACATATTTAACAGTCTCCGTGAAAGTTTCCATTTGGAAGAAGAACCGATCCATAAAGTTTTACTCCATAAAGTTTAGCTAGAAAAGAAGCTTTGCCATCAGGTGCATGAAAGTGATTTGTAACCTGCTAAGTGTAGTGCAGGGAAGCTCACAATACAAGAAAGAAACCCCAAATGCACCGGATCTGACACTATGTAAGCTTCTTATCCTCACTGGCATTCCCCTTTAAGATTTAACAACAGTCCTTTGATAAGAAGCTGCTGGCCCATTAAAAAGACATGGGGGAATTGCTCTCTGGCAGGGAGGTAGAACACTCCTAATTCATCAGTCCACACAGTCTGTGAACAAGAGAAATGTAAATGGAGGTTCATTTGCAGTTGTGCATGTTCAGATTGTTCCAGCAGTCACAGGATGACAGCAGTCTTCGGGGATTAGATCTGAACAGCTTTTACTAGTCATTTTCCAATGTGACCTGAACCTAGACTGACCGCACTGCCTACTGGGAAAATCATTCTATGGCCTAATCATCAAGCTTAGACAGGTATTGTTCTGGACGTCACTGTGAATACGTCAGATCTCTGCCTCTGGTCTCTAGGCAAATAACATGTAAAACATTGCAATCATTTTTTTATCATTACTTTATTTATCAGAACATTTACAAATGAAAGAGTCTATGAGTAAAATCAGATATAACAAATCATTACTAAGAGTGATATAGTAAAGCCGATGGTAGATTTTGGAGGATGGTCATATGTACGGGAAAGATCTGACTACCTTGGCCAGCTGATGCATAAACATGAACACCTGACTCAGTTTTCAAACTTGTCTGATCAGTAGTACCATCAGAGAGCATCATGCAGAAGGTGTCTTTAGGCTTGAGATCACCACCCAAACCAGCTTCATGTCAAGCTTACCCCTAATGCAGGTGATCAGGCACTATAGCTAATGTCTGTGTTCTTAGCCTATAGCAGCCACCTTTCCCATAAGGCAAGCAGGCCTACTAATATCCGGTTGCCCCCAGGACTTATACCCAATGCTATAGTGCCTCACAAACACGCCGGGGCAGGCACCAACTGATCACAGCATACAGGTACTTGCGGTTGGCAGACAGGCAGAGTGGATCAATGACAGTCCAGGTACAAAGCAGGCAAGGTTCAGAATAGTCACGTCAAATTCATAGTCAAAAGGCCAGCAGAGTTCCAAGCGTATTCAATATCCGTTCCGAGGTCATCAACAAGGAATCCAAACTAGCAGACAGGGCAGACAAACAGGGAGCTTGGAGCACGTGTTAAACACAATAACACAAGCATGAGACTGCAGGCTTGGTTGGCTTAAATTAGACCCAGAGACTGGCCACATCAATCACCTTGCAGGTGAGTAAGCAGATGGGGAGAATGTCACGACCAAAATTAGAATGCTGGAATGAGATCAGGAGCTGTGATGGAGCACTACATGCTCCTAATACTTCATTGGACAACTGTCATAGCATGTCTACAGCCAACCCAATGGAGTCATTTTATGGTGCCTAAGAAAACCATATTGCAGATAAAATAAGACAAGAATTTGTGGTGCATGATTATAAATTCATATACATAGAGTGGAATGTATGTAGTGGAATTAGTTTGGTGTTTACCCTTTTTTCAAATCAAAATTGCTATATTTCTCTATCCTACATGTTTTCATTTTTAACCACTTGCCGACTGCCATCCGCAGTCTGACGGTGACAAAGTGGCTCGATATCGCAAACCGCCGTCATATGATGGCGGCTGCGATATCTCTCACTATGAGCGCGTGCGTGCCGCTGGAGGTGCGCTCACTGTGTTCGGGGGGGGGGACCAGGAAGGGGGTAGGGCTGACTCGATCTCTGCCGGCTACCCGCGATGCCCCCCCGCAGTGAAAGGACGGAGGTCCGTGTAAGTAAACACGGATCTCCGTTCTGTTAGAGGGGGAAGGGCGGTGATCACAGGCTTCCTCTATATGGAAGCCGTGACCACCTCCTTCCCCCAGCCAGGGCAGCCCACACACAGTTAGAACACGCCCAGGGAACACAGTTAATCCTTAGAACGCCCCCTGCAGGTTAACCCCTTCACTGCCAATGGCATTTACACAGTAATCAGTGCATTTTTATAGCACTGATCGCTGTATAAATGCCAATGGTCCCAAAAAAGTGTCACAATGGTCCGACATGTCCGCTGCAATATCGCAGTACCGCTAAAAATCGCAGATCGCCGCCATTACTAGTAAAAAAAATATATATATAAATAAAAACCCCAGAAATGAATTCTCATCATCCGTAAACGCGGCAACTTTTGCGCAAACCAATCAATAAACGCCGATTGCGATTTTTTTTACCAAAAATAGGTTAAGCAGCTATGCTGTTTCAAAACTGAGTCCTTCACCATCGATCACCACATGCGTGTGCACACATTGGGGGCTCACCAGAGTTCTAAGATGTGTCAGCTCGTCTTTCCAAAGACAGAGGGGCTCATCCAAAATGAACTTCTTAAGGGTCACCTCCACAAGGGCTCTTTACTCTCCAGCACAAGTAGTCATGGGAGCCAAGCAACAAGTTGCTGACACATCTTAGAACTCTGGTGAGCCCCCAATGTGTGCACACGCATGTGGTGATCGATGGTGAAGGACTCAGTTTTGAAACAGCATAGCTGCTTAACCTAAGGAGGACTTTCCTTTGCACTCTATATAATGTTGCACTGTTGATATTTTGCACTAGCACTTTTTTGTATTTTGCACAAGATTCATTTGCATGAGTTTATTTATTTAATTAACTCTAGCGCTGCTTTCACTATCACAGATATAGTTGACCTCTTATACAAGTAATTAAACTTGGTGGTACAGTGATGGGTAAGATCTCTGATTTAGAATAGTTTATTTGAAAATTAGAGACCTGGCTATAGGAGGCCAGTTCCTCCATCAGGTTCGGCAGGGCAGCGAGACTATGGGGTCTACTACATGAAACAGAATATCGTCTGCATATGCGGACAGTTTATGTGCCGTGCTCCCCACTCTGACCCCCCTGATGCTCGGGTTCACCCGTATTCTCCTGAGCAGTGGTTCTGGAACCAGGGCGAACCGCAGCGGGGACAGAGGGCATCCCTGTCTCGTGCCGTTCCGGATGGGGAATGCCAGTGACAGCCCTCCATTGACCTTTACCTGCACAGTCGGAGATGTATAGAGCCCCATTATCCATCTCATCATGTGCGGGCCCACCCCCATCCTTTCCAGGACCGCTCTGAGGAAGTCCCAGTCCACGCGATCGAATGCCTTCTTGGCGTCTGTAGAGAGAATCAAATATGGTGGCATCCGATCGCGTGTGCTGGCCCATTGTATTAGTTGCAGAGCCCTATTAGAGTTGTGCCATGCTTCCCTGGTACTAATAAAGCCCGTTTGATCAGGGTGGACAACGTCTATGAGCAAATGTTAAAGTCTATGTACAATAATCTTAGCGAATATTTTTAGGTCTGTGTTCAACAGGGATATTGGGCGATAGCTCTGGGGGAGTGTGTGGTCTTTGCCTTCCTTTGGGAGTACTGATATATGGGCCCGTAGAGCGTCTGGGTGGAAATTTCCTTCGGTGGCCAAGCCGTTGAAAAAGGAGCACATGTAGGGTTGGAGCTGTTTAAAAATTTTTTCATAATACGCCCTTGTCAGACCGCCAGGTCCCGGGCTCTTTTGAGCCGGGAGGGACCGTACCGTGGCCAGTAGTACCGAAGGTGAGATGGGAAGTTCCAGGTCTGCTTTTTGTTCAGGTGACAATGTATGGTAACCGGCGCTAGAGAGGTATGCCGTTATGCGCTCACGCCTCCGTGCCGTGTCCAATGGGGTGGCGTTTGCATGTAAGTCATACAGTGTTGCATAGTAGTCACGGAAAAGCGACGCTATCTTCGTTGTGTGTTGAGTCATGTCTCCGTTAGGCAAACGTAGTTTGTGGACGTGCGTGGCAGTTTGCCGTTTGTGCAGTGCCCTTGCCAGCATTCTACCACATTTGTTGCCGTGCTCATAATATTTATGGGCTACGCAACGTAGTCGTTTGTTTATCCGTCTGTCTAGCATTTTAGAGAACAGTGCTCGTAGCTCAGCAAGGCGTGTAAGCATTGCCGAGTCCGCCGTCTGTTTGTGTTGTAATTCAGCCTTTTGTAATTCTATCAGGACCCTATCGAAGTCAGCCTGCCTTTCTTTTTTGATTTTGGAGCCCCACATGATTAGGGCACCTGTAGTTATCGCTTTGTGGCATTCCCATACAGTGCCCTCGTTCGTTTCCCCACTGCTGTTGTCCTGAAAGTAGTGGGTCAAAGTCTCCTCAATCCCCGTCACCAACCTCGGGTCATCTAACAGATTTCCGTTCAGCTTCCAGAGACACGCTCTGCTATTTCCGGCTGGTAGGGTAATCGAGAGTGTGATTGGTGCATGATCGGATATAGTTATCTGCTCGATAGAAGAGTCCTTGAGCAGATTAAGGGAGCCCTGATCGATAAAGAGGAGGTCGATGCGGGTGTAGATTCCGTGCACACTGGAGTAGTAGCTAAAATCCTTCTCGGAGGTATGCAGGGCGCGCCAACAGTCTACCAGAGTGTGGGATTGCAAAGTCTTACAAAAGTGGCGTAGGAGAGCATAGGAGTATGTCAAGCGTCCCGTCGATGCATCCAAGGTAGGGTCAGGGCATATATTAAAGTCTCCCCCTAGTATCAAGCGACCTTCTCTAAAGCTAGCTAGCTCTCCCAGGGTTTTATCAATAAAAGTGAGTTGGGTGTACAATGTGGCAAATGTGTACATCTGTCCCGCCAACGTGCCCTTAAGGAACACATACCTCCCTTGCGCATCTACCTTATGGCCAGTGGGAACTAACGGGCATGTCTTGTGGATCGCAATGGCCATTCCTCTGGACTTAGGTCCAGGAGAATTGCTCAGGAACCACTGGGGAAATACGTGGGTGGGAAGCCTAGGTGCCGACGTCTCCGTAAAGTATGTTTCCTGCAAAAACACCACCTGTGCCTTCAGGCGTTTCAGTTCAAGCCATAATCTATTGCGTTTGTGTGGAGAACAGAGACCTCTTACATTATATGATATTACCTTGATCGATGCCATGGCATTGCTCTACGCGTGAGCCCAAGCGAGTTCCAGGAGGGAGCCAGACCCCGTGCGAACAGCTGAAGAACCATGATCTAGGAAAGAAACAGAAAACCTTAAGTACAACAAGGAAATGGGGGTGAAAGGGGTAAGGTAAGGTGAGAAACAAATAAATGGTGAACATAAACTGCAGACGGCAGTGGTATCCACCGTCCGCGGGCCCAGGAGCCCCTGAGGACCGATTCAACTGCGCGCTCCGGGCCAGCACTCCCCCAAAGAGGGGGAGCCCCTGTCCCGCAGCACGTTGCCCTGAGCGGTGCCTTTGCCTTTGTAAGGCTTTCCTGGGGGGGAGCGTGACTAAACATAAACCACACTGGATAGTCAGCCCCTCACTGATCAACAGTCTGAAATTGTTCGGGGTAATGTATACCATCAAAACTCCTACTAATACTATAACTCTGCTATTTGCTTTTGTCCTCATTTGATGTTCGGATGCAATCTCCGGGGCTTGTCGTCAATAGCCAAAACCAGGTAGCTGTAACAAAAAACTGTAGCCCCAGAGGTGCATGTCCGTCCATCTCAGTTAACAATTGTAGCAATACAGAACATTAAGCCTCTCATAATAGGATTCGCAACCAGCAAGCTTTAAGCATCCCAACTTCCCCCAGCCTCCGGGTGGGGGGAGATGTCATGATCAGCACGTCTTTTCCCTCTGGATCTTCTTTTGGGCCTGGCGGGAAGCCAGACTTGAGCAGTCGGGATCGGCGTGGCCTCTGTGGCCACTCGCCAGTCCGGGAAGTCCACTGGGTCCAGACCCATTTGTGAAAGAAAGTGGGGGAGGTCATCCTTGGTGCGCAGAGTGGCTGTCTTTCCATTCCTGTCCGCTTGCAGTCGGAAGGGAAAACCCCACCGATAAGTGATGCCAGCTGTTTTCAGCGCTGCCAGGAGGGGGCGAACCGCCCTGCTCTGCATTAGCGTGCGGCGCGACAAGTCCTGGTAGAAGGAGAGGTGCGCGCCATCAAAATAAAAAAAGGGGCGTTTGCGCATGCGTTGCATTATTTGTTCTTTCACTGTATATTTATGCAATTTACAGATAATGTCCCGGGGGTTGTCCACATCTTGGGAAGGCAGTCTGAGGGCCCTATAGGCTCTGTCTATTTTGATGCGCATGTCAGGGGTGCACCCAAGATTTCTTTAAAGATGCCCTGAAGTGTGGGGACAATGTCCTTAGCTGCTGTGGCTTCAGGGAGTCCCTTTATGCCTATGTTAGATCGGCGACTGCGATTTTCGTAGTCATCAAGTTGGTTTATCAGTGCTTCGATCCTCTGATCTTGCACAGTGCACCTGTCCGCTAGGTGTGCAATATATGGCAGCGAATCCTCTACCCCCTGTTCCAAAGTCTCCAGTCTGGTGCCCAGATGATTGGTGTCTGCTTTAAGTTGCGCGATGTCCTGTTGTAGGGCTTTCTCTACCCTGCTAGCGAACCTTTCCAAGTCCTCTTTAGTGGGGAGAGCCCAAATATGCTTCCTGAGGTCCTGGTCCCCCTGCAGGTCAAAGATATCCGACCCCTAGACCTGCGAGATACTGGACCCCGGGGATGCGGGGGGGGAGCTGTGGTGCTAGCCAGCTTGGGTGACGCTATTGGCGACACTTCTGGCTGTAAAGCATGGTGCTCTGCCTCAGACACAGTCTCTGTGCTCTTTTTGTTCCTGTTTGGCGTCATCCTGGGCCCGTCCCTCTGCAGCTCCCCGGGGCCAAAGTAGTTGTTGATGGGTCCATGACTCAATTTTGTGGAGTTACGCGGTTGTGACTGCGCCCTGCGGCTCTGGGACATCTCCCCGAAATGCTGATGGTGTTGACAGTCAGCAAGGGGCAAGGGCAACAGGTTTCAGGTTCTCATTTCCGGTTGTGCCCCTCCGGAGCCCGAACGGCCCAAAAGTTGTGGCTGTGCCAACTCTGGAGTGGGTGTTGCGTGGTGCGGCCGGGCCTCTCACCCGCCTCCTCTCTGTGCGCTGTTGGGCTGCCTTCCGCCGCGGGGCCTCGTCACTGTCGTCGACAGTAGGCCGCAGAAGCCTCCGCCTCAATTTGGGCCGCCGATGCCTGTTCCGAGCGTGTTACTCTGCTCCGAGGGGGGGTTAACAGGGCTGATGGCCGCCAGTCCTTTGCCCCCTGGTGTTCTGCAGGTCCCCCTGGAGCCAATCGTGAGCCTAAGGCCCTGTGGATTGTACTGCCTGCGCAGGAACTAGTAGGCCCCAGAAGCTGCGGCCTCAATTTTCTGCCCGCCGCGGGCCGACACCTCCGATTCGCTCCAGAAAGGGCTCTTGCGGTAGCTGGGAGGACAGGGAGACAGATGGTGGCTAGGATGTCTCTCACCCGTGTCTCCGGCGTCCGGATTCCTCCAGATGGTGTGGGTCAGCCGGGAGCTCCCTTTCAGCACGTCCGAGCGCGTCTACGTCCAGGCCACGCCCCTTGGATTTGTATTTTAGCAAAAAAGTAAGACATTTGGGGTTTTTTTGCAAAATTGTCACTCTTCTTTTGTTTATAGCAGTGATCAGAAATGACGCAGCGGTGATCAAATACCACCAAAAGAAAACTCTATTGGTGGGAAAAAAAGGACGCAAATTTCGTTTGGGTACAACGTCGCACGACCGCGCAATTGTCAGTTAAAGCGACGCAGTGCAGAATCGCAAAAAGTGCTCTGGTCCTAAAGTGGGAAATGCTTCCGGGGGTGAAGTGGTTAAGGAAAATACCATATACTTTAACGCTGAAGTTTATATTTTTGGGGGATACAGCACCATGTGTTCACACAGGCATACAACACAGTCCATCTGTGTGAGGGCCACATTTAAACAATTAATTATGTTCAGTCTTCTCAGAAATAAATTGTACTAGCACTCATATTGTTTCTAGTAATGACGGTTATTTTTTAGGATTTCTGGAGACAAAAGTCGCAGAGGAACTAGCTCAGTTAAAGATTAAAGTGGTTGTAAAAGCCTCAAGGTTTTTTACCTTCATACATTCTATAAATGAAGGTAAAAAACCTTCTCTGTGCAGCAGCCCCCCCCCCCCATACTTACCTGAGCCTGATCTGCCTCCAAGGCTGTGCATGGGAGCCTTGGCTCTCCCGGATCTCTCCCTCCTCATTGGCTAAGATATTGGCTCCCACTAATGTCAGTCACTGCCTGTAAGCCAATGAGGAAATCGCGGGGACGGGGTCGAGCCACGCTCTGTGTGTGAATGGACACACAAAGCAGCGGCTCGGAAGCGAGCCTGCTTGGGTGCCTCCAGAGCAAGCTGTTTGCTATGGGGCACTCGACAGGAAGGAGGAGCCAAACCTGACAGGGGTTCTAACTTTAATCTATCCAAAACTAAATTTAAAAAGTTTCAGGTGTAGATACATTTTAACACGTATGCGTATATTAAACCTTTCAGATCTCTCTATGTATCCACCACTGAAAATGTACAACACCGTCATGAAAAAGTGTCTTAAATTTAGTGCTGCTTGGCTGTATCAAGCTATTGCTTAATGGATGGATGGTTCTGTTTCCTTTGGTTTCCCGAATACCAGCCTGATTTTGAATTCCTGCTATCAAGGAGAGTCTTTGGTAATACAGAGAGGAGAGGCAATAGGGATGAAGTATAAATATTTGCGTCCTGCTCTGGCCAGCTACTAGGAGTTTTGTTACCAGTGGTGCATGCTGGGTAAGGATATACATATTTGGATTAACCTTGAGAAGAGGTCCTTTCCTCCCAGGATAAGGCATGGGAAGAAGTGCTGTCAGTGCTGTTGTCCTTCTATGCCTGCTTTCCAGGGAGAACTACACATGTTTGAAGGTCAAAATAAATGAAGCCCTGGGGTGTGTCCCTATTGAACATACCACCACATCCCAATAAATAATAGCAAAACAGGAGTGGCTCCAAGGAGGGGGGATTTTTTGGGGTGGATGCGCAGACAGTAAAGAAACATATGGCGTATGTAAAAGTAACAGAGTTTATTGGAACATAGTAAAATCACACATAATTGCATGTAAGCAATACATGGAATAAATCGCAATACATACGCGGATATCATCTGGCGGACATCCCAAGTGAGGACCAACCAGTGATTTACAGTGATATTCCCAACATGTTTCGATAAGACAAGGGTATAATATCTTCTTGGGGGGAGAGTGTATTGCCAAATAATTCAATTCTAAGAGATAAAATGCACACATATAAATATTATGCATAATAAACAGTGTAAAATACAAATATATGAAGATACAATGCTAAATATTATGCATAATAAACAGTGTAAAATACAAATATATGAAGATACAATGCTACATGTGTCATAATAAAATTGGATAAGTATACAGGTGCATGCCAGCTGGAACAATGAACAAACATAAGTATAAATATATAACCAGTGAAAGGACTCACCCAAATGGAAGGCATTCCACATAGAAAGAATTCTACTGATAATGCTCCCGGGATGATAGGGGAGTATCGATGGTTCAATGAGCTATAGGTCAACTATTAAAGCCGCAAATTGCAGCTAAAAGTAGATCTCCACAAGGACCGGAAAAGAATGAGGGGATACAGGGAAGCACCTGAAAGCACAATGGGAGGATCCAAAGGGTGAGCATAGTAACGTAGCATAGTACATGTGTAAAGGCAAATAAGTAAATGGTATCTTACGCCCAAATTCCTTACCCTCGGGTAGAAGGGGAGATGGAAATAAAGGCAGCCAAGTATGGAAATTGGGGTGTCTGTTACCAAGCGTCTGCTCGAAAATGCATGCCGCTGGGAAACATCCCAGGACACAAGACTCCTCCAATAGCTGAAAAGTATGAATACATGGCCTTAATTACCATAAGCGTATAATGTTCAACAGGTTCAGAAAAAAAAGGGACCGGATTACCTCCAAGTGCGCCCAGGAGCAACTCCAGTCCCCCCCTGTGACTTCGGTCCCCCGGGCGAGCGGCGTCAGGCGGAGCCGCCACCAGCCCCAAACAAGCGTAGGCTACGCAGCTCTGCCTGGCTATATATTCGGTGATACTACAATTTTGGTTATCCCTTTGTATACATCTGTACTAGTATTTTACTTTTGTCATAAAGCTATTGGTCGGCTTCTATGGAGTCCCCCTAGGGTTGGGTGACCTTCCCTGCTGTCCTCTCGGATCGGGATTGGCAGCTGGTCGGTCGCCACCGGGGGGCCTCCTGGGATGTAGTTCTCTCCCCCGGCACACGTAGGCCCCTCAGCTGGCACACAGCTAGTGAGGCCTTCCTCTCAGCCAATAGAGCGCCGTTTGGCAGCTCTTATGCCCTCCCATCGGCAGACCAGGCTGAATGTGCGCGCGCTGGCGGGGGGATGACGTCAGGCGGAGCTGCGTAGCCTACGCTTGTTCGGGGCTACTGAAGTACTGGGAAAAGGAGCTCTGTTGAATAAGGTGTCCTGGGTAGCTGTGAGCAGCTGGAGAAACTCAGAGGGCCGGTAACTCGCTTGGAGAATAGATATAGCCCTCTACTCACTAACCATGGAACTGTTAAATTATAGAGACACCAGTCTCAGCTTAAAGGCTCTTATTCTTTAAAGCTGGGAGTGGAGTCTGAAGTCTATGTGCAGAACTGTATTCTGGGTATTATACTCTATATCTTCTCTCTTTTTGTTTTTGATCAATTGCTACCAAATAAATACCATTTAATTGTCAAGGAGACTGGTGTCCATTGTTTTACATCCCCCACCATTTGCTATGGCGTGAAATGCTACCCCACCTTGTCTCTTGGGGTCCCTAATATGCCTTTGGGGCTCAGGGGGGTGCTGCACTAAGGTTGGTTGTCCTAACTGCTCATTAAATTGCCTTATTAAACATCCATGTTGGCATTAAATCTAGGGATGAGGTTTGGGTTTGCAGGAAATCTGAGGGCTTTGCAAATTGCAAACTTTTTGGTCAAATGTTCACAGGTTTGCCATCAAAAATAAAAAAAAATCTATAATGCTGTATAAAGGCTTTGTTCTGGTCAACAGGGTCATAAGAACCAAAAGTATGATGGAATGGATAACCCAGCCCCCTTGCTATAAAAGGGTGGACACGCAGCAGCCTTATTGTAAGTGTATGTTGGAACTCTTAGGAAGAGCTTTTTGTTCGCATTCCTATATGTCCTCTGTGACAGTGCCAAGTTTCCCATTCCTCTTGTTTGATAATAGTTTTCTTATTAGCCCTATATAGCGCTACCTCCACAGAAGCCGCTTGGTAATTTGGGTTATCTGCCCTGCACCTTAACTCCAAGAACAACCTCAGCCCCTCTGACATACCTGATTAAATAAAAGTCACTGAAAGCACTTCTAGGAACACGAGTATGGATACCTTTAACTTGGCAGTTAATTAGCACCAGGAAATAGACACAAGACCATTTAGTAGCAACTGAACACACTGTATTGGTACGTGTTAGAGTAAATTGTGGTTTGAGCATAAATGAACGCAAAGAAGCTAGGTTCAGATACAGTCTGCTACACAGTATAATCACTATTCTAAGGTTACTTAGAATAGAGTTCTGTACCACTAGACTGGAATTAGCTCATGAAGTCAGCAATAAACAGTGCATATAAGCATTAACTGCAATGTAAATAATACTATAACAAGTACACTCAAGGAGAATAGCTAGGATATGGTGTAATGCCCCCTGAAAGATATCTCTTAGCATATGCAATGGGTGAGGGTCTCTGTAGCAGCTGTCAAGGGACAGTCTTAGCTCTTCAGCCAGCTAGCGTTGGGGCCCAGTTGTACCCTTAGTGCACATGAGAATAGTCCTAATCAAGCCTGCAGGCAGCAATAAGGCTACTAGATGAATGTATGGTCCGTTCCCAAAGGACTAAGTCTGTCTAGCAGCAGATAATAAAATCCCCACAGCAGCAGTTCACCAGTCCCAGTGATATTGCAGCTCACCATCTGGTCACACACAACAATTAGTCCACTCTCTGCTCTGCACCCAGGTGCCTCTGGCTATCGACATATCTGAACTTATCACTCCAGATCCTGCTCAGGCCATCATTATGCAGCAGTGGTGGTGCACACTGGACGGTGATGTGCATTGTCCGGGCTTCCTCATGCCAAGAGGAGGCTGTGTCCTGTACAGCCTGGGAAAATGCAGTTCTTTCCTCTCCTCCTGGCAATCTCCTTCTGGAAAATGCAATTCATATGCTCTTGAACACAGTGAAGTCTCTCTCCTCTGGACTACAGTTCCCACATTGCAGTACTGCCTGACTCTGTTTATTGAACCCTTTCTGCTCAGCAGCTCCCTCCTCTTGCTGATATGGCTGCTGACCTCTTCAGCACTGCAGGGCAGTGACTTCAGAGAGCAGCTGCAGCCAGTGTTTCTCTACTCTCCATTCTTAGCCAAGCACCTGGCTACATCTACAACTTTCCAGTATTGAATTACAATACCCTCCCCCCCCATCCCCAATCAATGACTTCAATGGTGCTTGCGCCAAAGTTTGTGAACTCAACCAAGCTTTGTTAAAATGTTTGTGAACTGAACCTAGGCAGATTTGCCTAGAGTTGTAAAACTCCCATACAATGTTAATAAACACACTATTTATTTTAAATTCATATTTTATAAGGTTTGAGCAGACACATCAAAGAAAGATTATTGCGGTTTGGTTGTCTTTGGTTACTGCAACCTTTTGCTATTTGTCTTGAATAAGGACTTTTTTTCTTATAATACTGCCTTTATTACTGTATTCTGTGTACGCTTCTCTGTTCATAGCCTTGTCATATTTCTGTCAACTTAACACAGCCTATCAAGAAAACTATTTTCAGGGTTGAGGAGCAGATGACAGCAGCCCATTTCTCTCTCAACATCGTGTGGGCATAGGCTAATAATGCCATTGGATTTCAAAGTCATATACTCTGCCACAAACCATTCTATATTGATCACAGAAATATTTGAGAAAACAACCGTACTTGCTAAAAGTTCATTAAGGTTGTGAAAGAGCTCCAGGTTGATGCTATCACCATGGAAACACTGTGCGCGGGTCAGAAGGATCCAGGTGTGAGGTTCTAACAAGTAAAAATATATATCAGTGACCCGACATCAAAGGCATAAACTAGATCAGGCATCAGCAGATGGCAGGTATGCTGGAATGTCTGTTTTCTAAACTGTTGGAAGGAAAGGTTGTTCAGTTACTCATAATTATTAAAGAAGAACATTGCTCTTTGCATCTGGCCCAATAATATAACAACAATGCAATGTCATGCAAACACACCTTTGGGTTCATTCTCTTTTTTTTTATTGCTTTTCAATAATGGAAACAGGTAAATATTATATGACATGGCTTGTATCATGAAAGGGGGGATCAGAGAAGGGAAGAGAGAAAGAAAGGGGGGGGGGGGTGTAGAGGAGGAAGGTGTGACAGAGATCATTGTTTATATTAGGAGTAAGGCTTGGTTCTCACTGGTGCGATGCAGAAACCCTGCAAATCTAGTGCAGGACAGGTTCCCGCATCGCACCTGAATCGCACAGTGGTTCACACCGAGATCGGCGAACCGCTGTGGGTGTCAATACAAAGTTAATGACACCCTCAGATTGGTTCGTAGATCACAGTGCGAACTGTGAAATGGTGCAGGAATTGGACTGCACACCCATGCGATCTGATTCCAGTGCTGACCAAAAATGGGTCCTGCACTATTTTAGTTATATCTCAAAATCCGCGCTAGGGATAATAGGGTACTGCACTGTAGTTTATATGGGGGAGCTGCCCTAAACCATATTGAGATGGCTTCTCAGGAATTTACAGTGGCTGCAGATTGAAAAGGAAAGGATGATCCATGGTTTAATACCCCCAGGACACAGACGGATCGATTAGGAGATCGGAGCTGGGATCCCACAGACCATCCGGTCGGATCGATAGGAGACCACAGTTGTGACCAGAGGCTGAGTGACCATCCAGGCTATCGGAACCGTCCAGGAGGGCACATACAGGCATATACCCCTGCAGGGGTGCGGGGTTCTGGTGAGTAGGGATACAGGAGGGGAGCACAGTGTGAAGTCACCATTTTTTACCTTGGATCAAGGATGAACATCACGGAATAAGCACGAATGCATGGATTGGTTCAATTTCTGAGTGTTTATTTCCTCCAGAGACTTATCTGAATATATATATTATTTTCACACTATATCGTGGACTTTCTCTAGACATACACTATTGTTGAATTGGATTTTTGGAGCACTGCCACTTTAGATTTGGGATGAATATCACAGAATTCATCAATGCACAGATTGGTACAAATTTTTGAGTTTTTATGTCTTCCAGAGTGATTTTTACATATATATTTTTTATTACGTTGTAGGACATTTTTGATTTCTTTATATATGCACTATTGTCAAATTGGACTTTGAGAGCACTGTCACTTTAACACTGTTTAATATACATATATATCTACATTTATATTTATCGCCCCTGGTGCGAAAGCACACAGTGAGGTACACATATACATATATTGAGGTTTATTATATTTTTTATTTATTCATTTCTTATAACATCCTTTTTTAGAGCTTATCCTAAGAGAGAGGGACAGCTCTGGGGTTAGTGCCATCTGTCCATCTGCTGTCTTTTGCACTATTTTAGTGCGAATGCGATGCAATTTCAGCCATACAATTTGTATGGCTGAAATCACATTGCACTAGGGTTGCCACATCATCCCTTTAATCCAGGAAACATATGAATTACCCAGGTTCTGAGGCTAATTTTATGCAGGTAAGGCACCAAGTGAGTTTAAATACGCCTTTAATCAGCCACAGAACCTGTGTAATTAAGATGTGTCCTGGATTAAAGGGATGATGTGGCAACCCTACATTGCACAGACATTGCTTGTTACATAGTTACATAGTTACATAGTTAGTCAGGTTGAAAAAAGACACAAGTCCATCTAGTTCAGTGGTTCTCAACTCAGGTCCTCAGGACCAGAGGCGGCTCTAGGCTTTGTGAGGCCTTAGGCAAAACTTAGATATGAGGCCCCACTCACGCCCATAATTGGAAAAATAATTAAAGTGATAAAAATTAACTGTATTAGGAGGGTACAGTATAGGGGGAGGGTACGTGGACAGTACAGGGGGAGGGTAGTGGACAGAGTACAGGGAGCAGGAGGGTACAGTACAGGGGGGAGCAGGAGGGCACAGCACGAGGAGAGGGTAAGTGGGCACAGTACAGGGGGGAGAAAATGGGCACAGTACAGGGGAGGTAGGTAAGTGGACACCGTACAGGGGGTAAGAGGGTACAGTAAGGTGGCAGTGTTGAATAATATAGATATGGTTTCCTTAAGCAGAGCTGTGCAGGGAAGCTGCCCTCATAGATCCCAACTATTCTGGCATTGCTGTCCTGGGCTAAATCTATACTGGAATGACAACTTCCCCTCTACCTTCCCCTCCAGAGTTTTTTGCTCTCTTCCGGAACTTTGCCAGGGTTAAGGAAGGACCCTGAGGTGGAGCATCTTATTACTGCTGCTGCTTTTGTGGGCGGGATACTGTGCCAATCACATGGGGTGAATAGGAAAGGAAGGTCAGCAGGGATTAGGGTGAGGTCAAGAGGAGATGGATAAGGGGTAGAGGGTGGGTCAGGGTGGAAAAAGGTAGGAGGTGTGGATGGGGTACCAAGGGTCGGGTTGGGGGCGAGGGTAATAAAGTACCCGGTTCTTTCTTCGGGGTCCAACTCGTAGAATGATGACGACGACGAACACACCCGTCCTACACATGACACGGTTAGGGACGACTGGAAGGAAAGGATAAGTGGGGTACACTAAC
>BLSH010481966.1:19356-31469 GCA_018402905.1 Glandirana rugosa | reverse complement strand
ATTTTGATAAATATTACTGAAGCATACAGACAAAAAATATATTTGTCTTCTTGAGGAGTTATTACATCTTTCTTGAGGATTGGGTGCAAAATTGCATTGCATAATCAAGATGAGGCCAAATCAATGTTTTTTTCAAGGTGGCGTCAAACCAGTGTTTTAACCATGACTAAACGCCTTACATTGTATATGGGTGATGCCTGTATTGTGTATCCATGTGGATTTAAGCACACAAATAAATATTCTGCTGCATATGTACTTCTGTGTGACAATTTACTTGTCTCTAATATTGCACTATGCAGCATTATTCTTTGGAAAAACACAAAGCTAAGATAATTTACATTTCATTCTATATGTACATTTATATGACATTTTTTGGTTCCAGTGTTGCACCATGCAGCATTAATCTATGGAAAAACACAAAGCAGAGATTTTTTACCTACTTAAGCTAATTTACATTTCATTTTGTTTCAAAGAAATGTCAAGGTTTTATTGTTAAGAGAGGAACATCCCAATTATACAATATGCTGTAGATTATACCTTTGACTAATCTGAGGTGCTGATAAAAAAATTATATCCTTACACTAATAGTAAAATCAAGCCTGAATGCAAAAGGAAAATGAAAAGCTTGTGGGCAGTGTAAAGTTAAAAAACTACCACTTACACTACCCCTTGGAGCCAGCCCCTTCAAGTGCCTACTAGTTGGTACTTTCTTATAGAGCAGAGAACACCTTGGAACGTATTAAACCCAGAGTTCTTTGTTATACAATAGCAATGATTCTGAACAGGAAGGTGGAGAGCATGCTCCAGGTGCGGAATGATGTGTAATCCTTGAGGCTAGGTGCAGGTCCGAACAACCGCCATTCCAGGTAATCATGAATAGAAGGAGAAAGACCGCACAGTCAAAGTCCCAGGAAAGGATTTATTGTGAATCATCAAAAGTGAGAAAAAATGACAGGCAGAGGTGACAACACAGCTCCAAATGGGTTAACGCATTTCACAGCTCTGTAGTCCGCTTAATGACACAATATTCACAATAGCAATGATTCCCTGTGGTTGTGGGTTCTAACCAGTCCCTGTCTATTTCCCATATCTTAGGCAGCCCATAGATGAGTTAGTTTTTTCGTTCAACCAGAGGGTTGAAGAAAAAAACTGACCCGATTCTCTCCACTGAGCTTATTGTATTCTGACCACGGGGGAAGTTCCCCACAGTCAGAATACACTGATCAGTGTTACAGGCTATAGTCTGCAGCCCTGATCGAGTGAGGAAAATCCAAAAAGGCGGCTGTACAAATGTCGATCGGTAAATTAACTTCTGTTCAAGCACAATGCCCATGCATAGATCGAAATTTGGCTGGTTCAGATGAATTTCAAATGAATTTCCACCCCCTTATGGCCGGCTTTACTGTTGGTTAGCTATGCAGACCTAAATTACAAGTATTGTTTTTTACCAATATTGTTGTAGTTTTTCTAAAACTGTGGCAGGCTTATATTATATCTCGGCTATGGAGAGTCTGAATAAATAAATAACAGAAAACATATTTTTATCAATTTAAACTTTCAGAATTATTTGTTCCACTCTATCTTTTTTTAATTATATAAATTTTAATCTTTCAGGTTAAAAAAAATTACATTCTCACATTTCACACCCACACATTCCCAGAGCCCTCAACAGCTTGTGTCACATTTTTATAAGCTCACTGAAAGTTCTTAAAAATATGTGACAATGTGCTTCCCAATTTACAGTAATTATAATAAAATAATCTGGTTTTTCTTCACGTAACTTTATTTTTGTTACATTTTGTTAAAGTAGGATTCTGGTAAAACTTTAATGAAATGTTAAGAGAACTGAGGACCCGGTACAGGGTCTCATCAAAAGTGCCGACTACGCCCGCCCTTTCCATCCAGTTCTTCCTTTAGCATCTATGAATGAAAAACAATCTATGAATGGGGTGGACCGTTCAATCATCTGCCTCTCCTCCATTCATATTCAGTATCACAATTCATTCATATCTATGGTTATAGATTCTCCTGAGCAAATGAATTCAACACAGCCTTCCATGACCCCACAGTATGAATACAACCTTATACAGTATTAGGAAGATTTTGTGGGAGGCTGATATAGGTCATAAGTCAACAGATAAAATCCTCAGAGACCTCAATGAATACATATTCATATATAATAAAACAGCGGGATAGTCATCAGTATAGTAAAGATTACTGAACTGCACAAAAATAATTAAAAACCCTGGCTATGACTGCAAAATCCCCTATATGTGTAACCGAAAATGTACCGTTGTATGCAACCCCTGACAATTTCCATGATTGTCATTTATAAATATGTGGGTGTTTTGGATCAGCAATTTCATTTTGATCTATCAAATAACTGAAGGACACAGTAATATTTTAGTAGTGAAATGAGGTTTATTGGATTAACAGAAAATGTTCAATATACATCAAAATGAAATTAGACAGGGGCATAAATTTGGGCACCCCAACAGAAAAATCACATCAATATTTAGTAGAGCCTCCTTTATCAGAAATAACAGCCTCTAGACACATCCTATAGCCGGTAATGAGTGTCTGGATTCTGGATGAATGTATTTTGGACCAATCCTCCTTACAAAACATCCCCAGTTCAGTTAGGTTTGATGGTTGCCGAGCATGGACAGCTCGCTTCATATCACCCCACAGATGTTCAATGATATTCAGGTTTGGGGACTGGGATGGCCATTCCAGAACATTGTACTTGTTCCTCTGCATAAATGCCCGAGTAGATTTTGAGCAGTGTTTTGGGTCGTTGTCTTGTTGAAATATCCAGCCCCGGCGTAACTTCAACTTTGTGACTGATTCCTCAACATTATTCTCAAGAATCTGCTGATATTGAGTGGAATCCATGTGACCCTCAACTTTAACCAGATTCCCAGTACCGCCACTGGCCACACAGCCCCACAGCATGATGGAACCTACACCAAATTTTACTGTGGGTAGCAAGTGTTTTTCTTGGAATGCTGTGTTCTTTTGCCACCATGCATAACGCCCCTTGTTATGACCAAATAACTCAATCTTTGTTTCATCAGTCCACAGCATCTTATTCCAAAATTAAGCTGGCTTGTTCAAATGTGCGTTTGCTTACCTCAAGCAACTCCGTTTGTAGCGTGTGTGCAGAAAAGGCTACTTTTGCATCACTCTCCCATACAGCTTCTCCCTGTGCAAAGTGTGCTGAATTGTTGAACGATGCACAGTGACACCATCTGCAGCAAGTTGATGTTGTAGGCAGAGGCGTAACTAGAACCTTCAGGGCCCCGGTGCAAGAAATTATGAAGGGTCCCCTGACCCCTGGCCAGGGCCCTTTCCTCTTCCCACTGATCCTGGGGCCCTTTACGCCTATCGTGGGTCCCTTTATGTTGGTACTGCAGTGGGGCCCTTTCACAAGTTCTGCAGCAGGCTCCAGGGGGACCAGGGAAGCACACAGGGGCCCTGGGAACAGCAGAAGACAAGTAAACTGGATAGAGGAAAATGGAGGAGATTGGGTCCTCTAAATGCCACCCCCGCCATCCCTCCTATTCAGGTGTACAAGGGAGGCACATGGGCCCCCTGGACCATGGGGCCCGGTTGCAATTGCAACCCCTGCAACCCCTATCGTTACGCCCCTGGTTGTAGGTCTTTGGAGGTGGTCTGTGGGCTGTTTTTGACCATTCTCACCATCCTTCGCCTTTGCCTCTCCAATATTGTCAAATACTGCCACTTCTGCCCTTAACAAGAACTGTGCCTGTGGTCCTCCATTTCCTCACTATGTTCCTCACAGTTGACACTGACAGCTAATATCTCTGCGATAACTTTTTCTAGCCTTCCTCTAAACCATAATGTAGAACAATCTTGGTTTTCAGGTCATTTGAGAGTTGTTTTGAGGCCCTCATGTTGCCACTCTTCAGAGGAGAGTCAAAGAGAACAACAACTTGCAATTGGCCACCTTAAATAACTTTTCTCATGATTGGATGCACCTGTCTATGAAGTTCAAGGCTTAATGAGCTCACCAAACCAATTGTGTGTTCCAATTAATCAGTGCTAAGTAGTTACAGGTATTCTAATCAACAAAATGACAAGGGTGCCCAAATGTATGCATCTATCTAATTTCGTTTTGATGCACATTGCACATTTTCTGTTAATCCAATAAACCTCATTTCACTACTGAAATATTACTGTGTCCTTCAGTTATTGGATAGATCAACATGAAATTGCTGATCCAAACACCCAAATATTTATAAATGACAATCATGGAAATTGTCAGGGGTTCCCAAACATTTGCATACAACTGTATATGTATGTAGAGTGCATCAGGGTGGTCAAACGGATATATAAAATTCCATATTTTATTTACTCAATTTCTATTACAATAAGCCACAGAAGAAACAATTACAATTCTTGGCAAATGAAAAATCCAACCACACACTGTTACCACTGGTAAATATACTATAAGCATCCCTCATATCGCATATTATGTATAGTCTGTTTCTCCAAGGAGGCGATAATCCACATAATCTGTAATAGGTCAGTGTACCTAAAAGTGCAGACAGCAGGGTGTGGCTGAATTTCATATTGGTAACCTTATAGCAATATAATTGTTTTGCTGTCATACATTATTTATCTGATTGTTAAAAACTCAAAAAATGTTAAGTTCCCTTCTGCGCCTGACAGGCCAGTTATATCGGCTCCTGCTGCATAAGGCCCCATTCATACCTGCACAATATGACGCATTGCTTTTTTGAGTGCATTTTTTGGCATGTTTGTCACTTGAATGGGCTTCCCTACGCACAACAAACGTGTCTAAGCAGCTCAGTGGCGAGCGCGTTTTGAGACGCAGCAAAACGCGGGACTGCTATCCACATTTGGGGTGCCATTAGGAAATAATGACACCACGAACGCAATGTGCATTTTACTGCATTAGTAGGGGCTAGGCACCCAGTCTACACAAAGGGCAAATATTGTTCCTCCATGAAGCCAGTGGCCATTATGGGACAGTTCAGTCACAATCATGTGATCATTTCCAAAAATGCACCCAGAAAAGTGTGTTTCTTCCTGCGTTTTCAGAATGCCTAGGTGTTAATGCAGCATTTCAACATTGGGGCCAGAAATGTAAGATTCAGAGTGATTGACTGGTTGCCAGGAATTGTTGGACCCTTGGGGGAACCCTCTGCTTGTCAGATAACACTGATACAAAAAAAGTATTTTTTGTATTGAATGATTTTAGAAGCTTTTTAATTAGGCTGGAGACCTTTTCATTCTGTACACAATAGAATTGAATCAAAACTTAATTTACACGCATCCACGCATGCAGCAAAGAGGCCATTTCACTTTGCACTTATAATGATTTTAAAAGTGAATTATGAAAGTGCCAATTTTAAAATAATGATATCAGGACACATACAACCAAAAAAAAAAAAAAAACACACAGCAGTCAGAAAAATAGTATCCTGCAGACTTCCATCATCTCTAGGCTTCGCTCCAGATCCTACATAATGGACTAGTAGCCTAATGAAATCACTCCTGCTTAAAAACTCCAGAACAAATTATCAAGCAGCCAATTGCTTCATATTTCTATTTCATTAAAGTAATGAACAGTCATTTTTGACATGGCACTCTGAAAGCTGAAAATACACCACTTCTAGAAGTGATACCATCCTACAGTATACTTCCAACATAACTTTCGCTAATATAACCAATTACTGTTTTTTTCCTCTCTGACACATTTTCAAGCTTCAAATATTTTTAATTTAAAGTGGATGTAAACCCACCACCCACCCAGTATAAACTAATGACACAGTATTAATGTATATATACATGCAAGCCTCCTGCATCTATTCCTACCTTGCAAATGTCCTTCCTGTAAGCACTAGCAGCTCTGTAAAACTCTGAAATCAGAGGGTGTCTGTGTTTGCTGAAATTTGGTGGGTGGAGTTGTGATGTAACAAGCCTCCCCACCCACCTCTATACTGAGACCTTGAGGAGGGAGGGAGGAGGGAGTGCAAAACTTTCTCTGCTGTGTGAAGGAGATAAGCAAATGTCTTGTCACTCACAGAGCAAGGGGAGGATCGACTGGGTATTTTCCTGTTAGTCGGACTTTCTCTTCCTGAAAAAAGATAAGCTCATTACTCACAGTTGGTTTAACTCTTTGTGGCAAGACTGGGCACAGATGACATAACATGCTATACTCTACCAGGCAGAATTATTAATTACATTTTTTTTTCGGGTTTACATCCACTTTAAGGTCTATTAGCTATTTCGCCATATTTCTCCTGCACCTGATTCTTTTTCATTTCCACTACCTCAAGTGAGGACATTACCCCTGCACATCTAAGGCCACATTCACACTGTCCGTTTCTAATCACCATGCCCCTGAATGCATAGGTCCCAAAATATGAGTACCTCTCAGTACAGCCATTAGCTGCAGCATATTTCAGCCTGTCTTAGACTTTGATTGTCTCCAATCAGTGGGGTTGGACGCTACACCCGTGCCTCCTGGGTACACAAAAATGCATGTACAGGGGCTAGATAGACACCCAGTTTGCATGTTGTCTATACAAAGGGCAAATATTGCTCCTCCATGCAGCTAGTGGCCAATATGGGACAGGTCAGTCACAATCATGTAATCATTTAGGTAACTCCTTTATCTTTGCAACAAAGACAGAAAGGCTCTGCTGTTGCTAGCTCCAGAAGCTGTTTTGGGTAATCCACTTCCTACAGTGACATTGTCCTCACCCAAAAAAATCATAGTAGCAGGTCAATGCAAAAGTAGACATACAGTATTATATTTACCTCCTTGGAGGCTCATGTCTACCATCTTCACTCCCAGCTTATATCAGACTCTTCTGTATTGAACACTTCTGTATCTTGTAAGGACATGGGAGTCGTAGGAAGTGCAGAAATGAACTGTGCAACATCCATGCAGACTAAATAATAGATACTAAATGATACACAATTGTTCAAGAAAAGTATTCATACATACAGAATAGGAACAGGTGCTGAGAATTACACCCAAACATAGAGAAGAGAATTGGAAATGTGTCCCATTTACAAAATGATAACAAACACAGTGATTGTTATCCAATATGTATGTATGTAACAATACATATATGTATATATATATATATATATATATATATATATATATATATATATATATATATATATATATAGTATCTCACAAAAGTGAGTACACCCCCTATTTTGTAAATATTTTATTATAATTTTTCATGTGACAACACTGAAGAAATGACACTTTGCTACAATGTACAGTAGTGAGTGTGCAGCTTGTATAACAGTGTAAATTTGCTGTCCCCTCAAAATATCTCAACACACAGCCATTAATGTCTAAACCACTGGCAACAAAAGTAAGTGCACCCCTAAGTGAAAATGTCCAAATTGGGCCCAATTTATTTCCCCTCCCCTGTGTCATGTGACTTGTTAGTGTTACAAGGTCTCAGGTGGGTTAAATTTAGTGTTATCACTTTCACTCTCTCATACTGGTCACTGGAAGTTCAACAGGGCACCTCATGGCAAAGAACTCTCTGAGGATCTGAAAAAAGAATTGTTGCTCTACATAAAGATGGCCTAGGCTATAAGAAGATTGCCAAGACCCTGAAACTGTGCTGCAGCATGGCGGCCAAGACAATACAGCGGTTTAACCACTTGCCGACGGCTGATCGGCAAATGACGGTGACAGAGTGGCTCTGTAACGCGGATCGCCGTCATACGACGGCAGCCGCGATACAGAGCCTAGTGAGCGCGCGGGGGGGGGCCAGGGAGCGGGTGCGGCGGCTTCGATTGCCGCCGGCTACCCACGATGCCCCCCCCCGGAGTGAATGAACGGAGGTCCGTGTATGTAAACACGGACCTCTGCTCTGTGTGAGGGGGAAGGGCTGTGATCACAGCCTTCCTGTACATGAAGGCTGTGACCACTTCCCTTCTCCTGTTAGGGCAGTCCCCCATACAGTTAGAACACGCCCAGGGAACATAGTTAACCCTTAGAGCACCCCTGCAGGTTAACCCCTTCACTGTCAATGGCATTTACACAGTAATCAGTGCATTTTTATAGCACTGATCGCTGTATAAATGCCAATGGTCCCAAAAAAGTGTCAAAACGTTCCGACATGTCCGCCCTAATATCACAGTACCGCTAAAAATCGCAGATCGCCGCCATTACTAGTAAAAAATAAAAAAAAATAAAAACCCCAAAAATGAATTCTCATCATCCGTAAGCGCGACCACTTTTGCGCAAACCAATCAATAAACGCCGATTGCAATTTTTTTTATCGCAAATATGAGGAAGAATATAAATTGGCCAAAAACGGTGAAAAAAATGTTTTTTTATATTTTTTTTTGGATTTGTATTTTAGCAAAAAGTAAGAAATTTGGGTTTTTTTGCAAAATTGTTGCTCTTCTTTTGTTTATAGCGGCGATCAGAAATGACGCAGAGGGGATCAAATACCACCAAAAGAAATCTCTATTTGTGGGAAAAAAAGGACGCAAATTTCGTTTGGGTACAACGTCGCACGACTGCGCAATTGTCAGTTAAAATGACGCAGCACCGAATCGCAAAAAGGGCTCCGGTCCTAAAGCTGGAAATCCTTCCGGGGCTGAAGTGGTTAACAGGACAGGTTCCACTCAGAAAAGGCCTTGCCATGGTCGACCAAAGAAGTTGAGCGCACGTGCTCAGCATCATATCCAGAGGTTGTCTTTGGCAAATAGACGTATGAGTGCTGCCAGCATTGCTGCAGAGGTTGAAGGGGTGGGGGGTCAGCCTGTCAGTGCTCATACCATACGCCGCACACTGCATCAAATTGGTCTGCGTGGCTATCGTCCCAGAAGGAAGTCTCTTCTAAAGATGATAGACAAAAAAGCTCGCAACAAGTTTGCTGAAGAAAAGCAGACTAAGGACATTGATTACTGGAACCATGTCCTGGGGTCTGATGAGACCAAGATAAACTTATTGGTTCAGATGGTGTCAAGCGTGTGTGGGGGCAACCAGGTACAGGAGTACAGAGATAAGTGTGTCTTGCCTACAGTCAAGCATGGTGGTGGGAGTGTCATGGTCTGGGGCTGCATGAGTGCTGCTGGCACTGGGGAACTATAGTTCATTGAGGGAACCATGAATGCCAACATGTACTGCGACATACTGTAGCAGAGCATGATCCCCTCCCTTTGGAGACTGGGCCGTAGGGCAGTATTCCAACAAGATAACGACCCCAAACACACCTCCAAGACGACCACTGCCTTGCTAAAGAAGCTGAGGGCAAAGGTGATGGACTGGCCAAGCATGTCTCCAGACCTAAACCCTATTGAGCATCTGTGGAGCATCCTCAAAAGGAAGGTGGAGGAACGCAAGATCTCTAACATCCACTAGTTCCGTGATGTCGTCATGGAGGAGTGAAAGGGGACTCCAGTGGCAACCTGTGAAGCTCTGGTGAACGCCATGCCCAAGAGGGTTAAGGCAGTGCTAGAAAATAATGGCGTCCACACAAATTATTGACACTTTGGACCCAATGTGGACATTTTCACTTATGGGGTGTACTTACTTTTGTTGCCAGCGGTTTAGACATTGATGGCTGTGTGTTGAGTTATTTTGAGGAGACAGCAAATTTACAGTTATACAAGCTGTATACTCACCACTTTAACTTGTAGCAAAGTGTCATTTCTTCAGTGTTGTCACATGAAAAGATATAATGAAAAATGTGAGGGGTGTAATCCCTTTTGTGAGATACTGTGTGTATATATATATATATATATATACACAGTATATAGTAAAACACAATGTTCATCTATGCCAAAGATTTTTTCATCCTTCTAAAAACAACAACCAGAACAGCAAAATACACATTTTTTTTCTTTTGACACATGGGAAATTTGTCTTGCAAAAACAATAGACCTGGCAACTATGCAAGGAAGATCAGGTCACTGGTGAATAAGAAAGGCTATATTTGAATATGTAGCTGTGTCCCTGACCCCTAGAGGCCTAGTGGTGACCTCCACAGCCAGGGAGAGCTGACATTGTTCCTCAAAGTGTGGGCTACTAGGCATGGTGGGTATAGTGCAAGATGGAATGATTGGGCGCCAGTCACTTTGTGAATGCAAAAAGAGATTTTATTGTCTCTTAAAAAGAACTTGGGGAGAGAGGGTTTAGTGCCAGGACACCCTTAGGCAGATGCAAAAGCAATTGGCAGACTCAGAGACAAAAATAGGAATAGGCAGACAGCAATACAGGTAGAGGGCCTTTAATCTGAATGCAGCAACTGTATCTAGTAGAACTGCTGTCTCCAAGTCCTATAGCAACTGAACATTCAACAGTCAATATAGATCTGCACACGTAACTCACAGTATCATTTTGTAGATCTTCTCTCACATCTCACAGTATCCTACTGTAGATCTTCGCTCACTGAGCTCCCAGTCTCTCACTAGACTTCCAGATCCAAGCCACTGCTGGATCCCCTGAGCTCTTCCACAGCTAACCTGCTGTATACTCCTCAAGCTTCACCCACAGTCACTACCTGCTGGGTCCCTGACTTGAATCTGCTGAAGCTTCCCCGCTTCTTCACCATCCCCGGTTAGTGAAAAAGGCTGCTCTGGTACTTCTTCAGACTTCCATAAACTGGCCTCTGATAACAGGAGCAGTTGTCCCTTGGTTGCAACTGTGTCCCCTTTATCTCTAACCTTGATCCTCACTTGCCTCTGGTAGCAGGAGTGGTTGCCCCATGTGGCAACTGCTTTCCCTTCACCTCTGGCAACACTCAGTTCCCCTGTCCGACGAAACCTCTGCAACTTGGTTGGGCTTCCGGCCTGAAGCCCCAACCCCGCACTGCTTCTCTGAATCCTGGATAGGCCTCAGACCGCCTAGCAGCCAGGTGATCCTGGGATAGGCCTCAGGCTTCTGGCCTAGCAAACCGTAGCAATACAACACACGTCCACCCAGACAGCCGCCCAGGTGGCACAGGATACCGATCACCTGACTCCTCCCAAATAAATAGTCTCTCCCAGCAGGCCATGGGGGCCAAATAAACCGCTACCAATTGGCTGGGACAACCTATCCACTCCTAACCCGAATTCACTATGCCCTTGTCATTTTATTGCCTCAGACAACAATGTGCGTTCCCTCATGCGAGTGCATATTCCTTCAGGTATCTTGTTATCTTAAAACTGGATCAAAAATGGGGTTTTAAAACAGGGTAAAAATATTAACTTTTGCACTTTAAACACATTATGGTATTGGTGTCTTCGTAAATGTTAAAAGTTGCTAGGACGGCAACTTTTTTTGCCTTATTGTGTTGATTTGTCAAAGAAGCAAAATATTCCACCAAAGATCCAAGAACAAATTGGAAAGGACGTAGAATTATATTGTGAATGAGTTTGTACTTGGAATAAAAAAAACTCTCGTTATTAGAAAATACAGTATATTCATATACATATATACATACAGTATATTAATGGAGCACAATTCTAATAAACATGCATACTGTAGATCAAAAAATATAAAAACTCTTACTGACATGGGCTACAGGGCAGTGGTGTCCCTAGATACTTATATGGCATTCAGCTATGGCCATTGAATGGCCATATTTGCATGAAGTCCTAGTGAAATTCTTTTATTAGATGGGTTAAACGTCTATATCACAATCCCTGGGCTCTATGGTTCAATATTTATATTTTGGCTCCATTTTCTATTGCCAGAGGCACCAGGCAGGGTTGTCCCCTTTCACCCCTCCTGTTTGCCATAGAATAGATGGATAGAACCTTTGGCAGGATTATTTATGCTTTGATTCCGGTATCTCGTGTTGTTCATGAATGGGTTGGAGGAAAAAGTATCCCTGCACTCAGACAACATGACTGTTTAAAAAGCAGATCCGCAATCTTCGCTGACAAAATTGTTACATACCATTCAAGATGCAGAGACATCTTTATGACTCTTGCCTATGTGTAAACTGAAGATAGTTGATAAGTCAAATGTGTATCCGTTCTCAGTATTTCTACAGAGACGTAGAACTTACCATACATTGTTAAAACAGTCGCTTCTAACGCCTAGACGAAAAATTTGTCAGTACAACAGACTCACGTCCCTATGAAAA
>BLSH010481965.1:1202811-1218109 GCA_018402905.1 Glandirana rugosa | reverse complement strand
AAAACAATTACTTTTGGAATTGCATTTTTTTTCTCAAGCTCCTCCATGTGCAGAGAATGGAAGTAGAACAACAGCTTTTACGGATATTGTCAATTATTGTATTCCAATCTCTAACTGAAAAAGTGCAGTTCAGGTCTTGTTCCCATTTTAGCACGGGTTTAGTCTTATCTGGTGAAGAAAGACCAATAAACTGCCTGTACAGTCCAGAAATCTGCCCCCCTTCCCTTTACAGGTAAAGGCACACTTGTTCAAAGTGAGAGGAGTCAGCAAGAATCGATGAGACGCGGGTGGAAAATGAGGATCTGCTATAAAAGATGCTAAAGGAGAGGAAGCAGGAGTCCTTTTTAGAACGTCACTGTATCGTGAACATAATTGATAATATTGAGCTATGATTTTATTATGAGAACTGAGTTTTTTAGTGGTCATAATTTTAGACCATAAGATTCTGCCCAAATGGTAAGGGAGGATTGAGTTGCGTTCAAATATGGTCTATGGAATGTCATTGGTGTTAACAGTCCATTGAGCCATTTGCAGAAATCTGGCTGATAGGAAATAAAACCATAAATTCGGAAAACCTAAGCCTCATTGAATTTGAGATCTATGTAATAAATTATTGTTACATCTAGGTCTGCCTCCCGACCAGGTAAATCTATTTATTGCCCTCTGAATAGAGTCAATTTGGATTTGGGCACCAAAATTGGTAACGCACTAAAATAAAATAATAATTTCGGTAGTATTGACATTTTAATGGCACATATCTTGCCCAGAAAAGAAATGTGATAACTAGCCCAAAGTTTAAGTAGAGATAAAATTTTATCAAAAGGAGGGGGGTAATTGGCTTGATATAATGAATTGTAGGATGGGGCGATTTGTATGCCCAAGTATCTAAAAGAAGTGGTGCACCATTTAAATGGGAATTTTTCTTTCAGTAGTGAATTTTGATTTGGTTGTAAATTGATAGCCATTGCTGAGCATTTATTAATATTTACTCCCAGTCCCAAGAATCTAATTCTGATATTGATTCTGGAATAGATTCTAAGGGGTTGGAGATGATTTGCATATGCCAGGGGTTCAATGTCTTTGTTACTTTTTTATATACATTGTTGGTGTTTACATTATCCTAGTTGGTACTGAGACAGTCCAAAATCCCTTTCTTTGTCTTTAGGGGTATTGGTTGGGGACCGATTTGCCCCTACCCTACTCATTGTCTTCAATGGTAAGGAATTTCACAAATGTAATAACTGTTTAGTGTTTTGTGTGGGGGTGTACTAATGGGGGATTTTTTGCCGATCTCTGAGTTCTGCTTTAAAACCCAGCAACCTTCGATGATGGATACCTAACTTGTTCCAACACATGTATTTCTTCCAAATTTTCCTTCCTTTCCCTTTTTATCTGTGTCCCTATTACTATGAAAAGCCCCCTGATATAGGTCGTATGGGCCTGTGTACTTTCCTGTAAGTCATTTGGCAGGGAAAGGGTATCTAATTCCTTTCTAATTCTTTCCAATATCTTTAAATTCTGCAAAAGCGAGTCATTGAGCTTCCACATTGGAACCCTAAAGGGCCCCGCCCCTATATTAACTTTAATCACCATTGGTGCGTGATCCGATAGTGAAATAGATTTAATTGATGCAGTAATAAGAAAATCTATCAACCAATGTTCAATCAAAATATATAATCAATTTTAGAATAAGAGTCATGCACTGGTGAGAAATAAGTATAGTCCTTTACATAGGTGTGTGCATTGTGCGTATTGCATTAGGCTGTGTACCCCAAAGCTCAAACACACATATAGTGCATCTGTAAAGTATTCACAGTGCTTTACTTTTTCCACATTTTGTTATGCTACAGACTAAATGGATTAAATTCATTATATTCCTCAAAATTCTACAAAAAATACCCCATAATGACAATGTGAAAGAAGTTTGTTTGAAATCTTTGCAAGTTTAGTTCAGGTGCATCCTGTTTCCACTGATCATCCTTGAAATGTTTCTACAACTTGATTGGAGTCCACCTGTGGTAAATTCAGTTGATTGGACATGATTTGGAAAGGCACACACCTGTCTATATAAAGTCCCAGAGCTCGTGTTAGAGCACAAACCAAGCCATGAAGTCTAATGAATTGTCTGTAGACCTCTGAGACAGGTTTGTTTTGAGGTACAGATCTGGGTACAGAAAAAATTCTACAGCACTGAAGTTCCCAGTGACCACAGTGGTCTCCATCTTACGCAAATGGAAGAAGTGTGGAACCAACAGGACTCTACCTAGAGTGGGCCGCCCGGCCAAACTGAGCGATTGGGGGAGAAGGGCTTTAGTCAGGGAGGTGACTAAGAACCCGATGGTCACTCTGACAGAGCTCCAGCGTTTCTCTGAGGAGAGAGGAGAACCTTCTAGAAGAAATCACATCTCTGCAGCACTCCACCAATCAGGCCTGTATGGTAAAGTGGCCAGACAGAAGCCACTCCTCAGTAAAAGGTATAAGATAGCCCACCTGGAGTTTGCCAAAAGACACCTAAAGGACTCTCAGACCATGAGGAACAAAATGCTCTTGTCTGATGAAACAAAGATTGAATTCTTTGGCCTGAATGGCAAACGCCATGTCTGGAGGAAACCACGCACCACTCATCACCTGGCTAATACCATCCCTACAGTGAAGCATTGTGGTGGTAGCATCATGCTGTGGGGATGTTTTTCAGCAGCAGATACTGGGAGACTAGTCAGGATCGAGGGAAAGATGAATGCAGCAATGTACAGAGACAAACTTGATGAAAACCTGCTCCAGAGTGCTCTGGACCTCAGACTGGGGTAAAGGTTCATCTTTTTCAACAGGACCACAACCCTAAGTACACAGCCAAGATAACAAAGAAGTGGCTATGGCACAACTCTGTGAATGTCCTTGAGTGGCACAGCCAGAGCCCAGACTTGAACCTATTGAACATCTCTGGAAAGATCTGAAAAAGGCTGTGCACCAATGCTCCATCCAACCTGATGGAGCTTGAGAGGTCCTGCAAAGAAGAATGGAAGAAACTGCCCAAAAATAGGTGTGCCAAGCTTGTAGCATCATACTCTAAAGACTTGAAGCTGTAATTGGTGCTAAAGGTGCTTCAACAAAGTATTGAGCAAAGGCTGTGAATACTTATGTACATGTCATTTTTTTTTTCATTTTTTATTTTTAACAAATTTGCAAAGATTTCAAACAAACTTCTTGCACATTGTCATTATGGGGTATTGTTTATAGAATTTTGAAGAAAATAATGAATTTAATCCAGTTTGAACAAGGCTGTATCATAACAAAATGTGGAAAAAGTGAAGCGCTGTGAATACTTTCCAGATGCACTGTACTTTTCTCTGCAGTCTCAGCTGCACTGGGCAGTGAATGAATGGTTAGTGCTCTTTGCTGAGCCGCTTCCTGTTCAATCACAAACTAAAGAATAGCAAAAATAGTTTACTCTACTTCAGTTGTGATCGAATACAGTGAGTTAGTATGTTCACTGTGTTCATTTAGAAAAGGAAGGGGTCGGTAAATGGCTTATTGATTATCTCCTTCCCACGCTCTCTATCCTGAAACATCCCCGGCAGCAGCTGGGGGCAGAGCCAGCAGCACTGCAGTAGGGGGGCACAACACGAGTGGGGGCAGGCAGTAGGGGGAATCGCCAGCGGACAGAGTGATTAGGGTGTGCCAAGGCACACCTGGCACACCCCCTGCACATGCCTATAGTCCTTTATCTTAGGATGTCTAAGCCTCAATGAATCTACCATTTGACCCTGATGTCTTTTGATTGAAGAAATCTGCTGTGGTGTAATCCATTGTGCTTGCAAAGATGTATCTAACTGTGGGTCGAAATAGAAATTAAAATCCCCTGCAATTATTATTTTACCTTCCTTACATTCCACGAGTCTATTTAATACGTTCTTAAGGAAAGTAATTGGCCATTTATTAGGACAATAGATATTGGTCAGTGTGCATTCCACATTCAATAGTGGTCACTTCAAGAATAAAAATCGACCCTCTGGATGAGAGACTTGATCTTTAAATAGAAATGTTGTTCTTCTGTTGAATCCGATTGTCACTGCTCTTGCTCTCTTTGATGTTAAGTCACTATAATACCATGTTGGAAAATACTTCGAAACTAACCTAACATTTGAGTCATGTCTTATATGTGTCTCCTGTAAACATGTCACATTAACTGTATAATGATTAAGTTCTCTTATCTTGCCTTTTAATTGGCACGTTTAAACCACGTACATTATATGTTGCTATGTTGAGTGGGGCCATACCGATTGGACAAATAGTTCAGTGTTATATTGTGTCTCAGTGCCTCCATATGTGTAGATGTGTAGAGAGAAAAAAAGAAAAAAGAAAAGCTTGTGTTAATGGAACAAGGCATTTTAAATCACTTATAGGGAAAAGATATCAGCTGTAGTGAGCCGAAAGCTTGCATTTTTTTTATTGGCGTAGCCTTTCCAGATCCTCTTTAAAGGAGGTTTCCAGTAAATGTTAAATTTTAGTTTAGTGGTCATCTATTTTGCCTCGCAGCACTTCCATAATTCAAGTATGGAAAGAATTTCACATTGATAAAACCGTGTTGTTGAAAGCACACATAAATAGCATTACATTATTTTGTAGTTTGAGACAACTGTGAACTCTAAGAATGTACATTCATCAGTATTGTCAACGTTCAGTGCACATGTAAAAGATCTCTTTTTGCAATGGTTGTTGGTGAAGTTAAGTGGTAGAGATAGATCTAGTGTTTTAATTATTAATGAAGAAAAATATGTGAGAAAGGAAAAGAGAGGAGGGGATAGGGGGAAAGTCCCATTTGCTTTGCAAGGCCAAGCTTCAAAATGTATGCAATAACAGGTATGCAGTGCTTCAACAGGGAATGAGTATTAGATCCAAAAGATAGTCCCAAATCCACCTGGTGGGTGCACAGACCAAGACGTTCCTCAAACATCCAAATCATGAATATGTACAGAAGGTCGGCACTCCAAAACTCAGCTGTGACCAAGGCGGTTTATCCCGCCGAAACGCGTCTGCTGTTCATGTATTATCTCTGCACATATCAATAAATGTACTGCATTGGAGTTTTGGAGTGCCGACCTTCTGTACATCTTCAAAATGTATCCTTTAGTTGATATCAATTGCTAGTTAGTTCTGGTTTATAAGGGGGCAAAAGGGGCAAGTGGTCCAGGTCCCCCTGCCAGAGCCCCCCTGCCCAAGGGGGCCCCAGATTTCCTTTATAAAAAAAAAAATGAAACATATTTTCCCTTGAGACTCATTGTAGTGTGTTTGTTGAGGAAAATGTATAGTTTTCAGACTTTGCCAAGCTACAGTCATGTCTCACTCCATCTCAACAGGCAGTTTTATTACATGATAAAGAGCTTGCTGACACCTCTCCAGGTGTTAATGTAGCTCTTAGAATATATTTGAACAAGATGGTCACTAGGTGTTCAGGAGAAAGGTCATTTTGCAAACTGGCACTGATAAAGAATTATCTGAGAACCATGATGACCCATGAAAGGCTAAGTCATGGGCGGCACAGTGGTGTAGTGGACAGCACTTTCGCCTAGCAGCAAAAGGGTCACTGGTTCGAATCCCGACCACTACCTGCCTGGACTTTGCATGTTCTCCCTGTGCCTGTGTGGGTTTCCTCCGGGTACTCCGGATTCCTCCCACACTCCAAAGACATGCTGGTAGGTTAATTGGATCCTGTCTAAATTGGCCCTAGTATATGGATGAATGTGAGTTAGGGTCCTTAGATTGTAAGCTCCTTGAGGGTAGGGACTGATGTGAATGTACAATGTATATGTAAAGCGCTGCGTGAATTGACAGCGCTATATAAGTACCTGAAATAAATAAAAAATAAATAAGTGCTCTGTGCCTACTGTCTGTTGAGAGCAAGATGAAACAGTTTGATGATTTAGGTAAAGATTTTGCAGATGCTAAGTGCAGGAAGAAAAACTTTTTGCTAATAGCGTGTGATGCATAACTGTGATGTATAACTTGTAAGTTCCAATTACCTGTAAAATGGATATTCTTACAGTCAATAAAATTTAGCAAAATTCAGACAAGCGTCTTCTTCAGAACCTAATTTTCATGCGGCTTATCATTCATTTCAGTTCACGTTTGTCAAATAATTTCATTTCTATGTCTGAACTTGAAGTGCCCTGGGTCCCCCAAGGTCTAAATTCGGCACTGTTGCTAGTTCCTAATTTTTAATATGCGATTGTGTCCACTTATATGTCTTGTGTGTAAAATATGTAAGTAATGGTTTAGGAAATAGTCATGATGGTCCAAGAACATAACAATTAATTATTCCTTTCTCAGTGTCCTATTTATCTGTTTTTAAGCTTTAGAAGAACAGATTTGTTTATCTCCAGGTTCTGAAATAACAGCGCATACCCTTTTTCTACATATGATGCAGTCATCTGCACCAATCACAACAAAGCTGGGATAGGGAGTGGGGCTCAACAGGGCGGAGAAATAGGACTCCAGATCATTTATGAAATGCAACAGAGCACAAAAGAGCCAAAAGCCACAGCGTGAACTGGTATGCTGCAGGTGCTTTTAAGTGATTTCTATTATGGCCTATCCATGCATCTGCCTAGATTTCCTTACAATAAATAATCCAGCCGCACCACTGGGAAAATCTTGAGGTCTGCACAAAGAACGAAACAAGCAACAAATCCCATATCTGCAAATACTAGCTGTTGGTGATATAGAGAGTACTTGCAGTTATTTTTACTGGATGTTTCTGGTACATACAATACATTGACATCAGAAAGTATAGTATACTGCTGTACACAGAGTTGTTTTTTCATGCTAATCAAGTGCAAACTCTTGGTGTCATTACCCATAAGCCTCTAGCCCATATCTCTCAACCTTATAAACAGTGAGTAGTCTAATGCTCTTGAAAATAAAGCCAGTAAGCCCTTTGTCTACATGACTGTTCTTTTATTCAACAGCTGCCTTTTAGCCCAGCACTGGAGATATGCGAAATAGAACAAATATAAATGCATCCATCTGTTCTGTGTCCTGACATATTTTACACTGGATAACAAGCATGTGGCTAAGACTTAGCTGGCAGAGAGTTTACTGGCTTAGACACACTGACTATTTCAAAGGATTGTCAATTCTATGAGCTCACAGAAGTTCATGTATTAAAGGATAACTGCATAAAAAACGAAAAATAAGATCTAAGTATAGGTGTACCAAAACATATGACTGCAGAAAAGGTCCTACAGAACAGTGAGATTACTTTATGGTTGAAATATATTTTCAGATAGAATTAGCAACAAGCTACTAATTTTGTCTAGACCAAATGTATATGTACAATATATGTAGACACAGGGCCGCTGTTAGAAGTTATTAGCCTACTTGATGGGGGCCCCCTTCAACCACGCCCTTGACCCCACCCCTGTCCCCGCCCCTAACCCCAGCTCAAAACAAAATGCAGGTTTGTTGCTGTTTGCACATGTTTTATTTTATTGGTAAAAATGCAGCTCCACTGCACATGTTTACTGCTCCCCCAACCGAAGTGTAAACTAGCATCTCACTGTCTTATGATCATCAGCATTGCAATAATCATCACAGGCAGCACAGTTAGCAGGGGCTCTGTGGCTCCGTGTCACATGGCTGTTGGGTGCTGACTTTGTTAACTTATGGCTGTACTGAGTATAACAGACTGTAACACAGCACAGCCCCCTCAGCAGCCATGTAACAAAGAGCCACGATAGAGCCCATGCTTACTGTGCAGCCAGTACACAGGTATTGTAGCCACAGCCAGTACACAGGTATTGCAGCCAGCCCAGTACACAGGTATTACAACCAGTACACAGGTATTGCTGCCACAGCCAGTATACAGGTATTGCAGCCAGCCCAGTACACAGGTATTACAACCAGTACACAGGTATTGCAGCCACAGCCAGTATACAGGTATTGCAGCCAGCCCAGTACACAGGTATTACAGCCAGTACACAGGTATTGCAGCCGCAACCAGTACACAGGCATCTCACTGTCTTATGATCATCAGCATTACAATAATCATCACAGGCAGCACAGTTAGCAGGGACTCTGTGGCTCCGTGTCACATGGCTGTTGGGTGCTGACTTTGTTAACTTATGGCTGTACTGAGTGTAACAGACTGTAACACAGCACAGCCCTAACAAAGTCAGCACCCTCAGCAGCCATGTAACACAGAGCCACGATAGAGCCCATGCTTACTGTGCTGCCTGTGATGATTATTGCATGCTAATAATAACCTGCTGTGCTGGGAGTTATATAAAAGGACACAGTGAAGATTCTATGCTCTATATTCACTCCCTGTGTACAGTGCAGCCATGCTCTTCTTCCTGTTTCCTGTCAGTCTCCTCATATCTCTCTCTCTGCACCTGAGAACTGGAGGCGGGCGCCGGGTGGAGAATCACAGTATCACTCCACCGGCCGGAACTTATCAAGTAGCGGGGCAGTATGATGTACATGTGCCCCAAAAATGAAGAAATGGTCCCTCCTCTGTGCTCACCTGGGCCCCTCTGTTGACCTTATGGGGCCCAGGAAAATGATATACCCCGCTCCATAAACAATTAAGAGCGGGGAAGAAGTTTGCTAAGCTCGTTTTTTTTTTTGTTTTTGTTTTTTTAATGCAGCAGTGAGCTGTAACGCTGCCCGGGCCCCGCTGTGCAGCTGATAGGGGCAGGCCCGGTACAACAGAGCTGGTTATACCACCCTATTAGTGGCCCTGTGCAGACATCTCTTTCAAATCACTGAGAAAGCAACTGATTTAAAGGAGAAGTAGGGCCAAAGCTCTTTTGACCCTACTTCTCCTGTGGGTCACAGAAGTGCACTTCGTCCTGCACTCCTGTGACCTGATTTCAGCCAACAGTGGGCTAAAGTCCACTGTCGCCTGACATCACTCAGGCGGTCCAGACTCCAACTTTAATGTTGGGATCCACCCAGATGCCTGGACTGGCAGCTGGCTCAGCCTCTTAGTGGGCCGCTGAGATTCTGAGCCAGCAGCTCCCACATCCTGCACAGCCCGGTGCTCCAGTGAGTGCTGGAGGGACAAAGCACAGAGCTGTGACTGACAGTCACCGGCTCTCTGCTCACTGAAAACCATGATCTGAGCAATCAGCAGTCTTTGATTTCTCAGTTTTTAAAGGCGGTGGACAAGTGCAGCATCTATTCGATGCTGCATCCACCTAGGTGAGCATGATTGTTTTTTTAACCACTTCAGCCCCGGAAGGATTTCCAGCTTTAGGACCAGAGCCCTTTTTGCGATTCGGCGCTGTGTCGCTTTAACTGACAATTGCACGGTCGTGCGACGTTGTACCCAAACGAAATTTGCGTCCTTTTTTTCCCACAAATAGTGCTTTCTTTTGGTGGTATTTGATCCCCTCTGTGTCATTTCTGATCACCGCTATAAACAAAAGAAGAGCGACAATTTTGCAAAAAAACACAAATTTCTTACTTTTTGCTAAAATACAAATCCAAAAAAAAAATATAAAAAAACATTTTTTTTCACCGTTTTTGGCCAATTTATATTCTTCCTCATATTTGCGATAAAAAAAATCGCAATCGGCGTTTATTGATTGGTTTGCGCAAAAGTGGTCGCGTTTACGGATGATGAGAATTCATTTTTGGGGTTTTTATTTTTTTTTATTTTTTACTAGTAATGGCGGCGATCTGCGATTTTTAGCGGTACTGCGATATTGGGGCGGACATGTCGGAATGTTTTGACACTTTTTTGGGACCATTGGCATTTATACAGCGATCAGTGCTATAAAAATGCACTGATTACTGTGTAAATGCCATTGGCAGTGAAGGGGTTAACCTGCAGGGGGCGCGCTAAGGGTTAACTATGTTCCCTGGGCGTGTTCTAACTGTATGGGGGCTTGCCTAGCTGGGGAAGGGAAGTGGTCACAGCCTTCACGTACAGGAAGGCTGTGATCACAGCCCTTCCCCCTCACACAGAGCGGAGGTCCGTGTTTACATACACGGATCTCCGTTCATTCACTCCGGGGGGGGCATCACGGGTAGCCGGCGGCAATCGAAGCCGCCGCACCCGCTCCCTGGCCCCCCCCCCCGAACACAGTGAGCATGCGCGCCTCCGGCAGCGCGCGCGCGCCGCTCACTAGGCTCTGTATCGCGGCCGCCGTCGTATGACGGCGATTCGCGTTACAGAGCCACTTTGTCGCCGTCATTTGCCGATCAGCCGTCGGCAAGTGGTTAAATACTGCACTTCTCTTTTACCAATTCTATACCTCCCAGCTTTCTGGTAAGGGAAAGAATGACAAAACGCAAGGGCAACCTGAGAAAAAGGGGGCTGTAGATTGTGGAAGTGGGTTTTGTTTAAAAAAAATGTAAAGTGTAGCTTTTAACATAATGACCATTGTAACATTAAACCCATTTGGGAAAAAAAAAAATGTCTTTTTTTTTTTACTACCTTTTTTTTTTATAACAGAATCCCCATTCCAGGATAATGTTAATGGCTGTTGGAGGTTGCAGACATACTGAAAAGAACTGTCAGCAACTGCAGATATGCGACAGTGGACTATCTGAGACTATACTGTAGACTAGTTACAGAGGACTGTCACAGAGAGACGGCTTATATGCTCCAGTGGACTGTCAGAGACTGAACTGCAGATGTGCAGTAGAGGATTGTCAGAGACTGCTTATTACAGTAGACTGTCAGAGACAGCAGACATGCTACCAGTGGCGGCTGGTGAAGTTTTAGGATGGGGGCTACCAGGCCCTGCCCTTTTTGACCACTCCTACTTCTCATAAGCCCCACCCATTATAGAATCCACCCACTCCATCCCCTGTATTCCACATATTGTATCAGGAGTATACAGCTCAGCATCACAGGTGGGGTATATATCAGCCAGTAACACAGTATGCAGCCAGTACACAGGTATTGTAGCCACAGCCAGTACACAGGTATTGCAGCCAGCCCAGTACACAGGTATTACAGCCAGTACACAGGTAGTGCAGCCACAGCCAGTATACAGGTATTGCAGGCAGCCCAGTACACAGGTATTACAGCCAGTACACAGGTATTGCAGCCACAACCAGTACACAGGTATTGCAGCCCAGTACGCAGGTATTGCAGCCAGCCAGTACACAAGTATTGCAGCCAGCCAGTACACAGGTATTATAGCCCAGTACACAGGTATTGCAGCCAGCCAGTACACAGGTATTACAGCCCAGCACACAGGTATTACAGCCCAGCAACACGGGTATTACAGCCCAGTATACAGGTATTACAGTCCAGTAACACAGGTATTACAGCCCAGTACACATGTATTACAGCCCAGTAACACAGGTATTACAGCCCAGTACACAGGTATTACAGCCCAGCAACCCAGGTATTACAGCCCAGCAACACAGGTATTACAGCCCAGTACACCGGTATTGCAGCCCAGTAACACAGGTATTACAGCCCAGTACACAGGTATTACAGTCCAGCACACAGGTATTACAGCCCACCACACAGGTATTGTAGCCCAGCACACAGGTATTGCAGCCCAGCACACGGGTATTACAGCCCAGCACACGGGTATTACAGCCCAGCACACAGGTATTACAGCCCAGTAACACAGGTATTGCAGCCAAGTACACAGGTATTACAGCCCAGCACACAATAGTACTTACCTCAGGGAACTCGTCAGGCCGCTCTCTCTCCCTCTGTCGGTGGGAATCACAGGCGTGCATGCGCACAGTCACAGCACCAGTACATCTGCCAGTCCCGGCCCCCGCTCCTGACCAATCAGTCACTGTCTGGAGGACAGAAGTCAGAGTCAATCAGTGTATAGATGTTTGCCTCGCTAGCGCACACCTATGCACTCTAATGGCTGACCAATGGGCTTTGGGAATTGCTGCCACCGCTGCATCCAACAGTGGACTGTAGACTGCAGACATACTACAGTTGGTATTCAAGAAAGGAGACCGCACTTCAAAGTCCCAGGAAAGGGTTTATTGTGAATCATCCAGAGTAAATGGTGATACAGGCAGAGGTGACAACACAGCTCCAAAAGGGTTAACGCGTTTCACGGATCTGTAGTCTGCTTAATCATAACCTACATCTCTGAGCCAAACACAGTGAATAAATATAAAGTGTACATGTGAAATCAATTACTACTAATTGGTGGCTCATTACGAGTACAAAGCAAGCATATCAATGATAGTAAACAGGTGTACATCATTGGTTAACTCAAGTGAATCAGTCAGAAAAAAGACACCCATTGAAAAATAGAGTAAAAACCTATGTATTAATGATCTGGGCGTGGGGGTCAGGGAAGACCGATCCCACGGACGATCATATGTTAAAAACATTATACAGATATGTGTAAAAATATGTAAAAAATACACAGTAAGACTAGAATGGAAAAACATATTATTACAAAAAAAGATAATGTAACAAAAGAACAAATAGTAGCACTATATGATATTCTGAGACATAGAAACACCAACAGTAAGAGGTAATATTGTACCTCAAATTCAATGTAAAATAGAAAAATAGAAAACCTCAGCAGGTATTGGCATTATAACATTTAAATTGTCGTACTAAAAATCGAGACCATAGTGTTAAACTATTACCAGCCATGCTAGGTATCCTCCGATAGTGTATAGTATGTGCACAAGTCGCGTGCTGTCATTATCGTTCAAAATCACAGTTATGTATGTCCGTGTCCGGCAAAAAAGGTAGGTAACAGTGCCAGGACCTAAAAACAATTCGGACTAGGTAGCAAAATAAGCAGACACACTCAACTGAAGAGCTGAATTGACAGACGATATATAAAAAGTACAAAAAATGCAAAAGAAGTATATATGGCAACACGCGACACTGTGCAGAACATAACGCTATTCGGGATCAATAGATGTCTATACTGTATTAGATGTCTATCAGTTATATGTATCAGTCAATGTGCTACATAGATATGCTTGTAAGAGGAACGGAAACATGTATGAATGTCAAAATATAGATCTATATGTTCAGTTATTATGTGACTACAACCTCTCGATACAGGGAAACAATTTATTGGATAATAGTAAGGAAATGTATCGAATTGAAATCTTACCCCCGTTCACAAAGAGTTACTATATAATGTTGAGTGTATACAAACCCCAATGCAGACTCAAACACCAGCTCTAATAGCCTAAAAACACCCAGCAGGAAAAATTGAGTCCCATTAGGTGACATACAAATAGAACTTTGACAGAGTCAGGGGGATCTCTCTTAGAAAAGGAGAGAAAGAAAAAACTGGTCAATCATGTTGACAAGAACAGCAAAAGAAACAAGCAAGGGATTCTTGGAAGGTAAATAGTTCTTAGATCTGATGTATCTATAGTGGATATGTATGTTCCAAAAATTGGAATACATATAAATAGAAGGTATTGCTAGTGGTTAATTTTCGTAATAATGGGAAACGTCCCTTCAAAATTCATGCCTCTGGGAATGCGACTTTGCAACTTATAGATCCAGAATACCTCCCTCCTGCATAGGCGACGGAACTTGTCACCGCCACGAGAGCTCTTTGTGACCCGTTCAATCACCTGTACACGCATGGAGGAGGTATTGCCTTGATGTAAGTTGTTGAAATGTCTAGCCACATTGGTGGATTTGAGCGTTCTAATATCCGCCAGATGTTCACGGAATCTATCCTGTAACCTTCTGGTGGTTCTGCCCACATATTGACAGGGGCAGAGAACGCATGTGATCAGGTAGACAATGAACATAGTGTTGCAGTTAAAGAATAAATTTATTGAATATTGTCCATTGTCTACAGATGAACCGAAAATATTCCCTGGAAGGATGTATTGGCAACATGGGCAATCTCTTGCACCAAATTTGTAGTTGCCTTTACAGTGTAGCCAAGTGACTGAAGATTGAACCGTATTCCTGGAGGTAAACATACTTGGAGAGAGCATGTCTCCCAGTGTCCTAGAACGTCTGGCAACCACATTGATGCCAGAGTCCAGGATTTGGGAGCATATGCTGTCTGCATATAAACTTGGAATATGTTTTTGTATAATGTGTTTGATTTGGGGGAATTCGGCACTATAATCGAGGACCAAATGTGGTTTGTTGTCCTGACATGTGGCCCCCAGTGAAATCGTAGAGCATCTATTAGATAGTTGGGAAGTCTGGGGTCTAGAGCTCATTCCGCTGTTCTTAACAGCAGTATTCTTAGGGACAAGTAAAGTGCCTCTGTCAGAAGATTTAGCTCGATAGTATGCTCTATGGATCATCCACTTAGGGTAACCCCTCTGTCGGAATCTCATAGATAATTTTTTTGCCTCTAGATCAAAAGTTGCATCGTTACTACATATGCGTCGAAGTCTTAAAAATTGTCCTACCGGGATACATTTAATGGTATGTGCCGAGTGGTTAGAGGAGGCATGAAGAAGGCTGTTCCCAGCCATGGACTTTCTAAACAGATTACAAACGACCTTATTTCCACTACCTGATAGATTGACATCCAAGAAGTTTATGTTGAACAAATCAAAGGTAATTGTGAATTTAAGGTTGTATGTATTCAAATTGAGATGTGTCAAAAATTGGTCAACTGGAAGGGACTTTTTGTTTATCAATATCAGGTCATCAATGTACCTATATTATAAAATGACGTGTGACCTGTACTTATTGCTATCTCCAAAAATATATGTGCGTTCCCACCATGCCATGTAAAGGTTAGCTAGGGATGGTGAGAACTTGGCTCCCATTGCTGCTCCACATCTCTGAAGATAATAGGTACCATCAAAGTGAAAAAAATTATGAGTGAGTAAATAATGAAGTACCTTAACTACAAAGTGTTGGAGCTCAATGGACATATTGGTGGAGTGGCAGAGCCAAAAACGAACCACCTCCAACAATGCAAGGTGGTGGGGGATACACGAGTATAGGCCCACCACGTCGCATGATACCCACATATAGTTTGATGACCAAGGCTGTTTCTCCATAATGTTAAGTAAATGGCTAGTATCACGCAAATATCCAGGGAGGGAATGTACTATGGGTTGTAGTTGGCCATCTAGCCATTGGCCCAGTTTTTCATTAAGAGACCCTATGCCAGATACTATGGGTCTGCCCAATGGGGCTCCACCAAGCAAAAACCGAGACGGTGAGGTGGTTATACAGGTAACTCGAGGTTGTGAAACATCAATTCCATGAAGTAATAAATGAGTGAGTATTAAAAAAAGTGAAACTACCATGGATAATAGAAGTCTCTACACCTCGTCGTTACCCTCGGTTCAAGAGTGGTAGGGATCGATTGGAAATGTACCGTACCACCCTTGCGTG
>BLSH010481965.1:1174171-1200894 GCA_018402905.1 Glandirana rugosa | reverse complement strand
ATTCCCTCCCTGGATATTTGCGTGATACTAGCCATTTACTTAACATTATGGAGAAACAGCCTTGGTCATCAAACTATATGTGGGTATCATGCGACGTGGTGGGCCTATACTCGTGTATCCCCCACCACCTTGCATTGGAGGCGGTTAGTTTTTGGCTCTGCCACTCCACCAATATGTCCATTGAGCTCCAACACTTTGTAGTTAAGGTACTTCATTATTTACTCACTCATAATTTTTTTCAGTTTGATGGTACCTATTATCTTCAGAGATGTGGAGCAGCAATGGGAGCCAAGTTCTCACCATCCCTAGCTAACCTTTACATGGCATGGTGGGAACGCACATATATTTTTGGAGATAGCAATAAGTACAGGTCACACGTCATTTTATAATATAGGTACATTGATGACCTAATATTGATAAGCAAAAAGTCCCTTCCAGTTGACCAATTTTTGACACATCTCAATTTGAATACATACAACCTTAAATTCACAATTACCTTTGATTTGTTCAACATAAACTCCTTGGATGTCAATCTATCAGGTAGTGGAAATAAGGTCGTTTGTAATCTGTTTAGAAAGTCCATGGCTGGGAACAGCCTTCTTCATGCCTCCTCTAACCACCCGGCACATACCATTAAAAGTATCCCGGTAGGACAATTTTTAAGACTTCGACGCATATGTAGCGACGATGCAACTTTTGATCTAGAGGCAAAAAAATGATCTATGAGATTCCGACAGAGGGGTTACCCTAAGTGGATGATCCATAGAGCATACTATCGAGCTAAATCTTCTGACAGAGGCACTTTAGTTGTCCCTAAGAATACTGCTGTGAAGAACAGCGGAATGAGCTCTAGACCCCAGACTTCCCAACTATCTAATAGATGCTCTACGATTTCACTGGGGGCCACATGTCGGGACAACAAACCACATTTGGTCCTCGATTATAGTGCCGAATTCCCCCAAATCAAACACATTATACAAAAACATATTCCAAGTTTATATGCAGACAGCATATGCTCCCAAATCCTGGACTCTGGCATCAATGTGGTTGCCAGATGTTCTAGGACACTGGGAGACATGCTCTCTCCAAGTTTGTTTACCTCCAGGAATACGGTTCAATCTTCAGTCACTTGGCTACACTGTAAAGGCAACTACAAATGTGGTGCAAGAGATTGCCCATGTTGCCAATACATCCTTCCAGGGAATATTTTCGGTTCATCTGTAGACAATGGACAATATTCAATAAATGTATTCTTTAACTGCAACACTATGTTCATTGTCTACCTGATCACATGCGTTCTCTGCCCCTGTCAATATGTGGGCAGAACCACCAGAAGGTTACGGGATAGATTCTGTGAACATCTGGCGGATATTAGAACGCTCAAATCCACCAATGTGGCTAGACATTTCAACAATTTACATCAAGGCAATACCTCCTCCATGCATGTACAGGTGATTGAACGGGTCACAAAGAGCTCTCGTGGCGGTGACAAGTTCCGTCGCCTATGCAGGAGGGAGGTATTCTGGATCTATAAGTTGCAAAGTCGCATTCCCAGAGGCATGAATTTTGAAGGGACGTTTCCCATTATTTCGAAAATTAACCACTAGCAACACTTTCTATTTATATGTATTCCAATTTTTGGAACATACATATCCACTATAGATACATCAGATCTAAGAACTATTTACCTTCCAAGAATCCCTTGCTTGTTTCTTTTGCTGTCCTTGTCAACATGACCCGTTTTTTTTTTTCTCCCCTTTTCTAAGAGAGATCCCCCTGTCTCTGTCAAAGTTCTATTTGTATGTCACCTAATGGGACTCAATTTTTCCTGCTGGGTGTTTTTAGGCTATTAGAGCTGGTGTTTGAGTCTGCATTGGGGTTTGTATACACTCAACATTATATAGTAACTCTTTGTGAACGGGGGTAAGATTTCAATTCGATACATTTCCTTACTATTATCCAATAAATTGTTTCCCTGTATCGAGAGGTTGTAGTCACATAATAACTGAACATATAGATCTATATTTTGACATTCATACATGTTTCCGTTCCTCTTACAAGCATATCTATGTAGCACATTGACTGATACATATAACTGATAGACATCTAATACAGTATAGACATCTATTGATCCCGAATAGCGTTATGTTTTGCACAGTGTCGCGTGTTGCCATATATACTTCTTTTGCATTTTTTGTACTTTTTATATATCGTCTGTCAATTCAGCTCTTCAGTTGAGTGTGTCTGCGTATTTTGCTACCTAGTCCAAATTGTTTTTAGGTTCTGGCACTGTTAACTACCTTTTTTGCCGGACACGGACATACATAACTGTGATTTTGAACGATAATGACAACACGCGACTTGTGCACATACTATACACTATCGAAGGATACCTAGCATGGCTGGTAATAGTTTAACACTATGGTCTCGATTATTAGTACGACAATTTAAATGTTATAATGCCAATACCTGCTGAGGTTTTCTATTTTTCTATTTTACATTGAATGTGAGGTACAATATTACCTCTTACTGTTGGTGTTTCTATGTCTCAGAATATCATATAGTGCTACTATTTGTTCTTTTGTTACATTATCTTTTTTTGTAATAATATGTTTTTCCATTCTAGTCTTACTGTGTATTTTTTACATATTTTTACACATATCTGTATAATGTTTTTAACATATGATCGTCCGTGGGATCGGTCTTCCCTGACCCCCACGCCCAGATCATTAATACATAGGTTTTTACTCTATTTTTCAACGGGTGTCTTTTTTCTGACTGATTCACTCGAGTTAACCAATCATGTACACCTGTTTACTATCATTGATATGCTTGCTTTGTACTCGTAATGAGCCACCAATTAGTAATAATTGATTTCACATGTACACTTTATATTTATTCACTGTGTTTGGCTCAGAGATGTAGGTTATGATTAAGCAGACTACAGATCCGTGAAACGCGTTAACCCTTTTGGAGCTGTGTTGTCACCTCTGCCTGTATCACCATTTACTCTGGATGATTCACAATAAACCCTTTCCTGGGACTTTGAAGTGCGGTCTCCTTTCTTGAATATATGATTACTTGGACTGGCGGTTGTTTGGACCTGCACCTGGTCTCCTGGATCCATTCATTATTCCGCACCTTGAGTGGGCTTTCCACTTTTCCTGTTCAGATACTACAGTTGGTAGTACAAGACTAGAGACGTGCTACAATGAACTTTGAGAGAATGGAAACATATAATACAGAGAACTGTTAAACACAGTGGAAATGCTATAAAGGACTATAATAGATTGCAGACATGTTGCAGATGACCTACAAGAAATGATTAGAAACTGTGGACATGCTTTGGTAGACTGCTATAAATCACAGCCAATACAGAAACATTACAAAACAATGGGTCTGATTTACTGAAGCCAAATAGGCCATTCTCTTTGCAAGGAAACGTACCCCAGAGCTTAGTGAATGAGGTGAAGCCCTGCTGACTGCATCATCCAATTACGTGCCATCAAAAATGTGTTTTTTAATTCTCCTTTAACATGATTGGAGATTCTTTGCAAAGTGAAACTTCACCACATCTACTAAATTTTGGGACAAATTCTCTTACAAAGTGCAACTTCCCTTGTAAAGTGAACAGTCTACTCACCTTTAGTAAATCAACCCCAATGCTTCCACATTCAACCTTCCCTTTAAGAATTGGACCAGAGTAAGCATGTATGTATTGTAGGGCAGTGACTTCACACTCTCCACCTCATCTAATCAGAGAATGCTTTGCATTCGGGGGATGCAAAATATTCTCTGATTGGTGCCCATGCCAAGTCACCGACCTCCTGTGTTCCGACTACAGCAGGGTAGCCTCTCGGTGCAGGACCCAGAAACAAGTGGAGATCATCTGGAGTAGTGGTGTCTACTTTGTGATTTCCAGCTTCCAGAGTGATCGGCCAGGTATGTCATGCACATGGTTACATTGGTGCCATACCTGCAAGTCTTTTTTTAATCTACGTACAATTGGTTGATTTAGTAAAGGAGTGGAGACATAAAGTGAAAAGGTGAAACTACACTATATTACTAAAAGTATTGGAACGCCTGCCTTTACACGCACATGAACTTAGTCCGTAGGGTTCAATATTGAGTTGGCCCACCCTTTGCAGCTAGAACCGCTTCAGCTCTTCTGTGAAGGCTGTCCACAAGTTTAGGATGTCTTCCCATTTTTCAAGAATCGCATTTGTGAGGTCAGGCACTGATGTTGGAGGAGAAGGCCTAGCTCGCAGTCTCCACTCTATTTAATCCTAAAGGTGTTCTATCAGGTTGAGGTCAAGACTCTGTGCCGGCCAATCAAGTTCCTCCACCCCAAACTCACTCATCCATATCTTTATGGACCTTTCTTTGTGCAGAGTCCTGACCTCAACCCAATAAAACACTTTTGGTATGAATTAGAGCGAGCCAAGCCTTCTCGTCCAACATCAGTGCCTGACCTCACAAATGCTCTTCTGGAAGAATGGTCAAACATTCCCATAGACACACTCCTAAACCTTGTGGACGGCCTTCCCAGAAGAGTGCAAAGGGTGGGCCAACTCAATATTGAACCCTACGGACTAAGACTGGGATGCCATTAAAGTTCATGTGTGTGTAAAGACAGGTGTCCCAATACTTTTGGTAATATAGTGTATGTTCACAACAAGCCATTAAACCATGCACAAGCAAATTTCAATTTTTTAACTTCTCTTGCACATGCATCTGAACAAATGATCCTCCACTGGTATTCTATATTACATTTTTAGCCTGATAAGTTTAGTAACGTTTCCCTCCCGGCATACTAATGTACAGAAGTTCATTTATATTATTAAATCTATTTTAGGACTGACTGTCTAACATATGTATTCCCAGGCTTAGTTTACATAAAAGACATAAATCCATGCATCATCGTATCATTGCAGCATTGCACGCTTGTCTGTTCCGCTCACGCCTTTACTGTGCATGATAAATTCACTTAGGGGAACTCAACATGATCTTTTGGAAGGAAAGATTTTTGATAATTATATCTTGTTCTGCTCCCAATAAGAAAAGCCCTGAAGGCACTGATAGGAGTAGCTCTGTGAGATAGTTTAATGAAAATTTCTTATCTCACCATATTACAGAAATTGTGAATAACTTCTCCCACTGAGCTGGGAATAAGGAAACTTACTGTGTTACCTTAAAAAATAAATTTATTTAGGTTATAACAGCCCCATTTTATGAAACTAAAAAATGTAACATGGATATTACAGCCTGCAGTAAAAAAAAATCAGTATAAGTTGAATTGCAGTTATAGTTATCATCACTCTTACAATGTACAATCTTACAATGCACATCTTCTATTAAATGTAACTAAAGCTTTATGTACATTTTGCTTTCCTGGGATTGCAGGAAAGTCATATATCTGTCAAGACCTGTCACTCTGGGGTAGATTTACTAAAACGGGCGCACTGGAGAATCTGGTGCAGCTGTGCAAATTAGCCAATGAGCTTCTAACTTCAGCTTGTTCAATTAAGCATTGGCATTAACCACTTGCCGACCGTATTGCGTGGCTATACGGTGGTAAAGTGGCTCCACTGCACAGATCTGCATCTATAAACGGTCATCTGCGCAGCCGCAGTTGCGGATGGGCACGCGTTCCCTGAGTGTGGCCGCAGGTCGGGCAGACCCGAAGTCCACCAACGAGCCGTGATCGCCTAGTACAGAGGCAGAGCGGGGAACAGCCGGCGGTTCCCCGTTCTGACACAGGACATGCCAGTGATCTACTGATCCCTGTGATTGGGATCAGTTAGATCTGTCATGCCCCTGCCAGCCCAGCCCCCATACAGTTAGAACACACAAAAGGAACACAGTTAAACCCCCTGATCGCACCCTACAGGTTAACCCCTTCCCTGCCAATGACATTTATACAGTAACCAGTGGCTATTTTTAGATCTGATCGCTGTATAAATGTCAATGGTCCCAAAAAAGTGTCAAAAATGTCCGATTTGTCCGTGGCAAAATCTCAGTCCCGATAAAAATCGCAGATGGCCGCCATTACTAGTAAAAAAATAAATAAATAGTAAAAATGCCATAAATTAATTCTCATAGTTTGTAAACATGGCAACTTTTGCGCAAACCAATCAATTTACGCCTATTGTCATTTATTTTATTTTTTAACCACAAGCATGTAGAAGAATATATTTTGGCCTAAACTGATGAATACATTTGTTTTTTTTTTATATTTTTTTTGGATATGTATTATAGCAATAAGTAAAAAATTTTTTTTTTTTCAAAATTGTCGCTCTTTTTTTGTTTATAGAAAAAAAAAACGCAGAGGTGATCAAATGCCACCAAAAGAAAGCTCTATTTGTGGGAAAAAAAGAATGTCAATTTTTTTAGTGTACAACGTCGCATGGCCACGCAATTGTCAGTTAAAGCAATGCAGTGCCAAATCGCAAAAAGTGCTCTGGTCAGGAAGGGGGTAAATCCTTCCGGGGCAGAAGTGGTTAAAACCTGGAAGCTGGTTGATTTCTATGCAGAGCTGCACTCTCCAGTTTTAGTAAATAACCCGGTCTGTGTCAATGAATGGTATTTTTGACTACTTTCAAAAACACCAGTGTTGTTTAGGCTTCAACAGACATCTGGACTGATCTACTGTTTGGGGTCAACTATGGGGTAGGAACAATAAAAAAAGTACTTAAAGGCTGCATACTACATTTGGCTCAGTATTTTTGCATCCAAACTGTCTTTTAATGTGATGTTAAACCCTTTTATTCTGTTCAAATATTTTATCGAATTATATTTAAAATATTTACAAAGAAGAAAAAGAAGCATGACTATTGGTGGCTGGTGGATTTTTTTTTTTTGGTGGGGACGACAAACAACCCCTCAGGTGGCCGGTGGCACAACCCAACCCCCCCCCCCGGGGGTCTTGCGGTCGGTCAGCACTTACCTCATCCACAGTTGCGGGTGGGCAGCACTCCTACGGGCGATGGGTGGGCATCTCCTACTCCTCTGCATCATGGTGGCTTCTGCTGTGTGTCTCCGCCCTCCTGCTCCTAGGCATCCAATAGGATCGCCGGTCCTTTCAGCCAATAGGGTGACGGGTCTCAGGACCCACTTCCTGATTGGCCTGGAGGAGGATCAGTGTGAAAATAGTGAATATTCATTTGCTATTGTCACACAACTCAATGGGCTCGGAGTACAGTGCTCTGTGCCCTGAGCCCACCCTTCTTTGAAGCCTATTAGAGCCTCTGGCTCTAATCAGGTGCTTCAAAAAAAACACCCCCCCCATTGGAATCCATGCATCTGACGCCCTGCATGTAGATTAGGGGGCCTGGACGCATGGATAAAGGGGACAGCGCCTGTGCAACCATAATGGACGGGCCGCCACACCTGACACACAATCGGAAAACGAGTTACAATATAGAGTGTTGTAAAAAAGAGATCACAAAAGCAATGATGTTCTGGCAACTCTTGTAGTCAAATCACAGTAAAAGAGAGGAGAGTAAAGTGGGTAGACCATGAGAGTATTACCACTGTCGTAGATAAAGATAGATGCAATCTGGAGGGTCATACTAGCAATATGTAAGTGTGAAGAACCCTATGTGTGATAAGCAGGTTGAACCTCGGTTAACTGGATAGGCAAGTGATATACCAGAGGGGAATACTGCAGTAGGCCTTAGGTCTTAGAATGTAACCCTGTCGTACTGTGTAGAAACTATGAGCAACAGGAAGGGAGAAAGTAGAGCGTTCATGTTGTTATAGAAGCTCAAAAGAGAAGAAACTGAAAAGAGGAAAGATAGAGGGGAAAAAGTAGGAGAAGGGGAATCCGCTACTAAAAATGTGCTTAAAAAAATACTTTTTTTAATAACATTTTTAGTAGCTGATAGAATCATAGAGTTTTCAGCTTCCTTGTCTTCATTCTTCGTTCTTGTTGTGCCTATGTTCCATTTTAAACTGGTGCCATGATCACTGACCCAGGATTCCTGTTTCAGGATGGCTCCTTTCTCCTGAGGTATCCTATGGCGCTGCCCTCACAGGCAGAGACTAGAGTTGTGTCTCCCAACACTGTGTGTCGATAGAATCACACGGCCCTGTAGCCTAGAATTGCAAAGCATTCCCCTACTACTCCCCCTCCTCTCCACTTCCCTTCTATGAGCTAACAGTCTGGCTCCAAATTTCACTGTCAACATGGTAATTATTTCCTGTGAAGACTGAAAATCCAGGGAAGCAGCACTGAGAGAGCAAAAGCCAATAGCATTGAAAAGTGTAAAATTGCAATGGCTGGGGTGAAAATTTTAACAAATTGTTTACTAGGGAACAGTGGCGGCTCATCAATGGGGGGAATCTGCCTGCTGGGAATGAGGGGAAAAAAAATGTAAAAAAGTGTTCTGAGTCCTACCGACCCCTTTAAAGTGGCGCTGGTACAGTGTTTCGTCAATTTGTTTTCTGGCTCCTTGCTGTCTGCTGACAGCAATAAGTGAGCCCATTGGTCAGAAGTAAAAGTGTATGTGTGTGCGCTAGAGAGGTGCACACACTTACACTGATTGGTTGTCCTGAGCACTGGACTGCCAGTGATTGGCCATGTCATGGTGTGGTGGGTGGGGGCGGGACTGTGGCGGACATGCTGCGGGGCGTGTGATGACTCCACGCAGGCGCAGCACCCATCGGGTTCCCCTCCGTCCATCCTCCTCGTATCCTGTGATGCTGAGCTGTATACTGGGACCTGTGATGCTGAGCTGTATACTGTGTCCTGTGATTCTGAGCTGTATACTGGGACCTGTGATGCTGAGCTGTATACTGTGACCTGTGATGCTAAGCTGTATACTGTGACCTGTGATGCTGTGCTGTATATTGTGATCTGTGATGCTGAGCTGTATACTGTGTCCTGTGATGCTGAGCTGTATACTGTATCCTGTGATGCTGAGTTGTATACTGTGTCTTGTGATGCTGAGCTGTATACTGTGCCCTGTGATGCTGAGCTGTATACTGTGTCTTGTGATGCTGAGCTGTATACTGTGATGCTGAGCTATATACTCTGTCCTGTGATGCCGAGCTGTGTACTCCTGACACAATATGTGGAATACAGGGGACTGAGTGGGGGGATTGTATAAGGGGTGGGGCTTATGAGAAGTAGGAGGGGTCAAAAATGAAGGGCGGGGCCTGGCGCCCCCCATCCTAAAACGTCACCAGCCACCACTGCTAGGGAATATCTGTTTTATTGTATTCAATGTGTTAATCTAGAACACATTGAGGATTTAATACTCCTTTAGGACCAGTTCACGCTGCTCCGATCTCAGAGATCGGATGTGATTCGCACCGCACTGCAGTGTGAGTCACATGCGATCTCTGTGCGATGCAAATTCAGCCATAGAGATTGTATGGCTGAATTCACATCGCAATCGGAGCAAACTCACACAGGACCATTTTTTATCGCAGGATCAGAATATGATCACATCAGTGCCACCTATCAGTGCCCATCAGTGCTGCATATAAGTGCCTCATCATCAGTGCCAATCAGTGCCTTCTCATTAGTGCCGCCTCATCAGTGCCAATCAGTACTGCCTCATCAGTGCCCTTCAGTGCAGCCTCATCAGTGCCCATCAGTGAAGGAGAAAACGTATTTATTTACAAAGTCGTGTAACAGAAACAAAGAAAACCTTTTGCTTTTTTTTCAAAATTTTCGGTATTTTTTTTTTTAAGATCCCAGAGGTGATCAAATAACACCAAAAGAAAGCTCTATTTGTGGGGAAAAAATAATAAAAAAATTGTTTGGGTACAGTGTTGCATGACTGAGTAATTGTCATTCAAAATGCAACAGCGCTGAAAGCTAAAAATTGGTCTGGGAAGGAAGGGGGGAAAGTGCCCAGTATTAAAGTGGTTAGGTGGGATTTTTTTCTTTAGAAATGTTAGTTTTGCTGTAGCATGTTCTGTATATGCTACAAATGTGCCACTTTACAGGCACATTGAGGGGAATTTTTCATTTTCATTTTCATTGTTGCACTTTAAGCATCATTAAAATCACTGCTCCTGAATCAAATATTTTTTTTTTTTCTTTTTTTTATACATGTCCCCCAGGGCAGTACAAAGGCCCCCATACCCCTTTTGTGGCCAATTACTTGCATATACAGTAACCCTTCAAAATGGGCACTTTTGATTTTTCCTTTTCGGCTCCCATAGACATCAATGGGGTTCGCTTCAGGTTAGAACCGTTCCCCTGTTCAAGAGGTCTGCTGCGAACCCAACAGTGGGGTGTTTGGCCCATCCCTGATAACCAGGCAATATTTAGAAAAAGACAAAAAACAAAAACAAAACTATGCAGCCACCACACCTATGGACTGGTAAGCTACAATGTAATATTTTTGGTTTGTGGGTTTAGATACACTTCAAATAAATAAGAGACATACAGAAGCAAGAAGATGAAGGGTAAGGTCTAAATGCCACAGGTTTATATCTTCAGTCAGACAGTTTGATGTCAGGTTGAAACTACAGTGCACTTACAGTATATTTTATATTGACAATTTTTGTTTAACAGCATATATTATCTTCGATTACTGAGCATCCCTATGGCATATGAAAATGCTAGTCCCCTTCTGACTATAACATTAAATTAACGATGAAATGGGATTTATCATTCAACATACTGATCATATACAATTGGCTATCTGAATTTTTACTGAACTATGCAAACTAGCATTCTCCGGCAAAGTAGGTAATATTCATCTAGTAAGCTATTCGCAGTGCACCAGAGTGCCAATCCAAGTAAAAATGTGACTTGAGAAAAAATCCAAAAACAAATCTGTATCCCATCTTATCCAAAAATATCCATTAAAAATATTCTTAAGTGACATAGTAAAACGTGTTTGCTGCCTATATTTATATAGCCCACTAATTTATTATATATATATATATGAAAAATAAAACATAGAAATACAGATATAAATGCCCTATATCTATTCACATAATAAGTAAGTGATCCCTCCAATTACAGTGTACATAACACATTCCTTTTCCTTGATGCTGGGATGAATTGGCTCCCTTGCTCATACTTTGGAAGATAAGCCACCTTGGGCTGGCCAGTCAAGATGTCAGAGATGTTGAGCCCAGAAGACTGGGTGAATATGTTAGAGGTGGCAAGGGAGCACATAAATGTTATAGCACTGCAGTATAGGTAAGTGAAGGTGACTTTACTTCCACTTTAACCTTCGGCAACTAACTTCCTGGGTTGGTCAGTGATTCAAAAGGTGCCCCAACAATTATTTATATAAAAAAAGAAACAAGCTGTCAGGGCATGGACAACCCTGTCTTGTGCCGTAACTTCTGCTGTTCCTTGAATTATTTGCTTCTCCTATGAACTACCTGATTTAAGCCCTGTCTCTGCGCTTCCTGTTTGCCAGATTGTGCTTCTTCAGCCAGTGTCTCACTCTCAACTTCCTGCTGCCAACCATATTTTGCTTGCACTCGTTATTGACCCCTGGCTTGTTCCTTGACTATGCTTTTGCCTTATCTCAACCTGCAACTACTTGTTACTGACCTTTTGCTTTTTTACTGACTATACTTCTGTTTGATCCTTACCTGCTTATCCGCTACTGGACTTCAGCTTACTCACCTCCTGGTGGGGCAATCCTGAGGATCTCCACTGTCAGGAGCTCTGGTGAACACCAGTTAGTACTTAGACTCCACAGGTGAGCCCACTTCATCTGCCAGGGTGACTGCCTGCGTACCTATCCTGCAGATCGGTGTGAGTCGCGCAACTGCAATATCAACTGGTCTTTGAGCTTGACCCCTGATCGTGACACAAGCCTACGTAGTGTAGTGTAAAAAACATTTTTTAATTAAAAACTTAAAAGGTAAAATTGCTAACTTCACATATGCTGGTGTGTTAATCGCACTCATGAGAATTTACTTGTTCTCAGACATGGCCACACTTCCAGGTTACAGAGTGCACCTCTCTTTCCTCCAACCTATGTGTTTAATTGTAAAGGAAATGATTATGATGATGATGGGACAAATTTAATTGTACACTTGGTGCATCAGCCCTAAATTGTACAACAAAAAGGTTGTCAGCACAAAATAATTGTAAGAGGTAATACTAGTCTGGTAAACTTTAAAAATGAAGACCAAAACTTCACTGCCTGACTTCAAGTGAAAATATTAAATTTCATATGCAATAATTCAAAATATTAATTTGATCATATAAAAGGACTAGAATAAATGCAAAACTATTAATCATTCCCTTTTTATTAATACATAGAAAATGATTTATTTTAAAAACTAATATTTACATTTTCTAAAGCTTTATTACATAGCATTACCAAGGAAACCATTTGTCCTGGAAGCACTATTGCTTAACCTGCTATAGGAAAATTTGAAGACCACCTTGTATTTGCTTTCAAGGACCTTGCGTGTTGCAAACAAATGTGCATTATGTTTAAAACAAAGACTTGTGACAATACCAAGTTGTTTTATTTAAAATTCAACTCAGAATGGAACAGCTAGCATTGTCCTGGCTCCGTGTGTGCTAACATCTACAGTAGACCCTATAAAGGTTAGTCAACCATACAATTATATATTACACATGCATATAAAAGCTATACAAATGGTCAATACAGTTTTGATTAGTAACGAGAGTGCATTCATTATGTTTCTCTTTATGTTGTGCTGTAACTTGATATTTGCTTTAGGTATAAAGCAGAACTATGCAGCCAGTCACCCGCAGCCTCCTCTCTAAGGCATTCCTGGCTGTAGTCACACACTTGCATACTCCACATGCAATGCAATACAATAGCTCTGCATTGTACATATTGACCCTGATAGACCATACACAGCCCAGAGATTCAGGGAGAAGTGTAAAGAGCCGGGGCCTGCCAGAACAGGTGGCAAGGTAAGTAATAGAGCCTCTACATCTAACCCCTAGAGTTAACAAGCTTTTAACCCTTGCATTGCAGGGATCCTAACTGCAAGAGCTTTTTTTCAGCCCAGAGTTGGGCTTGGAATCCTGTGTGCATGCATGGCTGCTACTGTACATCTTCTTGGCTTGGCAAGTTAGGATGGTGGAAGGTCCAAAATCCAGAAGAAGCCCGTGGAAAGATGCTGCCACCCGCAAGGGAGCTTGCGGGTGTTGCATCGCTGGAGTGGAGATGAGTATAGTTCCACTTTAACAAAGGTCTGGTTTTTGGTATGTCTTGCCTCTGACAAAACAGAGACATACAACTTGTAATGACTACAAGCACGTAAAGTTAATATCACTCTGGTGGAAAAAATATGTAAATACAGCCTTTTAAATCCAACTTAATTCAAAACATTTGTTTCTTTCGTTTTGAACTGTTAGGAAGGCTTAGAACAGTAGATGTCAAATTACAAAGTATAGGTGGCTTCAACTGCTGCCTTTGACACCACAGATAGGTTGCGCATAATGCTCAGAGACTGCAGACATAGTAGAGGTAATGATGATCAGAGACTGTGGATATGCTACAAGCTTGCTTGGAGACTGGAGACATGCTGCAGAAGATGGTGAAAAACTGGTTGCATGTTACATGCAGGGCCGGTTCTAAAGCTAGACGAACTAGGCAGCCGCCTACGGTGCAGCCATGGCCTCTGGTTTCCCTACTCTCTGCTGGGAGCTTGTCAGTGCCTCTTTCTCTTTCCCGCTGTGAATATCACTATTATGCATCAGAAGCTGCCTATGACATCTTTTTTTACTGTGCTGAGAGTGCAAATGGAGCGCACTCTCAGCACAGAAAAGCCATTCCCCGTGGGCACATATATGCAGCCACTCTGCATTAACACCTACCCACCCAGCAGGTGCAAATATGTGTACAGCCAGCAAGATTGATTAAAAATTGTGATCTTAAATTAACTGAAGCATGTCACATATGATGAACGCAGGGACAATTTTTTTCTTCCAGTGACAACACTGGCACAAAGATGTTTGTCTTTCCAGTTACACCACCAATGCAGGGACATTTTTCTTTCAGTGACACCAAGGATACTGGTACATTGTTTTTTCCAGACCCTGTTCACCCATAGTGCAGTGACCTGTGTTTTAAAAATGTAGATTTCTTTTTTTTTTTGGGGGGTGGGGATGCAAGTAACTGTTTTTTCCTAGGGCGCAAAATAGTCTAGCACTGGCCCTTGTTACATGATAATACTAAAGATCACTCTTTTGCCTCTTTACAAATTAATGTTCCCACTACAAAATGCCAGGGTCCAAGGAGAGCACAGTGGTAGTCACTTGTGTCGGCATGTATACAATTCACCCCAATAGTGCTAGGGTGCAACTTTGTAGGATTTACAAAACCACCTTTGACTAATGTCACAACACTACCAGAATCTAGCAGAGCAGTGACTGTCTTTCCATCCACTGAAATCACACACATTAGTTTTTCCATGCGTTCCTGACATGATGCAGTACATGCCACCTGTACAAAAAGAGACGTGCATTTTTTCAAGTAAGCATTATCACATTACATTGATTCATCATTTAGGGAACAGTTAGCAGCAATATGACCTAACGCATGGCAGCGATAACATTTTATGTGTCCTGTACCCAGTCCTCTAAATGGCCTCAGAGACCTTCCTGACCTATTTAGATAGTCTCCAGGTCCTGAGCCCATAGTCTCATTATTCGTGGCAACAGTCTTGTCATTTTTCCCCATGTCCTTGAACCCTGGAACATTCTTACCAGGCGATTTTTATCCCCTAGAGATATTGGAGTGGGACACGGATGGGTTCAACAAGTCCTCGGCAGCAGTATATCTCTCCACCAGGTCCACCAGCTGGTTTGCAGTCGGCAGGGAGCGCACGTAAATAACGGTCCATGACCACACGCTCCACAATATTAGGGCCGGGGAAAGTCTCTGGCTGCAGCCATTTCTTGGTGAGGTGTATTAAGTCAAACATTTGGGAGCGGGGTGCTTGTCAGAACTGTATGACCACCAATGCGCCCGTTGAGCCCGGGCTGTCATGGTGACCTCCATGTGTACAAGCATCTCAGCTTACAGTGTCTCATAATCCTGGGCAGCATCTGGTTCCAGGTCATAATAGGCCTTTTGGGGTTCTCCTGTCAGGAAGGGTGCTAGCAGCCCTGCACATTGCTCTTTTTGCCATCTTTCTCGAAAGGCGACTCTTTCAAAAGTTGCTAGGTAAGCTTCCACATCATCTGCAGGTGTCATCTTCTGCAGATAATAGCTGACGCACACCATTTTCTGTTCCACCGGCAAAGGACCTGTGGACCCCTTCTTTAGCACCCCCAGGGCTTCCGCAAACTAGCGATTCGTCTCCTGGTGGGCTGCAATGGCCTGGTAATTCGCCACCTGCTGGGCTGCAATGGCCTGGCGATTCGCCTCCCGCTCCCTGCAGTGGCCTGTGCAACCTGCAATTGGTTTCGTCCTGCTGGCGATTTGCCTCCTGTTGCTGGTGGTTGTTCTCCTGCTGGGTTGCAGTGGCCTGCAGCAGGGCTTTTAACACATCTTCCATCTTTCCACTTGTTAAGGAAGATGTCCACCGAAAATCCACCATGTGTGGGGGGTTAGCTCAATGGGGATCACCTTCCCTGGGAAAAAGGTAGTCCTAACGGCAGGTTTTCTTAAAAGCTGGCTTGTAGCCAGTTTTATTTTAAAAGGTTGCATGAAAATTAAACAAACAAAAGAGAAAATAAATCCTTGCCATTCAGGCCCTTACTAAACATTTGCAGTTTTCCTAACTGAGCGGTGAAGGGCTTCTCCCAGTCACCCACAAAACAAAGACAATGCAAACCTTTTTGTTTCAGTCATAAAGCAAACTTCAGCTCATCAGCTCTCTCAGGCTTGATGGCTCCTCAGTCCCAGGCCAGAGCAAATCTTTGCTCTACTCCTGCTTATTTATACCGCCTGTTGGTGGACACACATGTACCACAAAATCAGGTCCAGAACCAACCCTGCTAAGGGGGCAGGTAACACCTGGACCAGATTTTGCCTTAGTTCACTGAAAATCAACGCATGCGTGGTGAAACATAATGTCCATTGATCACCGCGCCTTTCATTATGCCACAATATATATATATATATATATATATAGTGATGTTATGCAAGATATGACAATGGACGGGCAATACTTGTCGGCTCGCATGCGATGATTTTGAGACGACTACCGGGTTTTGTCGGCCACCGTGGCAGAGCTAGTTCTGGCCCGGACTTTCTGGTCTACTCAAACCCCTCTCCACCTGCATTTAATGATTAAGAAGAGATCTCACTTGAGCTTGATCCTGGATCTCAGAGGGAGAAAGCTAAGAGAGCTCTGTGTGCTAATTTAGACCCTAAAAACAAGGTTTGCAATGTGCTTATGTTTTGTGGGTGTCGGGGACAGCCCCCACTGTATAGAGAGGAATCTCTTTGTTTAGTGTAGCGCCAGATGGCAAGGTTTTGTTTTCTGTTTTGATCTTGCAAACCTGTGAAAATAAACCTGGCAAGCCGCCAGACTTTAAAGAGACTGACATTCATGCTGAATCGTTTCACCTGAAAAGTGATCCCCACAAGCTAATCTCCCACAATAAATATATGCACAGTATTTCACAAAAGTGAGCATACCCCTCACATTTTTGTAAATATTTTATTATATCTTTTCATGTGACGACACTGAAGAAATGACACTTTGCTACAATGTAAAGTAGTGAGTGTACAGCTTGTATAACAGTGTAAATTTGCTGCCCCCTCAAAATAACTCAACACACAACCATTAATGTCTAAACCGCTGGCAACAAAAGTGAGTACATCCCTAAGTGAAAATGTCCAAATTGGGCCCAAAGGGTCAATATGTTGTGTGGCCACCATTATATTCCAGCACTGCCTTAACCCTCTTGGGCATGGAGTTCACCAGAGCTTCACAGCTTCCACTCCTTCATGACGAGGTCACGGAGCTGGTGGATGTTGGAGACCTTGCACTCCTCCACCTTCTGTTTGAGGATGCTCCACAGATGCTCATTAGGATTTAGGACTGGAGACATGCTTGGCCAGTCCATCACCTTTACCCTCAGCTTCTTTAGCAAGGCAGTGGTCGTCCTGGAGGTGTGTTTGGGGTCATTATTATGTTGGCATACTGCCCTGCGGCCCAGTCTCTGAAGGGAGGGGATCATGCTCTGCTTCAGTATGTCACAGTACATGTTGGCATTCATGGTTCCCTCAATGAACTGTAGCTCCCCAGTGCCGGCAGCACTCATGCGGCCCCAGACCATGACACTCCCACCACCATGCTTGACTGTAGGCAAGACACACTTGTCTTTATACTCCACACCTTGTTGCCGCCACACATGTTTGACACCATCTGAACCAAATAAGTTTATCTTGGTCTCATCAGACCACGGGACATGGTTCCACTAATCCATGTCCTTAGTCTGCTTGTCTTCAGAAAACTGTTTGCGGGTTTTCTTGTGCATCATCTTTAGAAGAGGCATCATTCTGGGACGACAGCCATGCAAACCAATTTGATGCAGTTTGTGGTCTGAGCACTGACAGGCCGACCCCCCCCACCCCCCACCCCTACAACCTCTGCAGCAATGCTGGCAACAATCGTACGTCTATTTCCAGACAACCTCTGGATATGATGCTGAGCATGTGTATTCAACTTATTTGGTTGACCATGGCGAGGCCTGTTCTCAGTGGAACTTGTCCTGTTAAACCAATGAATGAGCTTGCCCACCATGCTGCAGCTCAGTTTCAGGGTCTTGATAATCTTCTTATAGCCTAGGCCATCTTTATGTAGAGCAACAATTCTTTTTTTCAGATCCTCATAGAGTTCTTTGCCATGAGGTGCCGTGTTGAACTTTCAGTGACCAGTATGAGAGAGTGAGAGCGATAACACCAAATTTAATGCACCTGCTCTCTATTCACACCTGAGACCTTGTAACACTAACAAGTCACATGACACCGGGGGGAGGGAAAATGGCTAATTGGGCCCAATTTGGACAATTTCACTTAAGGGTGTATTCACTTTTGTTTCCAGTAGTTTAAACATTAATGGCTGTGTGTTGTTATTTTGAGGGGACAGCAAATTTACACTGTTATACAAGCTGTACACTCACTACTTTACATTGTAGCAAAGTGCCATTTCTTCAGTGTTGTCACATGAAAAGATATATCACCAACCTGGATTGGCAGGGGGCAGGCCTCCTTAGATACCCGGGGTCAGCCCAGCTGGGGAGGAGAGTTTGGGTGGAAGAACTGGGAAATGGAGTACTAGGCTGTTGGGGTCTTTGAGGGAACTCCCCAGTTTGGGGGGGGGTGACCTTGGGCCTGGAGCTCGGGAGTGAATGGGACCCCCGCACAAAGAGGGATGGGCTTAGAGTTGTAGTCCATCAAAGACCCAGCTAGCACCAATGCACTAAGCTACACTTGAGGGGTCCAAGACCCTGGCCTGTAAAGGGGGGTCCGGAAGTCCTGCTGACTGAGCGCAGGCCTCACCATGTGCTAGCTGCGGTGAAGAGAAAGGAGTTATGTAAGCCTGATAAATATCCCTTCAGGTCAGGAGTAACCGTCTGCAAGTGAAGTGCTGGAGAGAAGTGAGAGGAGTGCTTGAGAGAAATAAAGTTGTATATACGGTCATGTATATAGATGGTCCTGTAAACCAATTCCATGGGGCATCCCACAGTCACCCTTTTCCCCATCCAAGATAATCCCCTAAATAAATCAAACAAAAACAAGAGCCGACCTGTTCTGTAACTCTGGATGTGTCAGATATGGTGTGATTGAGGGCAGCAGAGAGGTGAACCATAACTACCAGCCACCCCTGAGAGGACACATGGCTACACGGGCAGTGGAGATGGGCAGCTGCAGCCAGGAGGGCTGGCAGCGCCTGAAGAGGACTGACTGGGATCAGTAGTCTACCAAAGACAGCTAGCACCAAAACTTTCTTTGCTACACTATAGGGGCCCGAGGTCCCTGCCTGCAATAGGGCGTTTCTGCTAAGGCCTGGTTGGAGCCAGTGTCAGGCCTAATCAAGTGCTAGCTGTGCCTGAGGAGAAGCGATGTTCTGGAAAAGAGAGAGTGTAATAGTCTGCAAGCAAAATTGTGCTAGAGGAGACTGAGGAAGTGTGTAAAAAGAGTATACATAGTTTGTCCCAACCAAGTTGTTTCAATCTACTGGGCATCCCATAAATTCCCTACCCTATCCAAGTTCAAATCCCTCCATAAAAATACAAAAACAAGCACATGGACTGCTCATTGTCTCCAAGGTGACTGGAAAGTGAATGCCGGGCTGGGCAGGGTGGCAGGTGACCACAATACTCAGCAGCCCCTATGGGGATACCGCTACATTCGTTTTTTCCTTGCCCTTATGATATATACCTATGAGAACTGTCATATGAGAAATTAGAAGTCCAAGCACAGTGGAACGGTGGATTGCTGGATTGATACCCCTAAGGGGAAGGTGTCATTAGATCCTATCGTGGGTCTCCCTGGGAGATGAGCACATAGTGTGAGCAGTGGAGGGCACTGTGGTGCGCACAGCTGAATCATTATCACTTGATGGTTTTAGCGATGAACATTTAGACATGAGCACAGTGCATACTTAGGAGAGCACTTATTGTAAGAACTGGATATACCACATCATACTGAGCATATAGCAATCTTGTTGATTTTGTTTCTTATTAATGTATATGGACATTTTGGTTCTATGTTTTAATATTAACTTCTCCTCTTTACAGAGGCATCTAGAGACCCTGGTAGGGGCTGTACAGGAGATATTGTTTTATAATAGTCACTATCAGGATATAACACAGGTGACCAGCAGGGAGGGTTTCTGGTTGAGGTAGCGCTTCACGTTTTTTTTAATCACCAGCTTGTTAATAGGAAAAGTAAACTTTGGCAAGAGGAGTGTCTGTGTTCCTCTCTACCTTTTTCCCTCCTGCCAGCATTGGAGTAGCTGTGTGTTCTCCCCTCTCTCCTGAGCCCCCTTCCCCTTGGCAACAGTGAATTTGAGCCAATCGGGGGGAAGAGAACTTGCTATGTTGCCCTCATGAATTCTGGAACATGTACTCCCCAAGGAGTACAGTACAAGGCAAATGAATGGAGGCTAATGGGCTGTGTACTACAAGGCTTTGCACAACAAAGGAGGAGAGACAGAGAGTGGAAAGACTGAGCCACAGAGAGTCACTGTGTCTTGGGACCAGAGCTGGGGAAACCCGTTGCCATGTGCGCCTACCTACGTACGCCTCGCAGTCGTCAGGACTGAGATTTCTGGGACAACTGACTGACTGGGTGTGAGACCAGACCTGTTGCCTGCTAGAAGTGGTGAGCAGAATGACTGAGTTTGTACTCTTGCTGCCCACAGTTGATGCCTATAGAGACTTCTTCTTGCTTAGTAGATTATCAGCCTATCAGCCTTCCATTGCACCGTCTTAAAGGGACCTCTTCACATACCTTACAGAAGGGCCCCAATGATAGCCAGCTAGTACTGAAAATTAGGAGCCAGGTAATTCATAGCCACTTCCAGGGGTACCTTATTAAGGAACACTTGCGCATACCAACATCTGGAGTATCGCTACAGAGAGCAACCCAAAAACACTTTCTTTGATTGGGTTTTGCAGAGCTACTGTGAGTTTCTTTTACTGCAGTTTAAGTTAGTTGCCCTACTTAATGCTAGTATTTAAATTAGTTAGCCTAACTTATTCTAACGTGATCTTTAATCATTTAATGGTTTGTGTCTTTGTGGTACCTTGCCTTGTTTTAATACACTTATTTTGTTTACCATCAAGTTGCTTAAGACCTATTTTTTGTGCACTATAATGGAGTGGTAGCATACTAATGTTTAAGTTGCACAGGTGTAAACGGCTTTCAACCCATAACCAGGTGTGTCAGTAGGGATCAAGCAGCTTTAAGAATAGTGTCAGAACAAAGAACCCATCATATCAAGCGGCTCCTTTGGGGTTAACCTCTACACATATGTACTGAAACTAGGCATTGGAGTTGTTTGCAATAAGAGAAAAGGTTATAATTAGCCATTTTTTATTGCTAGAGATTGGGCATAAGTATTGCAATAGACACGTAATTTAATCCCTGTATTCACCTTAATCCCCTACATCTTGTACTATAGTGAGCTACCAAATGAAGTCTATGTAGCTGTAAGGGTATTCCAGTACGGCGGCTTGCACATACATATGTGCTTGCGCATAGCATCACTAATAGAAATGAGCATAGGTGCATTGCTAATAGAAGTAATGCACATGCACACACACAAGTGTACGCAAGCGGGAGCACGTCTACAGTTTCTGGCAGCAGATGTACTATATAACCTCTGTGGCGGGCTGATTACATCAGTCTTTTTTAATGTAAAAGCGGTACATTGTTTTGCATGGAAATTTGTTGTTTTATATTGTAGGCCTGTAATTCTTAGGAATAACTCACTTAAATCTGTCCAAACAAGAGTCTAGTAGACATCCCGGGTATGATAACATTTAAAAAATGAAATCATAAATTATAATATAATAAATGATAAATAATTATAAAAACGAATAATATAATAATAATAATAATATTTAATTCAATAATGTAATCAAACCAAAAACACTGACATTTGTCCAAACAAGGATGCAGTATTACCAGTCACTGTAATACTAGACAGCGCATATTGGTTTAGTAAACATCCCGAGTATGAAAAATTTTGAAACATGGGACTGCACAAAGTCCGACGTCACAATCAGGACAATGGAACCTGGTTTCCTTTCTGATTTTCTTTCCATTGTCATCTCGCTTTGAGCAACAAACCATGCACATCCTTGTAGGTGCTGACTTTTTCTTGGTTGGTGGGATGTAGTCCATGAAGTGACGACCAGTCAGGCGTTCCGGGTTCACAACACCAACAGCACGATGTCCAACTCTATTCACAGCCATTGATTGCGTTTGGTCATCCACAAAGATACATTCGGCAACTTTCCAAATGAAGTCGGAATGAATCACAGGCTTGTCACTCTTTTTTGAGCAGAATGTAGGCATTCCACAGGCATTGCTCAAGAAGATGCCTGAAGATCTTCTTGTAGTACTTCTTTTGCTGCTTCCTCATTGCTGGGTAGAATGTCATTGCTTGGTCGGCTTGTTGACACCTCCCCATGGTGTTGTTGTAGTCAATCATTACTTGTGGCTTCATGATTTTTCCCACCTTTTGTGCGTACCATAACAGTGGAGGTATTATGAACTGTACTCATTATGCACACATCTTTCTTGTCACGCCATCGCAGTGCCATCATTTTGCCTTTCTGCAAGGGAACTATTTCTCCAGTCTTCAGCTTCTTCTTGCCAAACATTGGCAACATGCCGCACCGGTTAGCCCTAACGGTTCCATAGGCATCTGTTTTGTTTTGCAGAAGAAACTCATAAAGTTCAGGAGATGTATAAAAGTTGTCGGTTGTTACGCAATAGCCCTGATTTAGCAATGGCTCAATGAGTGAAAGAAGGGAAGATGTTGCTAATCCATAGTTGCTGTATTTTGGATTGAATTTTGTTCCTTTTCCAGTGTATGTGACTGAATCCCAAATGTAGCCAGTTGACTTAGGGGTTGTCGTCTTCATCGTCTACTTTTATACCAGATGCTCCAGTAAATGGGAATCTTGGGGGCGCTGTGTGATCCGTACCACAGTCAATAGAGCACCAAGTTCGCATATGACTGAGCTCAGTCGCAGAATCGTCGATGTCGTCACTTTCAGTGTCTGATGACGAATTTCCCCCACAAATCACTATCGCAAGTGATTCTGCAAGTGATTCTAATTCATTATCACTGTCTTCTAGCTGGTCCAAAGCCTCTTTTGATGTTGAGGGATGCTTTTTGGATGCCATGGATGTTCTCAAGTTTCCAGGCAGAAAGCATGTCAGAAAGAATGGTAAAAGTGCAGGCAGGGCACTGGACAAAGCACTAGGGACACAACTGAGGTCAAATGATTTGATACAGCAATGTAATCCTAACAGATTACAATGTATTGTGTGTGTTATGTTGTGTACTTTTTTAAATTTGCCATCGGTTCCACCCCATGCGTTGAGACACTCGCAGGGAACACAACCTGATACACAGATGCATCGGGCGTCGGATCCAGCCGGAGGATACAGCAGGAGGACATTGCAGGATCGTATGGACAAGGTAAGTAACTGCACGGATACTGCGGTGTAATCCCGAGTGTGGCTCAGGGGTACCGCTTTTGGTACTGAAAATTAATCCCGAGCCACATTTGGGATTACCACCAGGGAGGTTAAGGAATGATCTTATTCACTGTCAGTGTAGATTGGTCTTCAGCTTTCCCAGTGTCCTGAGTGTTTCCTGTATCTGACTTCTGTTGACAGCTTGTTACTGACCTGCTCCTGGATTCTGTTTGTACCTGTGCACACCTGCTCCTGACTAGCTCTGTTCCTGACCATGCTCCAACCTACGCATCTGTACCTCATTGCCCGCTGCTACTTACCTCACCTACCTCTGTGACCTTGCTCCTGCTTCCGACTTGGCTTCATACCACTTCTGAGTACCTGCTTCGGCTGTCCTTCATAACCGCTCTAGTCATCACAGTGTGTTCCTGCCTAAAGACTGCTGAGAGCTTTGACAAGCCACGCTTCCAGAACCTGCAATACATGCAGAGTGCCACTTTAACCTAGGCTGGTCCAGCATGCAACATGTCTGCTCCTGGCCTAATGTCCTGCCTTGACTTCTCAAGCCTGGATCTCCTGCTGCAAGTTCTGCTATAAACACCTGCTGGCACCTCCTGCCCCTTGGCACCATCTGTTCCACCTTCAGTGGGACCAGGGTTGGAGATACAAGAGAGGCGAACCTTGTTAATTCAGTCTCCTACCAGGTATGTGACAGTAGCTCTGGGTCCATGGGCTTTAAAAGATGCTCAGTTGTCTGTGCTGCTAGGGCTGGCTTCTGTTAATCATCCCTCTAGCTTGTGTTGATGTACAAGCAGTTTAATCTTCATTTTGTTGTGATATCTTTAATAAAGTTCTTGTATTTCATCTTTTCTTGCTGATCAAGTCCATGACTTCAAATATCCTCACACGTCTATGATAAGGCTCTGAACTAGTTTTTGGTGTTAGAACATAACAAATAAGCTTTGGTGCACGCCTGTTTCATCATATTCATCAAAGTGCTCTTTAACTAAAACTCCATCAACAAACTCTTCTGAGCCCACCTGCGTTAATTTATTGTAGAAACCCCAGCTTCTGCTACATATCTTACGAAGACCGGTAGAACCTGCTCCAAGATATTACTTTGTTTACTTCCTGTAGGCCAAAATCTTCTCCAGCACTGGCCACACCTGCACAGTGAGCCCTCACAGACTTGGGAAGAGCTATTTCCTGAGACTGGAGACACTTAGGAGAAAGTCCTATACAATTGAGAAGTATTACTGATATTCCAGGGGTTTCTACTATAGATTGGCTCAGGGGGTCTCTATACAAGGTGGGGTAGTGCATTAGGGATGGGAAAACAGTTCAGCCTGAGCATCAGTTCGGGCCAAACATTTGCCCATTTGGCTGTTCGCCGAACATCTGAATTTGCAAGGTGTTTGCCGGGTGTTCACCCCGACGAACACCCTGCAGTGCACTGAGCACTGCACAGTGCATTTTGCACCCTTTTGGCCAAAGCTTTGCCCAATTAGGGCTCAGTGTATGCTGGTTGTTAAGGAACGTCCTTAACAACCAATGAGTTATGAACTGTCAATGGGTTTCCCCACTGACTGTTGAACAATAAACAAAAAGGTGCCATTCAAAAAATAAAGAGAAAATGGCGTGGGCTCTTCGGGTCTGGTATGGATTTGGAGGGGTACCCCTCACCAAAATTTAACTAATGGTGTGGGGTCCCCCCCAATATCCATACCAGACCCTTATTTGAGCATGCAGCCTGACAGGTCTGGAAAGGGGGGGCAAACGAGAGCCCCCCAAACCATACCAGGTCACATGCCCTCAACATGGGGGGGTGACAAGGGGCTCTTCCCAACAACCCTGGGTGTAGTTGTTGGGGTCTGCAAGCAGGGGGGGCTTATTGGAATCTAGAAGACCCCTTTAACAAGGGGGCCCCCAGATCCTGCCCCCCCATGTAAATGAGTATTGGGTACATAGTACCCCTACACATTCACCAAAAAAGTGACAAAAAGTAATAAACACAAGAGACAGTTTATGATAAATCCTTTGTTAAAAAATAAAATAATAGTGTCCCTCGATGTAAATCCATCGTCAATCACACCGCCTGCTGGACCCGAAAAATAGAGAAAATTAAAAACCCACTGAATGCCTCCTCTCTGCTTTGACATTTCTTATATAGGTAAGGGGCGGGGCCACCTAGCTACGTCACCCAGTGGCCCCATCCCCAAGTGATGTCACATGCCAATCATGCACAAGACTGTGATGTCAGAAGGGGCCATGCCACCAGGTGACGTAGCTAGGTGGCCAGCCCCTTACCTATATAAGAAATGTCAAAGCGGAAAGGAGGCATTCATCTAGAGGCATCCCAGAGGCAGGAGCGTTAACTTTTTCTATTTTTCGGGTACAGCAGGCGGCGTGATCGACGATGGATTTACATTGAGGGACACTATTTTTTTAATAAAAGATTTGTCAAAAACTGTCTCTTGTATTTATTACTTTTTGTGACTTTTTTGGTGAATGGCAGTGGAGGTCTGTCCATTAGGGGCACCCGGGCGTCACCCCCCCTATCCATGTGTCCGGCACCCGGATCTACATGCAGGGTGCCGGATGCATGGATTCCAAAGGGGGGGTTTATTAAGCACGTGATTAGAGCCAGAGGCTTGTTTGCCTCCCCCCCAAAAAAAAAAACCCACCAGCCATCACTGGTAAATGGGTAGCGATACCTATTCACATGGGGGGGGGCTTGAATCTGGGGGCCCTCTTGTTAAAGGGAGCTTCAAGATTCTGATAAGCCCCCCCCCCCCGCAGACCCTGACAACTACAGTCCAGGGTTATCAGGAAGAGACCCTTGTCCCCATCAACATTGGGACAATGTGCTTTGGGGCCAGGGGGGTACAGAGCTCCCCTGTCCCAAAGCACCCACCCCCCCATGTTGAGGGCATGTGGCCTGGTATGGTTCAGGATGGGGGGCCGCTCCCTCATACCCCCCTTTCCGGACCTGCCAGGCTGCATGGCCAGATAAAAGTCTGGTAAGGATTTTGGGGGGACCCCATGCTGTTTTTATTTTTTATTAATTTTTGGCGTGGGGTTCCCCTCCAAATCCATACCAGTCCCAAAGGGCCTGTTATGGACTGGGGGTGTACCCCACACCATTTTTTCTTTACTTGTTCAAAAGCCGGATGCCGGCAATTGTAACCGCGAGTCATTTAACCGCTTGCCGACCGCTGGTCGGCAATTGACGGCGACAGAATGGCTCTGTAACGCAAATCGCCGTCATACAACGGCGGGCGCGATACAGAGCCATTGTGAGCGCGCGCTGCCGCTAAACGCAATGTCTCGGTAAGACAGCGGCAGTTAACGGCTGGTCGCCAGCCGTTCGCCAATTTACTGAGCGCCAATGTTAACGGCCGTAGGCCGAAAACTTGTTCATTTCTTTTTTACCACACCCCATGTGGGGGTCAGGTATTGTCCGGGAAACCCTGACCATACCTAAACCTCCCCTTGGGGTGCGGTTTTTAATTATTTTTTATTTTTGTCGTACCCCAGGGGGGTTTTAGGAATGGTCTGAAAATAGACCGGTACGTCGGACCGTCCAGGCCTTTCCCCCCATACTCCCTCGCCGGGGGGTAGGACTTGGTA
>BLSH010481965.1:1086408-1101886 GCA_018402905.1 Glandirana rugosa | reverse complement strand
ATCAACACCATTTACCTGCTTTATAGAATATAACTGACTGGATATAATCTAAACAAATTAAGTAGACCTTTAAGCTTGCTAAAATGGATCAAAATTCAGCCTGCTCGGCAAAGCTGGATAAATTTTGAAACATATGTGGCCGCTTACACTACAACATACAATAAAACTGCTACTAAAAAGAGTGTGTCTTAAAGTTTAAAGCTGGCCATAAAGGGTCTATTAAAGTCACTACGCAAGAAAGCTGTTATAAAATTGTATCAAGATGGTACAGAACTCCCACTCGATTACACAAAATTGACCCGAATATTCAAAATCGCTGTTGGCAGGGTCAACAGGCAGATGGCACACTCCTACACATATGATGGGAATGCCTCCAGCTTCAGCCCTTCTGGACTGAGATACACTCTGCTATCTCTCAAGTGACGACCTACACCTTAGAGTATTCCCCTGCACAACTTCTTCTCCACCACACACCAATTTCTCACAAAAACTACCATAAATCACTTGCTATGCACATGGTAAATGTTACCAGAATGTGTATTCTGATTCATTGGGGTACAACTCACACCCCCTCCATAAAGCAATGGCTGCTTACAGAAAATTGCTGACGGCTTGAAGAAGGAGCACATGTTCCGCAAACATGTCGCCGAAGTCTACACGTCCTCACACTGCATCCAGGAAGTAACATCATCCTCATCTTGCCGGTGCATTCCCCGGACCAGAAAGCGCCGGAATCCACCAGCGCCAACCGCCTGCAAACCCTGACAGATGACAGCATCCCTTGAGGACCCTCCCGGAGTGTGTTGCCAAGGACTACCGCCTACACAGTGTTATAGCTACTGTACTTGCCTTATATACAACTACAATTGTGAGTAGTTCTGATTTACTTTTAATACATTTGAACCATACAGCTACACTTAGAAGGCGCCTGTGCTTCTTCTTGTCTTGAAGAACTCATTAGACCAGCTAAAGACTCCCCTACTAAATATTCATCCACCTGGGCTTTTTGGCTTCACTTTCGAACCACCGATCGATATAAAGAATTGATAGGGCTTACCCATTGACCCATCATTAGGTAAGATCTCTTCTCGCATTAATCAATACGTGCAATGAGAACTTTTCAATAGGACTTCTGAATGAGAAAAGGCTCACATACTTCTGAAGAGGATGGGGATACCCTGCCAGAGTGGCCTTGTGCTATAGCTCCCCCCATCCCGTCCCCACCCCCCACCTTTCTTTTTTTTCTTTCCCTGGGTATACCGCCCTATATGTCGCCCTACATACCCCTTTATTAGGAGGGCTTCATTGGCGATAGCCTTAAAATTCATATTTTAACACACACTTTGTTCTCTTACTACACCCTCCTTCTTCCAGGCAGCTGCACTCTTTTCCTTCAACCCTTTCTCTACTCCCCCCCCCCCTTTTTTCTTCTTTCTACTGGATCCTTCAAATATTGCTCCTGTATGCCACTGGGTTACATCCGACCAATAAATACTTTCATGCAATAGACCACAGACTGCTACAATTGCTTGCCCCGCCGAAAGGCGTCTGCTGTTCCTGTATCATCTCTGCACTTATTAATAAATGTACTGCATTGGAGTTTTGGAGTGCCGACCTTCTGTACATATTCATGATTTGGATGTTTGAGGAACGTCTTGGTCTGTGCACCCATCAGGTGGATTTGGGACTACCATTTGGATCTAGTGCTCGTTCCCTGTTGAAGCACTGCACACCTGTTATTGCTTGCTACAATTACTATGTCTATTCGCCAGCAGTATTAATGATTCATGTTTCATTATTCATGTAATATCTCCTATACCCATTCTTAATACCATACCTGTAATGATATCACATTCTAGACACATGAAAAGCTGTACCTATCGGCCATCTTGTTGAGAAATCAGACGTCAGCCATGACAGTTTGGCCTAATAGATAGGGGTTAAAGTGCAGTGCTTATTATAGACTATATTTTAGTGTACCATAAACTTTGAAGTGCATACAGTGAACAGATTAAGTAAATTAGTGTACTATGAAACCAAAAATGTATATATAAATCCAAAATAAAAATCCAAAATGGAATAAGAGGGGTTCACCTTAGGGTATTACCTCACACTAATCTGAAATATATACAAAGGGAAATACCTTTATGCATACAGCATGACAGCAATATTAAAGTGCATATACCAGTCGTGCAAAAAAATGCAAAATATAAATACAGTTGATATTAAAAAAAATTAATAAATAATTAAATAAAAGTTCGTGAAAATTCTAGAAGTCGTATTAGACGATCCTTAGGTGCAAAAATATATCCGATCGATTACCAAATAGATGTGAAACACCGCCACCAGAAAGATTGGAGGCTTACCAGATTGCCAAGAACATTGAGCCTGGGATAGACCACTTGTGGGAACCTCTCCAAGGATGGATGGATGGAGTTATATTTGTGTTGAGATCACAAAGTAAACAGGTCAGCTCATGGTATGGCTTTAGGGAGATAGCCAGAATGCCGATCACCGACAATCCTTCCTCTAGGTTATCCTCAAAAGATTATCCAGTGATTCATGAAATAAAAAAAAACTCACATAGAGTGAACCTGTTTAAAACTATTTATTAAAAAAGGGGAAATATTGCACGTACATCCATTTTTTTTCATAATGTGAAAGATGATGTTATGCCGAGCAAATAGATACCCAACATGTCACATTTTAAAATTGTGCAAACTCGATGAATGGCGTTGAAGTTTGGTACTTAAAAATCTCCATAGTCGATGTTTAAAATTTTTTACAGGTTAGGTGTTTTGAGTTACAGAGGAGGTCTTGGGCTAGAATTATTGCGCTCACTCTAACGCACGTGGCAATTCCTCACATGTGTGGTTTGGACGCCGTTTACATATGTGGACGCGACTTACGTATGCGTTCACTTCTGTGCGCGAGCTTGCGGGGACAGGGCGCTTTAAATTTTTTTTTTTTTATTTCTTATTTTACTTTTATTTTTTGAATTTTGTCACTTTCACTTTATTTATTTTTTATCACTTTTATTCCTATTACAAGGAAGGTAAACATCCCTTGTAATAGGAAAAGTGTGTGACAGATCCTCTTTATGGACAGTTGCAGGGTCTATAAGACCCTACATCTCTCCTACAGGCTGGAAAGGCTGAGATCAGAATAAAACTGACGATCTCAGCCTTTCCTTCCCCTTTAACGGCTATTGTTTACTTCGGAGACCCGGAAGTGACGTCACGACATGAGCCCGGGCCTCCGAGAGCCACAGAGATGAAGGAGGGATATCTGTCCCTCGGAAATCTCTGTCACTAACATCCGGCGGCAGGCGATTCCTTCTCCCGGCCACCAATTGCTCAGGTGAGTCGGGAGAAGCACCGGAGGGCGGCGGGAGGGGGGGCGTCCCCTCCCGCCGCCTGTAAGAACGATCAAGCGGCTGACCTGCCGCTATGATTGTTCTTACGGTGATGGGAATCGCCTGCTCTAAAAAAACAATACCTCAATGATGCCTGCAGGTGCTGGCATCATTGAGATATCACCACTGAAATCCCAGGACGTCAATAGACGTCCTGCGGATGGGAAGTGGTTAATGAGTGTCGTAAAAGGGCATTCAAAGCAGAAGTGACCTTTCAGAGACCTCTATCCAATTCAGAACTTAAAAACCACACATTATTCATAAATTCAGACAGGGACATGGCACCTTACTTTGAGCTACCATGTGTCTGGTATCTCTGGACATGAAATTCCATGCTGAACCATAATTTCTCAGTTTCAGGAAAGTAGCCTGTACATATTGGGAGATATTAATAATGGTATAAAATCCATGTGCAAGAGAGGGTCATTATACTAACATCCACCCCAAACAGCCCACGGCCCCTCCTATCCCTTTCTAGTGGTCAGGGGTATATGGCCCCACCCATTTAATCTCAGAGAAAAGGGAAATGCCAAGGCAGTTGACAGTTCCCTTTTTACCATCAAACCATGAACATCTGACAAGTTTGAGTACCATCATCGACCAAGCTCTGTTCAACCCAAAGACGTTGATAGCAAGTATCTTTCCTCCTTAAATTCTACCTTATCTCTTTGTTGCTGTAATGTGTCTTTATTGCTTTGAAAATTTTATTTGCACCAATTTTGACATTTTCTTTATTAAACCTTATTTTGAAAATCTGGAAAATCTTTGTGCTGGATGCAGCTGAGAGTGGCATTGTTACATTAGTGACAGCACGGTGTGAGATTGGCTGGTCCTCTGTCACAAGTTAGTGAGGACGGCAGGGATCTGATACCCGCGTTCGTCACAATACCTATCAAACGACTGTTTTGTTCTTGCAGTGTTCGTAAACAAAAATATATTTTCAATAAAATTGGTTTGGAAAAAGAATTAACCATTTATGGCAAGCTTAACACCTGTGTGATTACAAGGAAACGGAAGAATGGTTCAGCTTTTTCTTGACTCATATACTACATGATAATTAACTGGAAACGAAGATGGAACATAAACCTATTCACCTAGTTAATGCCTTGGAACTAGAAGGGAACAATTCTCTCCGTCATCTTCTCCTAAAAGTGTTGGACTTCATGACACTTTACATAACTCCAAATGTGTAATTATTTCTGACTGTTGAGATGTGCTGTGAAACAAAAATAATCAGCCATTATCTTGCAGGGTCATAAAGACAGGGTCAGTTGTAAATGAAATAATTAGCATTTATGGATTCCAAGGTCTTCTCACTTACCCTTCTCTCTGTGTTCGCTCATAATGAGCGGAAGTGTTCCAACAGTGTGACATGTCTCGAACTTTCAATGTCTTAATGTCTAGAACATTCTATACCTTTTCTTACTTGATTTTAGGTAAATCTTCCAAAAGAAGATGAATACAACTAATTCTACAAATGTTTCATATGATCTTTCAGAAACTGAATACACCATAGGGCAATCTAATCAAATTCATTCTCATCAATCTGCTGTTTGCTGTGGGAACAAATCCTTTAAAGCCTAAGTTTAGTCAAAAATAAAAAACAGAAATCATCACAAGGGAAATGACTTACTATCAGTCTGATGTGTCACTTGTGCTGATGGCTCCTGAATTAGTTTAAATCTTCCTCATCCGATATCCCCTAAGCCTTGCTGTAATTTCCCGGTGTGGTGGGGGCTAATAAAGCCAAGGGACCTGTAACAAGCACTGATCAAAAGTGCAGACTATGCTAAAGTGACCAAATTTTAAAAATGATATCCAGGGGCACCCTACTGACCACTCCCACTGGTAATAGAGGTGGAACAGGGGCATAGTTGAGGCAAGAGTTAATTATGGCACATATAGAATGATGTACCGGGTCTGGAATGTGGACAAATAGTGCTTAAAAGTGGTAGAAGCTTTTAGGGTATGTTTACGGGATAAGTTCGATTTTTTAAAAATATTAATAAATGCACATTTTTTTGCAGGAAAAAATGTTCATTTATTATTTTTTGTTATTAAGCAGCCTGCAGAGCATTGCTCCCCTAATCAACAGATCATGAGTGCCAAGTCCAGCTCCTGCAGACTGTCAGGATAGTTTTCTGCCGTTCCTCTGATATGGACAGGCAGTTACGTGAGAGCAAAAGATCAATGGACTATGAGGACTCACACCTTTTCAGCTCATTGAGAACTACAAGTCGTTAACCACAATGGATGGTGGTACTTGTAGGCATTCATTCACAGGAAACTGCTTTTCAAATAGTGACAGTGGGTGCGGGTAAAAAACGTAGAAAAAAAAGGTAACATGTTCCAAAAGTGAACTTATCCTTTAAGTAAAACCTAAGCCTATTCTGGGTAAAAAATGCATAACCCACATCATGCAGAGGTTGGGAGTAAGCAGCACAGAAAGTGCAGGGGTCAGGGGTAAGTGTTGCACAGAGTGCAGGGGTCGAGAGGGCATCGCACAGAGTGCAGGGGTCAGGAGTGAATAATGCACAGAGTGCAGGGGTCCAGAGGGTATAGCACAGAGTGCAGGGGTCAGGAGTGAGTAATGCACAAAGTGCAGGGGTCGAGAGGGTATCACACAGAGTGCAGGGGTCGAGAGGGTATCGCACAGAGTGCATGGGTCAGGAGTGGGTGAAGCACAGAGTGCAGGGGTCAAGAGGCTATCACACAGTGTGCAGGGGTCAGGAGTGGGTGAAGCACAGGGTGCAGGGGTCAAGAGTGGGTGAAGCACAGAGTGCAGGGGTCAGGAGTGGGTGAAGCACAGAGTGCAGGGGTCGAGAGGGTATCACATAGTGTGCAGGGGTCAGGAGTGGGTGAAGCACAGAGTGCAGGGGTCAGGAGTGGATGAAGCACAGAGTGCATGGGTCAGGAGTGGGTGATGCACAGTGTGCAGGGGTCAAAAGTGTAGGGGTCAGAAGTAAGTAAAATATAGAATATTTCTCAAAGAAAAATCCCCACTCCTTCCAGTACAACCCCCCCCCCCCCCCCCATGAAAAAAACACCTCCAGCATAAATCCCCCTCTCCCTCCCTGAATTGTACTCACTATATCTTGCCTTTGCACTGCAACTGTTGATGAGTTCCCCAAGTCTCAATGCCATGACTGCCCACGTTTTTTCTGTCTATATGTAACATATGCTGCAATTGTTAGAATCCAACAAATGGGGGATCATGACAATTCAAGTACAGTTGTGACAACACACAGTCACGAGGGAGCTTGAGAGTCATAATAATGTGCTGTGGCCCCCTGGGGGCTCACCGTCGACAAGACAGGTATAAGGAGCTATTTGCACAGGTCACATGTGAGGAGGTAGTTGACCAGATCAGATGTAAGGAGGTAGGTGGACAGGACAGGTATTGGAAAGTAGGTGGATAGGACAGGTATGAGGAGGTAGGTGGCCGGGTCAGGTACTAGTGTAAGTACACATTCAGTCACCTTCCCTCCCTTATGTGTAATGATGCTTATGCACCCATCCTTCTTCCTTGCTTAAGCACAGTCACTACTACTTTCTTAGGGCGAGTCAATGAAAAAGGCCTTAATTAGGACGTATTATTGTAAACTAAATGCTAATACAGGGTTAAATGGGCACAATTGTCTTTTATTTTACTCTGTATCTCTAAATACCACATCTGAACAGTGAGTCACTTTAGGTTCACATTAAGCCATTGACTGCTAAGACATTTTTTCTATTTTTTTATATGCATTTTAAGTCCCATTAAGGATTTAAAAATATATCATAAATCAAAAAATATATATAAATAAAACAAAGATCCTATTGAATTGAGAGTATTATTATTATTATTTGAGTTTGTATGCTCCATTAGCACAGGTAAAGGTATATTTTTTCAAACTGATTTAGCAATGACAGAATAAAATCTCCTAAATCTCTTCCGTTAATCGATTTTCTTTAAATATAAAAGAACATTCCGGCAATCACTCATCATTTACATAATGTACATAGGTGAGGCAGGCTCAGGCTCACACTCACAACATAAAATAGGAAAGTAATTAGTATAGGACCAGTGGAGAATATCATTACAAATAGAAAGTCATCAGCTGGATGTCCAGGTGCCCAGAATATATATATATTGTGCAAAAAAGGCGCACATCTGCATGATATAAATATAGAGTATATCCTTTCATTCAAAGAATAATAACTTCCCTTACCCAAATCTCCATCATTATATAAGAATTACCAGCTTCATATTATATGGAGAGTTCTCAGGATTTCTTAGCACTCCCTGGTGGTTTTAGTGAAGTATATAGCATAGACACTTTCATTATGTCTTTTATTACATGATTTCCTACAGAATACTTACAGGTTACATAAAAAATGTCAAGCAGTAAACTTGATAAATACCTACTAGTTAAAAAAAGCCAAAGGCAAAAATTCTCATTTTTTTTCAGCTCATTTTAGGGGGGGGATCTTGGATGCTCTGACGCTCAGATTATTGTGCTTTTTCTGGCTCCATGCTCTGCTTCCCCTACCCTCCTATTTCCTTTTCTCTGCCCCCCACCTTTCTTTCTTCTCTGCATCTCTTCTTTTTTAACTCTCTTTCTTTTTTTATCCCGTTCTCTATTCTTTTCTTCTTCCAATACTACTCATAGGTGACGTTTTTCTCTCTGCTTTTCTGATATAACAAACCCCTCTGGGTTTGTAAGCTATATATGCTTCCATTATTGGGTTACATATTGCAAAAACTTGACTCACTGGAGCAGGAGTGATATTGCTTTATTTTTGATTATGCTATGGTTATACCTGTACTTTTATGCTTGTCATACCTCATGCCGAGCCTTGGTCACCATACTTGTTTTTGCCTCGTATGTTGATTTTTCTCAAGAAAAATGTCATGAAAAAAAGACCAAAGGCTAAGGCTAATTAGAGATGCCAAAAGCAATAGCTTGCAATTGGAGTCTTGAACAACTGATCACAGAAAGAAATCTCTACTTTGTAGACTTGCATTTTTTGATGAGCCAAGCCAACAACCAGTAAGGAGCTCCTGGACACCAAATCATGGAGTATATTTCCACTTTAACCACTTCGACCCCGGAAGGATTTCCTACTTTAGGACCAGAGAACTTTTTGCGATTCGGCACTGCGTCGCTTTAACTGACAATTGCGTGGTCGTGCGACGTTGTACCCAAACAAAATTTGCGTCTTTTTTTCCCCACAAATAGAGCTTTCTTTTTGTGGCATTTGATCGCCTCTGTGTCATTTCTGATCACCACTATAAACAAAAAAAAAAGCAACAATTTTGCAGAAAAAACATTTCTTACTTTTTGCTAAAATACATATCCAAAAAAAGGTATAAAAAAACGATTTTTTCATCGGTTTTGGCCAATTTATATTCTTCTTTTTGGTTAAAAAAAAATTGCAATTGGCATATATTGACTGGTTTGCGCAAAAGTTGCAGCGTTTACGAATGATGAGAATTAATTTATGGGGTTTTTATTTATTTATTTTTTTTTACTAGTAATGGTGGCGATCTGCGTTTTTTTAGCGGGACTGCGATATTGTGGCAGACATGTTGGACCATTTTGACACATTTTTGGGACCATTGGCATTTATACAGTGATCAGTGCTATGAAAATGCACTGATTACTGTGTAAATGTCACTGGTAGGGAAGGGGTTAACCTGCAGGGGGCGTTTAAAGTGTTAACTGTGTTCCCTGGTGTGTGTTACTAACTGTATGGGGGCTGGGCTGAGTGGGGGAGGAGAGTGATCGCGGCTCCCATATACAGGGAGCCTGCAATCACATTCCTTCCCCTGTCAGAACAGAGATATGTGTGTTCACATACAAAGACCACCGTTCTGTCACTGTGGGGGCGCAATCGCGGGTAGCCGGCGGATATCGAGTCCTCCCTCCACGCTCCCTGGCTCCCCCGGAACACAGTGAGCACGTGAGTGCGCCTCCGGCGGTGCACGTGTGCTTGCGATCCGCGATCTCACAGCCGCCGTCGGGTGCCGGCGGTTTGCGATATTGAGCCACTTTGCCGCCGTTAGGCGACGACGGGCAGTCGGCAAATGGTTAAAGTGTTTTTTTTTCTATACTTCTATACTTACTTGCTCTGTGCAGTGGTTTTGCGCAGAGCATCTCTGATCCTCTTCTTTTTGGGTCCCCTCCTGGTGCCCCTGGCTCCTTCCTTCAGCAGTGCCCCCAGAGAAAGCCACTTGCCCTGTGCTCGCTCCATAAGACACATAGAGCCGTGGCTGGGCCCCCATCCCCGTTCTCTCCTCATTGGCTCACTGGCAGCAATGAGAGCCAAGTTGCTCCAGCTGCTGTCTTAGCCAACAAGGAGGGAGAGTCCCAGGACAGCCGAGGCTCTCGTGCACATTGCTGGATGGGGGGGAGCTCAGGTAAGGATTGGGGGGGGGGTGCACACAGAAAGTTTTTTCACCTTCATGCATGAAGGTAAAAGACTTTCAGCCTTTTGTATCACTTTAACCACTTGAAGAACAGGCCTATTCTCAAACTTTTTGTTTACATGTAAAAAACTGTATTTTTTTGCTAAAAAGTTACTTAAAAGCCCCAAACATTATATTTTTTTTTAGCAGAGGCCCTATATTATAATTGATGGCTGTTGCATTTTTTTTTATGTTACACAGTATTTGTGCAGAGGTTTTTCAAACGCAGCTTTTTTGGAAAAAATACACTTTTATGATTTTAATGCAAAGAAAATGCAATATATAACACAATTTTTAAATAAAATATAAAAGATGTTGTTACGCTGAGTACATAGATACCTAACATGTCACTTTAAAATTATGCATTCTCGTAGAATGGCAACAAACTACGATACTTAAAAATCTCCATAGACGACGCAAATAAAATGTTTTACAGACTACCAGTTTAGAGTGGCAAAGGAGGTCTAGAGCTAGAATTATTGCTCTCACTATAACATTCATGGTGATACCTCGCATGTGTGGTGCGAACACCGTTTACATATGCGTGCACGATCCACATATGCATTCATCTCCGCCAGCAAACATGGGGTGGGGGGTTGATGGAGGGGATTCTGTTAACATTTTTTACTATTATTTATTTTATTTAAAGAAATTATTTTTACACTGCCCCTTATTTTTTTATTTTTATTCTTATCACAAGAAATATAAGCATCCCTTGTGATAGAATCAAAGCATTAATGGGTCCTCTTTATGGAGATATCTGGGGTCTGTGACCCCAGATCTCTCTTCTATCCTTGAAAGCATGAGATAATAAAAAAAACAATTGATCTCATGCTTTCCAAAAAACAAAACAAAAACAAATGGCAAGTTTACATCTGCCATAACTGGAAGTGACGAAAGTGCTTGTAGCGTCTGGTCTCTTAGACCAGTGGTTCTCAACCCTGTCCTCAAGTACCCCCAACAGGCCATGTTTGCAGGTTTTCCATTATCTTGCACAGGTGCTTTAAATCAGAGTCAATGGCTTGGTATTTTGGATCAGCTATTTTATCTAAGAGAAATTCCCAAAACATGGCCTGTTGAGGGTACTTGAGGACAGGGATGAGAACCACTGTCTTAGACCATAGAGATGATTGGAGACCTTCCGGTCTCTAATCAGCTTTATGATCAGTTGACACAACAGTGCCGGGCTTTCCAATCGCACGGGAGAACATGGAGATGCATAGGAGGGTGTGGGGGGATTAGCATGATTTGGTGGCAAGTGGTTAAAGCAAGATGGCTACATACATGTTGGTAAATCTTGCCTGTTATATTTTTCTTTCCTCATTTGCTGAGAAATCCTATTGATCCTGCCTATTTCCTGTTTCCATCTGACCACGCCAAGAAGAAGCAGATCTGTGCTGGTATGGTCACTTTGTGTATCTTGGATTGCTGCTAGGAGGTTTAGGACACTGTGCTGATGCAGGGCAACTCTTTATCTCCCATAGTCACCTTTGCTACTACACCCCCACCCAGCCCTGCTGTGTTTATTGGCATCCTCTCGCAGCAGTAGCCTTGCTGTCAAAACCCCAGCTGCTCACCACGCACACAGATGCGGAGTGTACTTCTGAAATGTGTGTGATGTCACTACATTGTCTACCCCCTTATACAGACATACATGCTCCCGCATGGCCCACTCTGAGTATCTCACAAAAGTGAGTACACCCCTCCCATTTTTGTAAATATTTTATTATATCTTTTCATGTGACAACACTGAAGAAATTACACTTTGCTACAATGTAAAGTAGTGAGTGTACAGCTTGTATAACAGTGTAAATTTACTGTCCCCTCAAAATAACAACACACAGCCATTAATGTCTAAATTGCTGGCAACAAAAGTGAGTTCACCCCTAAGTGAAAATGTCCAAATTGGGCACAAAGTGTCAATATTTTGTGTGGGCACCATTTTTTTCCAGCACTCCCTTAACCCTCTTGGGCATGGAGTTCATCAAAGCTCCACAGGTTGCCACTGGAGTCCTCTTCCACTCCTCCATGACCTTGCACTCCTCCACCTTCCATTTGAGGATGCCCCACAGATGCTCAATAGGGTTTAGGTTTGGAGACATGCTTGGCCAGTCCATCACCTTTACCCTCAGCTTCTTTAGCAAGGCAGTGGTTGTCCTGGAGGTGTGTTTGGGGTCTTTATCCTTTTGGAATACTGCCCTGCGGCCCAGTCTCTGAAGGGAGGGGATCATGCTCTGCTCCAGTATGTCACAGTACATGTTGGCATTCATGGTTCCCTCAATGAACTGTAGCTCCCCAGTGCCGGCAGCACTCGTGCAGCACCAGACCATGACACTCCCACCACAATGCTTGACTGTAGGCAAGACACACTTGTCTTTGTACTCCTTACCTGGCTGCCGCCACACACGCTTGACACCGTCTGACCCAAATAAGTTTATCTTGGTCTCATCAGACCACAGGACATAGTTCCAGTAATCCATGTACTTAGGCTGCTTGTCTTCAGCAAACTGTTTGCGGGCTTTCTTGTGCATCATCTTTAGAAGAGACTTTCTTCTGGGACAACAGCCACACAGACCAACTTGATGCAGTGTGCAGCGTATGGTCTGAGTACTGCCAGGCTGATCCCCCACCCCTTCAACCTCTGCAGCAATGCTGGCAGCACTCATACGTCTATTTCCCAAAGACAACCTCTGGATATGACGCTGAGCACATGCACTCAACTTCTTTGGTTGACCATGGCGAGGCCTGTTCATGAGTGGAACCGGTCCTGTTAAACCGCTGTATGGTCTTGGCCACCATGCTGCAGCACAGTTTCAGGGTCTTGGCAATCTTCTTATAGCCTAGGCCATCTTTATGTAGAGCAACAATTATTTTTTCAGATACTTAGAGAGTTCTTTGCCATGAGGTGCCATGTTGAATCTCTAGTGACCAGTATGAGAGAGTGAGAGCGATACTACAACATTTAACACACCTGCTCCCCATTCATACCTGAGACCTTGTAACACTAACAAGTCACATGACACCGGGGAGGGAAAATGGCTAATTGAGCCCAATTTGGACATTTTCACTTAGGGGTGTACTCACTTTTGTTGCCAGCGGTTTAAACATTAATGACTGTGTGTTGTTATTTTGAGGGGGCAGCAAATTTACACTGTTATACAAGCTGTACACTCAGTACTTTACATTGTAGCAAAGTGTAATTTCTTCAGTGCTGTCACAATAAAAAAATATAATTGAATATTTACAAAAATGTGAGGGGTGTACTCACTTTTGTGAGATACTGTATAATGTTTTTTACTCCTACTGACCAACAAAGCTGTCACATTATCCTGGGGCATTTTCTTCTCCCTCTGGCCACAGTCTGCCCCCCCCCCCCCCAAAGTCTGAAGGACAATAAACTAGTCCTGTGTAGAAATCCCCACTACAAGAGATCATTTTTAATTGCCCGGAAATGGGCTTTAGGTCACCATTGTTTAATGTCCTCTTTTTGGATGGCCTTTAGATCATAGGCGTTCTTTAAAAGTGTGTTGTGCGGAGTTTCTGCCTACAGGGTGATCCCTTTGCTGTGCAGGGTCTCCTCTGAGTCTTTCTGATGTGCATGCTCCTAGCTGAGACTGAATATGCATGTACTGCTGGGTTGCTGGGTGCTATGCTCAGGGGGAAGGATGCCTACACAGTAAGGGCAGAGCTTTGGCTCTGATTGTCTGACACATGCGCAGTATGGGCTTGCTAGCTCTCGAATGAGCGTGCGTTGACCAAACACAGGTTTAGAGAGCTTAAATCGCTGCGTAAACTGTTGGCGCTATATATATCCTGTATTATAATAATAATAATATAGGCCCATACTGCGCATGCGTCAAGCGGCGTGCAATGACTCCTGGGAGATGTAGTCTTGGAAATTAAGGCCCCATTCACACCCAGTGTAGCGGAAACATGCGGTTTTGTGCAACATGCATAGAGCAGCCCGATCACTTGAATGGGCTGCCCTACGCATGACAAAACCACCAAAGAAGCTCCTGCACCTTTTGGGCATGGAGCTTTGTACGTTTTTTATACCACTCGTGTTGCTGCTTTCAAAAACGTAAATTCTGCTGGCGGCGTTTGGGGTAGAATTAATGGCACCCCAAGTGTGACTCGTGTTTTTCACACGTTCCTGGAACACGCAGATGTGAATGCAGCTTTAGGCCACATTCACTTTTTGACAATCCTGGAATGTGGGCAGAAACAGGAGTTCCCAGAAAAGCATGAAAAACATGCCAAAATGTGCATTGTGTTTGCGCTGCCATTAATCCTTAAAGTGTTTGTTACCCTAACATTTTATATTCCTGATATGTGCCTGCTGTACCATGTACTTGTATGAGAAAGTATCCTGTTCTCTTTGTATTGCTTGCTTTGTGTGAAATCCCTGGTGTTCCTGCCAGTCCCCTTGCTTTCTATTAAAAACTGACCACACTAGGCATGAGAGAACAGGGTGGTCAGTTCTCTAGCTATGCTAGGAACTCAACCTGCTCTCCTCCAATCATGGCCGGGACAAGGAGAGGGCAGGAGGGGTGGCTGCCCTGCGCACTGTGGTATCATGTGAGGTGGGGGGCGGTGCTGCAAGGAGATTGGGGGAGAGGGGATTTGTGATGGAAGGGGGAACTTTGGGGTGGCAGGGGGTAAGTGTTGCTCTAGGAGGGGAAATTTGAGGATATGGTAGGAAGAAGATTTGTACTTGGGGGGCAGAGGATTTTTGCTAGGAGGGGTGATTTTTTTAAGGGGGAGGGGGAATTTGAGCTGGGGGGGGGCAAAGATTTGTGCTGGGAGGGAGAATTTCAGCAGGGGTGGATTTGTACTGGGAGGAGAGGGAATTTATTCTTAGAGGGAAAGCATGCAGATTAGTGTTCAGTTTTTTTTTTTTTGAATGGGGGCATTTTTGCTGACACATAATCATACATCTTGGGGGGGGTTGGGCACTTTGGCATGTTTGCCCTGGGCTCTAAATGTCCTTGTCCAGTGAACAAGTGGGGCAGGTGAACATAGATGACATCATCTCTCTCTGCCTGTCCTGCATCACTGCTCTTCCGTCCTCACAGCCTGGCTGCTGCAATGTTGGAGGTGTGGTGGAGAGCAGAGAGATGACATCATCTCTCACTGCCCCCCACATCACCTCTCTCCTGTGATTTAAGGAGGGACTCTGCTGGGGGAACCTGTGATGTAAGGTGGGACTCTGCTGGGGACACCTGTGATGTAAGGAGGGACTCCGCTGGGGGCACCTGTGATGTAAGGAGGAACTCCGCTGGGGCACCTGTGATGTAAGGAGGAACTCCGCTGGGGGCACCTGTGATGTAAGGAGGAATTCCGCTGGGGGCACCTGTGAAGTAAGGAGGAACTCCGCTGGGGGCACCTGTGATGTAAGGAGGGACTCCACTGGGGGCATCTGTGATGTAAGGAGGAACTCCGCTGGGGGCACCTGTGAAGTAAGGAGGAACTCCGCTGGGGGCACCTGTGATGTAAGGAGGAACTCCACTGGGGGGGTCACCTCAGGGAGGAATGTAGTGTCCACGGGGGTCGCCTCAAGGAAGGTATGTAGTGTCCACGGGGGTCACCTCAGGGAGGAATGTAGTGTCCAC
>BLSH010481965.1:1046139-1056910 GCA_018402905.1 Glandirana rugosa | reverse complement strand
CCGAAATTAACCGAAGACTATTTTGAAAAAAATAAAAGTCAGCAGCTACAAATACTGTAGGTGCTGAATTTTCCTGTTGGGGTACTTGCCTGTCCAGGCATCCAGCGGTGTCCTCACCCAAGCTGATTGGCTCTCAGGTGCTGCCGTCACCATCGTGGTTAAGGGAAACCGACAGTTGAAGTATTGTGGCATCACAGCCGGTTTCCTGCTGTGAATGCCTGAATTGCGCTGTACTTTCTCAATGGGCTGGCTGCGAACTTCCGGCTCACTTCACCACAGCGAACTGAACCGGAAGTGGGAGCGGGCACCTGTCAAAACCAGGTACCTGCTCCCCCCTGAAAGGTTCCAAATGTGGCAGCGGAGGGGGGGAGGAGGCAGATAAGTGGAGATTTTCCCTTTTGGGTGGAGCTCCGCTTTAAGTACTTATAGTACTAACCTGTGGCTGTTTTTATCAGAAGCCAATTAAAGCCCAACTCCAGGAAAACAACAATATCTGCCCTTGCAGTGGGGCTCCTTCTGCACTGTAAGGCATAACTGTTTGTTCAGTCTAGAGGTGCAGGAATAAAAAGGATACTTACCTTATTTCCCTCCATTGGCGAGGCTGGTCCCACAAAGCCTAAGGTGCTCCTGGCCATGCTCGTACACCTGCCTCCTCCATGTGCAATGCAGGGTTAACAACATCGCCCACATCTTGGAGTTTTGAGGAGAAGAGGACAGCGCCGGACAGCTCCCTTTAGACATTACCGGCATTTAACTTTTTCAGTGCTGTGACAGCCCCACTGCAAGGGTAGAATTTTCTTAAAAGAAAACTATGGCCTGGGCTCATTTTGCTATACTTCTCCTATGGGTCACAGGAATACAATTTGTTTGCTCTCTGCTGACGTCACAGGAGTCTGGACAGGCACTGCGCCATCACGACTCCAGGAGTCTGTATCCGCCACCTGCCTGGACCGACAGCCGCCTCAGCCAATTGGCGACCCGTCGAGAGCCTGAGACGGCCGATCCCCGCCCCTCCATCTCTCAGCGCTCCAATGAGCATGGAGGAGCAGAGAGGAGAGCTGCCGATTTGACAACCAGCAGCTCTCCGCTGGGGGATCTGTGAGAACCGAGCCATCGGCGGTATTTGATGGCTCGGTTCTCAGTAAAGAAGCACTGGGGGACAGATGCAGCATCGCAGCAATGCTGCATCTACCTGAGTAAGTACAAATCTGAAATAAAATAAAAACCCATACTTCTCTTTTAATTCCTAGAGTTAGGCATAAAGTAAAGTGATCACTGAGGAGAAAAAAAAAGATAAAACTGCTTGTCATAATAATCACTCGATCCAGAGATACAGGCAGCAGAACTTGTATCCAAATGTTGACCTTTCCTGTAAAAGTCAAGTTTTCAGTCTGTGTCCTTTAGTGCTGGCTCATAGTAGTGCGATGACAGACAGCGCATGTGATTTGCAGCACATTGCTTTTCACATTACATGCGATGCCTGTGCGATGCGATTTCAGCCATACAGATAGTATGGCTGAAATCACATCACATTCAGACCAAACTTGCACAGGACCCTTTTTTGCCTCAAACCAGAATCTGATCGCATGGGTGACTGGGTGTTCACACTTATGCAATCGGATTCATGTCTGAACTGTCAGTTGGCAGTGCGATATGAGAGCTGAAATGGGGTGTTAACATTGTATTGATGCTCCCCTCAGTTTGCATATGGCAGTGTGAACGGCCGTGCAAGTTGGGTGCGATCCGGGAACCCGCAGTGGATTTGCAGTGTTCCTGCATTGCACTAGTGTGAACCGGGCCTATTTACATTTGTCCGTTTTCCTTCAGTAAGGCTACTTTCACACTGAGCAGCAGTCGCGGTAAAACCCTGCTAGTTTTAGCAGAGTGTTACCAGCGATATGGCTCCGCTATACGGGCGGGTGCGCTGCGCTTCTAACCCCCCACAAGGGGTTAAAAAGGGGTTAAAAGTGCCGGCGCTCAGTGCTACCGAGGCGGTGTGCAGCCGCTTCGGAATCGCTTGCCATTCATTTCAATGGCAGGGGCGGTAGAGGAGTGGTATATTATCGCTCCCCTCACCGCCCCAAAGATGCTGCTTGCAGGACTTTTTGTAACGTCCCGCAAGCGCACCGCCCCAGTGTGAAAGCACTCAGGGCTTTCACATTGGGGGGGATTTTTGAGACGTTTTACAGACGCTATTTTTAGCTAAATAGCGTCTGTGAAAGTAGCCTTATACTCAGGATTTATGTAACATTTTTCATTTTTTGAAGTGCAGTGATGGGTTGTTTTTTTCTGTGCACTTTAAAAAGATATGACATGTCCCCATGCCAACAGCTGGGCTTTCTTAGGGGGTATCCAGCAAAGAGAGCCCCAAAAAAGAGTGTAAGGTGCATGTTAGTTAGGTAGAGACTGCAGGAGATGGTTTTAAACAAGAACACCAGGAAAACAAACCTTTTCTATTCCATTATGGAGCCAGACCAGAAGAGTATTTTTAATCACTTGCTGCCCAGCGCAATGTTGACATTTCTCACATTCCTGTTCAAATCATTATTTCTCCTACATTCACTGACAGACGCAGCTCTTCATTGACTTGTGGGTTTATGCTGGTCCCACTAGGAGTTAACTAGGCAGGGAAAAGAACAGCTGGCCCCTCCCATGGGGCCGTCCTCTCTTCCCACATAAACTCACCACATAGCATAGCTCAGCAGTTTCATTGCCTAGTTTGCAAGGAGTTGACCTGGCTTCCCTTTAGGGGAATTGCAGTCCTGATTGTGACCGTTTCTTTATTCTTTCTTTTATGAGACAATCTACTGTCTCAGGGGCCCATCTTGCACCCTGCTTTGACGGCCTGGCTATTGAGTCCCAGGTGCTAAGAGACGGGGGAGTCGCTGACTCCGTGATCCCTACCTTGTTGAAGGCTCGCAAGTGTACTTCCCGCAAGATTTATCACCGCACCTGGAAGGCTTATATAGCCTGGTGCGAGGCGGAGGGTCATAACCCTCGCTCTTATTTAGTGTCCAGGGTCCTGACCTTTTTTGCAGCAAGGCCTGAACAAAAACCTGGCTTTGAGTACTCTCAAGGGCCAGATATCGGCCCTGGCGATTCTTTTCCAGAGACCTTTGGCTTCGCACTCATTGATTCGTACCTTTGTACAAGGTGCGACATGTGGCTCCTCGGGTGAAGGCCCCGATGGCCCAGTGGGATCTGAATTTGGTGCTTTCTGTACTTCAGAAAGCGCCCTATGAAAATATCGGGGAGATTCCCTTACAACTGCTGTCGCAGAAGGTGGCTTTTTTGGTAGCCATCACTTCCGCCAGACGGGTGTCTGAATTGGCAGCACTATCGTGCAAGTCTCCCTACCTGGTCCTACATAGGGACAAGGCGGTCTTGTGACCCTCTCCTTCATTCCTTCCGAAGGTGGTTTCTTCCTTTCACATTAATGAAGATATTGTTCTTCCTTCATTGTGCCCTCGTCCATCGCACCCAAAAGAAATTGATTTGCATGCCTTGGACATAGTGAGGGCCTTACGAGTGTATTTAGCTGATACAGCTTCTTTTCGGAAGGCTGATGCCTTATTTGTGCTGACAGAGGGTCCGCGCAAAGGTTTGGCGGCCTCGTCGGCTACTATTTCTCGTTGGATTAGGCAAACCGTGAACCATGCATATTCTGTTCGGGGCAAGGTTTCCCCCCTTTCCGGTCACGGCTCACTCTACCCGGGCTGTTAGCACTTCCTGGGCTTTCAGACACCAGGCCTCGGTGTCACAGGTGTGCAAGGCGGCCACTTGGGCCTCGGTACACACTTTCACTAAGTTTTATAAGATTGATGTGTTCGCATCTTCGGATGCTGCTTTTGGCCGCAAAGTTTTGCAGGCGGCAGTGTAGGCGTGTCTGGCGCCTCCTCCAGAGGTTCTGTCGGGTACAGTTGTTCTCGTTTACCCACCCCTCTTTTTGGCACAGCTTTGGTACATCCCCACAAGTAAATGAAGAGCTGCGTCTGTCAGTGAACGTAGCAAAAAAAGTGATTTTATTAAAACTTACCGTAAAATCCTTTTCTCCGAGTTCACTGACAGACGCAGCACCCACCCCTCTGTGCTCTGTTTTCTGTACGGCTTGTGTACAAACTGCTGAGCTATGCTATGTGGTGGGTTTATGTGGGAAGAGAGGACGGCCCCCCATGGGAGGGGCCAGCTGTTCTTTCCCTGCCTAGTTAACTCCTAGTGGGACGAGCATAAACCCCACAAGTCAATGAAGAGCTGCGTCTGTCAGTGAACTCGTAGAAAAGGATTTTACGGTAAGTTTTAATAAAATCACTTTTTTTGCTACGTTCACTGACAGACGCAGCTCTTCATTGACTTGTGGGGATGTACCAAAGCTGTGCCAAAAAGAGGGGTGGGTAAACGAGTCAAGATATAAAATTTTTCACAACCATAAAATAGCGACATACTACGGTGCCTAAAAAAAAAAAAAAAATCTCCAAAGGCGATGGTTTTAAAAGATTTTTATAGCTTACCAGTTTAGAATTAAACATGAGATGTGGCATCAGAATTCTTGCTCTCACTCTGACGTGTGTGGTGCAATCATCATATACATGTGTGCGGGACCTAATTGCGCATTTGCATTTACACAGGGGCATGGAGGCTCTTTAATTTTTTTTATTGAATTATTTTATTTAAATTAATTTTTTCATTCAACTTTATTGCTATCAGTAGTAGCGACAACCACTCTTTATTGAGAGATCAGGAGCCCCTTCCTGAGCTTTGTAAAAGTGATCGGCATCTGGTGAGCTGCTCAAATCACTTTTACTGGAAAGCCGGTTGCCAGCTGAAAAAGATTATACCAGGATCATGTAGCCATAATCTTGGTATAACCGCTTCCTCTCAAAGCTGTATATACAGTGCCTTGAAAAAGTATTCACACCCCCTTGAAATTTTCCACATTTTGCCATGTTACAACCAAAAAAGTAAATGTATTTTATTGGGATTTTATGTGATAGAGATAGACCAACACAAAGTGACACATAATTGTGAAGTGGAAGGAAAATCCTAAATGGTTTTCAAACTTTTTAACAAATAAATATGTGAAAAGTGTGGTGTGCGTTTGTATTCAGCCCCCTTTACTCTGATACCCCATAACTAAAATCTAGTGGAACCAATTGCCTTTACAAGTCACCTAATTAGTAAATAGTCCATCTGTGTGTAATTTAATCTCAGTATAAATACAGCTGTTCTGTGAAGCCCTCAGAGGTTTGTTAGAGAACCTTGGTGAACAAACCGCATCATGAAGGCAAAAGAACACACCAGACAGGTCAGGGATAAAGTTGTGGAGAAGTTTAAAGCAGGGTTAGGTTATAAAAAAAAAAATATCCCAAGCTTTGAACATTTCATGGAGCACTGCTCAATCCATCATCCAAAAATGGAGAGTGTATGGCACAACTGCAAAACCTACCAAGACATGGCTGTCCACCTTAACTGACAGGCTAGACAAGGAGAGCATTAATCAGAGAAGCAGTCAAGAGGCCCATGGTAACTCTGGAGGAGCTGCAGAGATCCACAGCTCAGGTGGGAGAATCTGTCCACAGGACAACTATTAGTCGTGCACTCCACAAATCTGGCATTTATGGAAGAGTGGCAAGAAGAAAACCATAAGAAATCCCATTTGCAGTTTGCGAGAAGCCATGAGGGGGACACAGCAAACATGGGGAAGAAGGTGCTCTGATTCAGATGAGACCAAAATTGAACTTTTTGGCCTAAAAGCAAAACTGTGTGGTGGAAAACTAACACTGCACATCATGCTTCAAAATTGCGCCCGCTCGTGGAATAATGACAAGCTTTGGCCCTTAAAAAATCTCCATCGGCGACGTTTAAAAATGTCTTTAGGTTACCAGTTTTGAGTTAGAGGAGTTCTAGTGCTAACATTATTGCGTTCGCCCTAACGAACGTGGCGATACCTCACGTGTGGTTTGAACTCCGTTTTCATATGCGGGCGGGACTTGCGTATGCGTTTGCTCCTACGCGTGAGCTCGGCGTGACAGGGCGTTTTTAATTTTTTTTTTTTTTTCTGTTTATTTATTGTATCTATTTTTTTTTTTTTTTTTTTTTTTTTTTTTTTTTTACACTGTCCTTTAAAAAAAAAAAAAAAATTGGATCACTTTTATTCCTATTACAAGGAATGTAAGCATTCCTTGTAATATAAAAAAGCATGACATGACCTCTTAAATGTGAGATCTGGGGTCAAAGACCTCAGATCTCATATTTACACTTGAAGCAATATAAATAAAAGAAAAAGGAAAAAAAAAATCTTCTTTTTTTAAGAGCATTGGGTGGAAGTGACCTTTTGACATCGCTTCCTCCCTGCAATGCTATGGAGCCGAGTGGGGGCCACCTTCCCCCTCAGTCAGCATCATCCAGGCATTGAGGGGATAGGATCGGATCGTCTCTGCCGCTACTGACGGGTCCATTAAGCAGCGGAGACGACCGGAGCGTGGCGGGAGCCCTCTCCCACCCCCGATTAAGACTGATCTTGCGAAGTACCGCTGTATAATAACGACGAGCGGTCGTGGAGTGGATGTAAATCCGATTTCATGAAATTTTGAGCTGGGAACATCTGCGTTTTTCTTATCTCTCTGCCCTGTGTCTCATAGCTCTGTCCTACTCCGTTCCTCTGTTATCAGCCTGTTAAGCTTTCACGAGATAGAAGTGCGTGTCGGAGGAGGTTACTATAAATAGATTAGCACACTGCTAAACTATACACAGGCAAGCTCTGCATGTGTGAGGAGGGGGTGTTTGCCTTTCCTCCAATCAGCTGTCTCAGTGTCTAGCAATAATCCCCTCCTACATGGGAACCAGGAAGCTAAAATTATAACAGAACATACACTTTCTAAACCGTATATCAAGGTGAAGACAGAAGATATACAGTCATGGCCGAAATTGTTGGCACCCCAGACATTTTTCCAGAAAATCAAGTATTTTTCACAGGAAAGTATTGCAGTAACACATGTTTTGCTATACATGTGTTTATTCCCTTTGTGTGTATTGGAACAAAACAAAAAAAGGGAGGAAAAAAAGCAAATTGGACATAATGTCACACAAAACTCCAAAAATGGGCTTGACAAAATTATTGGCACCGTTAACTTAATATTTGGTTGCACACCCTTGGGAAAAATATAACTGAAATCAGTCGCTTCCTATAACCACCAATAAGCTTATTACACTTCTCATGCATAATTTTGGACCACTCTTCCTTTCCAAACTGCTCCAGGTCTCTCTTATTGGAAGGGCGCCTTTTCCCAACTGCAATTTTAAGATCTCTCCACAGGTGTTCAATGGGATTTAGATCTGGACTCATTGCTGGCCACTTCAGGACTCTCCAGAGCTTTGTTGCCATCCATTTCTGGGTGCTTTTTGATGCATGTTTGGGGTCATTGTCCTGCTGGAAGACCCAAGATCTCAGACGCAAACCCAGCTTTCTGACACTGGGTCTACAGTGCGACCCAAAATCCTTTGGTAATCCTCAGATTTCATGATGCCTTGCACACATTCAAGGCACCCAGTGGCAGAGGCAACAAAACAACCCCAAAACATCATTGAACCTCCATCATATTTCACTGTAGGTACTGTGTTCTTTTCTTTGTAGGCCTCATTCTGTTTTCAGTAAACAGTAGAATGATGTGCTTTACCAAAAAGCTCTATCTTGGTCTCATCTGTCCACAAGACGTTTTCCCAGAAGGATTTTGGCTTACTCAAGTACATTTTGACAAACTGTAGTCTTGATTTTTTTATGTCTCTGTCAGCAGTGGGGTCCTCCTGGGTCTCCTGCCATAGCGTTTCATTTCATTTAAATGTCAACAGATAGTTTGCGCTGACACTGATGCTCCCTGAGCCTGCAGGACAGCTTGAATTTCTTTGGAACTTGTTTGGGGCTTATCCACCATCCGGACTATCCTGCGTTGCAACCTTTCAGCAATTTTTCTCTTCCGTCCATGCCCAGAGAGATTGGCTACAGTGTCATGGGTTGCAAACTTCTTGATAATGTTGCGCACTGTGGACAAAGGCAAATCTAGATCTCTGGAGATGGAATTGTAGCCTTGAGATTGTTGATATTTTTCCACAATTTTGGTTCTCAAGTCCTCAGTCAGTTCTCTCCTCCTCTTTCTGTTGTCCATGCTTAGTGTGACACACACAGACACACAATTCAAAGACTAAAGCCTCGTACACATGGGATGACGATCGTATACAACAGGTCGTACTAATGACCGTTGTATGTGATATCGATCGTTCATATGCGCAATTAGAACAGCTGACATACGACGGTCGTACAAAGGAGTTGTATGAGCAAACTAGAAAACTTGGTCGTACCAACAAGCTCTCATACGACCGCTGTATCGTGTGTACAGAGAAGTTGGTACAACAAGTTGTATTGTGCAGAACACGCATGCTCCGAAGTCAGGAACGGCCGGATGCTAATTACATGCACCTGAACGTTCTTCTGTGGTCGTACAATCGTGTAGTGCAGTCAGTATGCAAGCTACATTATGCAACATACGATTTGCGACGATCGTACGTACGATCATCGTCCCGTGTGTACGAGGCTTAAGTGGACTCCTCTCCTTTTTATCTGCTTTCAGGTGTGATTTGTATATTGTCCACACCTGTTACTTGCCCCAGGTGAGTTTAAAGGAGCATCACATGGTTGAAACAATCTTATTTATCCGCAATTTTGAAAGGGTGCCGATAATTTTGTCCAGCCCATTTTTGGAGTATTGTGACATTATGTCCAATTTTTGCTTTTTTTCCTCCCTTTTTTTGTTTTGTTCCAATACACACAAAGGGAATAAACACGTGTATAGCAAAACATGTGTTACTGCAATACTTTTCTGTGAGAAATACTTGATTTTCTGGAAAAATGTTTGGGGTGCCAACAATTTCGGCCATGACTGTACATGTAAAACGTATATAGGGAGATTTGTTTCATATCTGTGTATCATCTGAGGCTTTTAACTTTACTGGGTATATGGAGGGTTTACATCCACTTTAACTGCCGCTTTAATAAGTTAAATTTTAGGGATGCACCAATACAATTTTTTTTATTTATTTTTTTTTTTTTTTAAGTGAAGTGTACAATACCAATTACTGATTATTTTTTATGTGTGGTGCACGTTGAGCACATACAAAATGAATGACCTCAAATCGCACTGTGATCTATACATGAATGCAGTGTGCTTTCTGTCCGAATCACATGTGGTTTCCCGCACTACTCCTGTGTGAACCCAGGCTGAAGTCACGCCTGGGTTCACATATGTGTGGTTTGGGAAAGTGCATGCGATTTGGACAGGATTAGCACCGCATTCCTTTTTAAAACACATTACGATTTACATATGGTTCTTTGCAGTGCGATTTGAGCCCATTGATTTTGTATGGAGTAAAATCGCACCACACTGCACAAAAAATCAGTTTACATTTATGTGAGTATTGGTGCAGCCCTAGTTAAAATACACTGGCTGTGTTAAGATTTTCACACTCTGTTAACTTCCATGAAGGTAATTCAGGCATGTTGTCTATGGAAAATCTTCCCTTAGCTGGCAGCATTGTGTTTGCCTTTCGTCACTGTGGTTTGGCATCTTTTTCTTGGCGTTTTATGCCAGCTCAAAGATGATGCAGCTCTGTTCCACTCATTAATACAACGTTGTAATGATGGGCAACATAATGTGAGAAAGCGGACTAGTCTGCAACAGTCCTCCATAGGTCACATGACCTGTGTGTGCAGGCAGGGAAGACCATTGCATAAAAATGAACTTTATTTGAATGTGTGTGTCCTATGTTTAGATAGGTGCAAAGAGAGCAAGACCTTTTTTCAGTTTTTAGTTTAGAAAGCATCTCAACTTTTTTTGGTCTGTGATCACTTTTTAGCCCTGGCTCACACCGAACGCGGCTTTGAAATCACGCTACTTCAGCACGATTTGAAAGCTGCCGGAAAGTGCGATTTCATGTGCAGTTTGCCAACATCTATGCAACTTCATGCATAGATGTCAATGGAAGCCGCACATGAAATCGCCAAAAATAATGCAGGAAATTTTTCAAAATCGGTGCAAATTGGAGTCTCACGGATTTTTTGAATGGTTCCATAGCCAGAAGTAGGGTGCGACTTGTCCTGTGACTTTGACCTATCAAATTGCATGACAAGTCACAGCAGTGTGAACAGAAGCTAAGGCTGAACCTGGAACTAAAATGCTGTATTGCATATACATAACACAAAAACTTTTCTTTCACTCGTGGTTAGTGTTTGGCTGAAGCCATTTATTATCAATCAACTGTGTTTACTCTTTTTACATCATAATGACAACAGAAACTACCCAAATGACCCTGATCAAAAGTTTACATACCCCAGTTCTTAATACAGTGTATTGTCCCCTTTAACAACCCATCAAAGACAACAGTAATACTACATTTTTCTCATTTGTGTCAACTAACTATTATTTACCGAAGTCGGTTTGTGATTGGTGCTCACTTTCTTTTCAAAAACACAATACATATACGTTATGTCGTAAAATCAAGGTCCAAGTCGGAATCGAAGACAAGTGTGACGACACTGAACAGTACGTTAAACTATCCAGTTTCAGTGTCCTGTTCAGCGTGGGATGAAGACCGATACCTTGGTAAGTTTTTTAGGCACTCTGAGGTTAAACGTGGCTAAAACTTTTTAAAGGACGTAATAAAAACCGCTAAAGTACACGCCGAAGGTAACTGTAGATACGTACTTCAACGTATCTACAACCGT
>BLSH010481965.1:999719-1015716 GCA_018402905.1 Glandirana rugosa | reverse complement strand
CCCCCCCCCCCCCCCCCCGTAACCCATAAAGAAATACCCATTGACCCCTGCCTTGGTTGTGCACTTCCTTCAATAGCCTCCTGACCAAGATCTTCCACCAGCAGGGAAATCATGGCAGCTTTGTCACTCTTTGCAGGCGCGTGGACTAGGACGGTAAGTGAGGTGAACAGAGTGGGTGAGGATATCCGCGGTGACGACTCTGTAAGGCTCACTCTGTACGTCCTCCCTTCACAGCCATCTCTGGACTGCCTGTCCGCTTATAGGCATGCCCTCCCATTCATCTCCCTGCAGTTCAAATGCTCAGTCTTATGGGAGCTGTTTGTCATTGAAAAATGACATGCAAGCTCAGATGATGCCTTCCACCTTCTCCTTTACCATCTAGCAGCAGCCAGCTTTCAGTCAAAATTTAGCTGAGAAAAAAATCTAGTAAATAAAAAAAAAAATATTTCAACTATTTAAGATTTTTTTAATATGTGGCTGTTTAACCTGCCATAAAAAGCTAGCCTTTACTTGTTCTTTAGGTCTTATGTCTACAGGGACATGGCTTTCCTGTCCTGGGCTTTTTAATGTAACCTGTCATGTCAGGCCACCATTCATTTATATAAAGACCAATAAATCTGCCAATGTGTTGCACTATCAGTAAGTACATATAGTCAAAATAACATCATCCAATATAGTGAAAATAGTATGTATAGATTTAAAAACATATATGCAAATAAAAGTGTAACTGAAAAAATTCATAAATAGTCCTATGAAGTCCATCAATAAGTGCACACCCCACTCACAAGCCAATTACCAGTTTCTGTGACCCCAAGTTTGGAGGTCTGGCTGCACCTTCTAAAAGTATCCCCATGGGATGGATGGATATCAAGAGCCGGAATTCCAGGATGGATCACCATACAACCCGCTATAGACTCAGTAGGGAAGGGAAACAAAGGAGGAACTCTTAGTGTAGGAATTAAAAGTGCAAGCCTTTAATGCAGGTTAAAACTACTTACAAGTAGGAGTATGTTTGCATGTAGTACAGTCATACACTTGTAACACCATGGCGGGCGTGATGACGTCACCACTGTAGCTCCATCTGGCGCATTTTGTTCAAAAGAACATCAAGGGAGTAAAGAAGTACATCCACCATATTAATGTAATTTAACAAGGCCTCTTCTTCATTAAAATTTAAATAAAACAAAACTTGAGTACATTATAGGTGCCTGCGTGTCCCTTTAGAAGGAAGTACAGCCAAACTGCAGAAAACCAGTGCACTGTAGTCTTCAAGCTTCTTCCTTGTATTGAGGAGTATCCTGCTCTTCCCCCCCGACACCTTTCTATTGGCCAGTGAGGCTGTCCATTGCAATAGGCCCATAGGGAGGAAGGTGAAGTGGTCTTTAAGTTTACCAGAAATTGTCAAAGATTGCAGATTATAGTACCCATGGGGAGGGAGGTACTGCGGTGCTCTCTATACGGTACAAGCAGGTATCTTTGTGCCTACACTCATTGCATTTTCCTTTGTGCAATAAAACAGATATGCTTTTACTAACCTAAGAGCTGGGAGCTTTTTACTTTTATGCTATGATTTTTTTTGAATATGCCCAGATCAAACGCGAGTGTGTGTGTATATATAGAATATAGTTTTCTGTATTCTTTTACCATTTGTATTTACAGATCAGAAGCAACATGTGCATTTGTTTCATAACATTTATACTTTGAACTAAAGCAGGGGAAACATGGAGATTTCCACTGCCGGGGGACAGAACTATATCTGACATGGGAAATTCAATTATGGCTTTGCCAATAAGCAGACGAGGGCCCGAGGCCATGTGAAGTGTATCAATAGCAAGCCTGTGTCACAGGGCCTGCTACTTGTGTCACGTCTGCTGTCAGCACATCAATTACATTGTTTTTCTTGCTTTGTTAAAACTGCCTACTCTTGCTGCTGTCAACTCTTTTCTGTCTTGTCAATATCCAGGAGGATTTCATCTGTCCTCTGCTGATTAACCTGTACATGCTCAGTGGGTAATACTTCCTTTTAATTCCATTACCCTACCAGTCCCTTGTTTATACTGAGTAACAACAGCTTTTTAGATGACCTGAAGTTCTCTGCTTGCTGAGTTATAAAAACTTGAACAAAAGAGAATTGGCTTGTTGTAATAGGCAGTCAGGTGTTAAGCTGGCCTAACACTTCTTGATTACAAGCAGCCTGATCTCCAACAGAGCCGCTGTGATCTGATCTAGATATTTAGCATCTGCACCCAATGGCCAAGTAGATTTCTTCTGTTGACCTGAGTGTACTACAGCATATGCCCGTGCAAGGCCCTGTTTACCTGCACAGGTATTCTGTGCATCAATGTGCAGGCAGTCCCATTAATGTCAGTTGGGATGCATTGGCTGCATGGACACAGCTGCTGCTCTCAATTTGACAGCTGTGTGGATGTACGGCTCTGAACACAGACACTGTGCATTCGGGGCCACACACTCACACGGCTGTCAGATTGGGAGCAGCAGCTGTGCTGTCATTAGGACTGCCTGCATGCATAAAACACTTGTGCATCCCTGTGCAGGTAAACACGAACCTTACATGGGTGTTCACTGCAGTACGCCAGTGTGAATGAGGCCTACAACTCAAACCACCATTGTTGGATGAATATGTCCACTTCAAGACCTTAACTGGAAATCTTCATTGGTCGATTTCTGAATGCCTAAATGAATCCCCAAACAATAAAATAGCTACTGTGTGTTTAGAAAAGAATTCCCCCCCCCCCTTTTTTAAATCACATTTCTAAACCTATAGCAGCAGCACTGTTTGCATTGATAGGCTGGAAAGCCGCCAAGTTGCTGCTGGGAGAGGGAGCAGAATGAGCTACAGCTTCTAAGAAATGGACTTGGCCTAGGTTCACGTTGGAGCGATTTTGTCATGCAATTTGAGAGATCAAATCGCATGACAAGTAGCAGCCTATTGGCAGCACTGGCACTGTTCCAGATTTTTCTGCGCCGCACCGATTTGCAAAAGTAGTTCCTGCACTACTTTTACCGATTTCAGGTGCAATTTCAATAGACATCTGTGCATGAAGCCACACAGATGTCTATTAAGTAGCACCTGAAATCCCGCTGACCTTGCTACTTTGAAATCATGCTACTTCAAGTGAAGTAGATGCTATTTCAAAATAGCATCAATGTGAACCAGGGCAAAACCCGTGTGCGTCTGTTACTGTTCAAGATTGAATTGCTTCGCAGTGCATGCAGCTACATGTTAAGTGCTGGCTAAGAATGTACTGCTTATTACTCAATTACTGCTGGTCATAAATTTTATAAATACCTAAACGCCCTTTATTTTTCTTTCAAAATGATTGGGCTGCCAACACACCGTAATGTGCTTCTAAAATACCTGACCCTTTTTTGTAACAGAACACACTACCATGTAACACAGTACCACATAATATGGCAGTTCAAGATGATACTCAGCAAGGAAAGGGACACAGCCGATGACCGATCAGAGTACTGGTCCGCTGCCGGTACCGTGCGACTTGTGAGGAATCTCGCAGCAGGTCACATGACAGTTGTACACAATGGATGGCTTCCTTTCATGTCGTGATCCATTGTGTTGCTAGCTGTGACTAGTCAATCTGATGACATGGTACAGACAGGGGCAATTACAGCCCATCTGTACCATGTGATTAGCGTTGACCAGTCACAGCTAATCACAACAAAATACACTGTTTGTTTCGTTCAGTGAAATGCATGCTTTAACCACTTCACTTCAGCACTTTTGGACCAGAGCACTTTTTGAGATTCGGCACTGCGTCGCTTTAACTGACAATTGAGCGGGCGTGCGATGTTGTACCCAAACAAAATTTGTGTCCTTTTTTTTTCCCCACAAATAGAGCTTTCTTTTAGTGGTATTTGATCCCCTTTGCGTCATTTCTGATCACCGCTATAAAGAAAAGAATAGCGACAATTTTGCAAAAAAAAAAACCCCAAATTTCTTACTTTTTGCTAAAATACAAATACAAAATAAAACATTTTCTTTCATCGGTTTCAGCCGATTTATATTCTTCCTCATATTTTTGGTTTAAAAAAACGCAATCAGCGTTTATTGATTGGTTTGCTCAAAAGTTGCCATGTTTACGGATGAGAATTCATTTCTGGGGTTTTTATTTTTTTTTATTGTTTACTAGTAATGACGGCGATCTGCGATTTTTAGCGGTACTGCGATATTGCGGCGGACATGTCGGACCATTTTGCCACTTTTTGTGGGACCATTGCCATTTATACAGCGATCAGTGCTATAAAATACACTGATTACTGTGTAAATGCCATTGGAAGTGAAGGGGTTAACCTTGAGGGGGCGCGCTAAAAGTTAAATGTGTTCCCTAGGCGTGTTCTAACTGTATGGGGGCTGGGCTGGCAGGGGGGAGGGGAGTGATCACAGCTTCCATATACAGGAAGCCTGTGATCACAGCCCTTCCCCCTCTATGAGAGTGGAGATCCATGTTTACTTACACGGACCTCCGTTCTTTCACTGCGGGGGGCCATCCGCGGGTAGCCGGTGGAGATTGAGTCCGCCCTACCCACTCCCTGGCTCCCCCGGAACACAGTGAGTGCGCGATCTCGCAGCCGCCGTCCTATGACAGTGGTTTGCAATAACGAGCCATCTTGCCGCCGTCAAACTGCGGTTGGCGTTCGGCAAGTGGTTATAACAAAGTAATTCACTGCTATAAGCAAACCTAATGGTTAAAAAAAAGAATCCTGATCACTTTCCCAGAGTAGTACAATGTTACTATGGTAACATTTTTATAATGCGCTGTTCACGGTGTGTTAAAAAAAAATTGTAAACAAAAAAATAGAATTTAATTAAGAAAAAAAAGTAAAAAAAAAAAAAAAACTACTACTACTTTCCAAAAAGAGATCATTTGAGGGGTATTTGTATTGTCCTGGCTTTTTAGGGTCTCAAGAAATGAGTACATCAGAATTAATAAATTTTCATATTTATACCATACTACTTTCCAAAAAGAGATCATTTGAGGGGTATTTGTATTGTCCTGGCTTTTTAGGGTCTCAAGAAATGAGTACATCAGAATTAATAAATTTTCATATTTATACCATAGTTTGACAAACATAAGACTAATATACACTGATTTGGGTTATTTTAACCAAAGAAATGTAGCAGAATACATATTGGGCTAAATTTATAAAGAACAATTATTTATTTGCAAAATTGTATAACCGAAACTAAGAAAAATATATTTATATATTTTTTTTAAACTTAGTTTTTTTTTTTTTTGTTTAGCAAAATATAAAAAAAACACAGAGGTGATTAAATACCACCAAAAGAAAGCTCTATTTGTGTGAACAAAATGATACAAATTTTAGTTTTAGGTACGCATGACCATGCAATTGTCAATCAGAATGCAACAGCACTGAAAGAAGCTGAAAAGGGGGTAAAAGTGCCCGGTATTGAAGTGGTTAATAGACTGAACTGTGGCATCTGAATGCAATCTTTTTATGCTTGGATATTGCATCTTTCTCATGAAAACTGGCTCCATGTATGAAATGGTCATGGTTTTATGTACAGATTCTACACGGCTGATAATGGCCATATAGTCTTCCTTTACTGTGAAAATGACAGGTCCACTTTTCTGCCATCAAGTCCATTATCTAACGTCTGATAATTTCACATCTTTTTCATCTTGCAAGGCATGCTTTTAGCACCATTCTGCTTCTACATCATGGCCTGGCTGAAAATATCTTTTTTTCTCCTCTGCATTGGCCAGTCATTGAACCTATTCAATATGTGACTTTCTCATGCTATGCAGTTAATTTTCGTAAGTGATAATAGGCGGCCATTTTTCAGTTTTCAGCAACATGTCTTGCATTTTAACAGTTTTGAAAAGCAAAGTTAAAGAAATAATTGTATGGAGCGAATACATTTCCTAGTACAAATATTTTCAGTTTGGCTTTGTGTGATTAAGATGTCTCTGGGAATCAAGGTCAGTTGGTTTGTAAAGACAAATAATAATCAACCTTTAATTTTCCTTTTATGTTGTAGCAGTCTGTAGCTGGCTTTTCTATTACTGGAATTCAGGCTATAGGACAGCTGAAACTTGTTTTGAAGTGATTGAATAATCTGTGAGGAACTCTTCACATTTTTCTGGTCCATTTGCAGTGCAATATTTCATATGTGGTTTTAGGGCAGTCCATTTATTTTATAACTATCTTAAGGAAAAGCGAAGTACATGTTTGCAGGATACAGTACAAAAAGTACATTGAGAATGCAAATTGCTATAAAACATTTGTATAACATTTTAGACATTTGGGATTGATTTACGAAAACTGGAAAGTGCAAAATCCAGTGCAGCTGAGAAGGTAACCTGGAAGCACAGAGAAGGTAACCTGGAAGCGCAGAGAAGGTAACCTGGAAGCGCAGAGAAGGTAACCTGGAAGCGCAGAGAAGGTAACCTGGAAGCGCAGAGAAGGTAACCTGGAAGCGCTGAGAAGGTAACCTGGAAGCGCTGAGAAGGTAACCTGGAAGCTTCTAGCTTCTTCTTGTTCAAAGCTTTGACAAAAAAGATTGATTTATTTGCAAAGCTGCACCAGATTTTGTACTCTCCAGTTTAAGTAAATCAACCCTAAAGTGTACATTGCAGAAAGTATCTGTTTGTTCTCTTGGTCGGAGCAGATGCAGTAATATCATGCAATAGACTACAGAGAAAAAGTGACCTAAACTGTTCAGTGGTAGTATAGTAAGCATCTGAAGATTAAAGTGTTAAAGTGGAGTTCCACCCTATTAAAAGGCAGCAGCTACAAATAGTGTAGCTGCTGACTTTTAATAATCAGACATTCACCTGTTCCAGGCTCCAGCAATGCAGCCGATGGGCACTTCGCTCTTCTCCCCCTCCTCCATGCGGTGCCGGCATCACAAGTGCGGGCGCCCGGCTTTGGCTTCAAAGCCGGGCGCGCAATGGGCGAGTCGTGCTACACTTTGTGAATGGCCGATGTATCTTATGGGACCTGTGACGTGTCCCAGAAGATTGCCGGATGTGGGGGGGTGAACCTCCTTCCCGGCACCGTGGAGCCAGGGCAGGAAGGGCTGCTGGGACCCTGTCAAAATGGGGTCCCCGCTGCCCCCCAAAAAATGACATGCCAATTGTGGCATGTCGGGGGGTCACCTTCCCTTAAAGCGAAAGTTCCCCTTTTGGGTGGGACTCCGCTTTAAGGCACAATTAGAAATCCCTGACAGCCCCTCTGATACTTAGGCATACCACACTGTATAAGTCTTTTTAAAAAAACGAGGCTTGTAGAGCGATTTTCAGGCCGGTCACATGACTCACAGGAGCTTTTCAGCTCCGATACATAGCTTCTGCAGGAGGGGCCAAGACCTCCCTCTGACTCTGTCGGGGAGATCACGTGACCGTTCAGCCCCTTCTTCAGTAGCCCTGTCTTGGAGATGTACAGCAGCTGCAAGTCACATGACCGGCTATTTTTTTTTTTTTTTTACATGAGACCTATACAGTGTGGTATGCCTGAGTATCATAGAGGGGCTGGCAGTGAGCATTATACGTTTTTGATTTCCACTAATAGTGGCAGGGGGGTGGAGACAGAGACGCACAAGATGGAGCTGGCAGGGAGGGAGGGTGAGAAAGGAGAGCAGGGCTGTGGATGACGGAGGGACATACTCCGTCCCACCCACGGTGGTCAGGGATCAGCAGCCCTGATTATCTTGGTCAGTACAGAGAGGGGGATACAGGGAGTGGAGGAATCAGGGAGGTTTTATACAGTTTAGAAAGGGGCAGATTACACAGCACAAGCACTGTGCTGTTTAATCTGCTTTAAGGGACCAGGATATCTATATTTTTTTTTTTGTTTGTTTTTTTGAGGCTGACAAACACTTTAAGGAAAAAGGAAAGGTGGCTCATATTGGATGTATTAATAAGGCCTTTAGCTCTGTGGTGATAGAGTAGAAGTGAGACGATGGTGGTAAGAAATAAGAATCCTTAAGAAGAGGCCATGAGATTCCATGGAAACCCAACTTTATTGAATGTATCTAGGGAGATATTTAATCCTGCTGTAAGGTATTTAATGTTATGAACATTATGGGTGCTTTCATATTTAGATTCATTTTAGATTGTGCTTTTGATTGCTTCCTTTTTAGTGCAGTTAGGTATCCGGCTGAAGTCATAATAGTTTAGTAGAATATTTGGCCAGGTTTGGTATATACTGTAAGTAAACACAAAGGTGCACACCGCTCAATCAGGGGAAATCCCAATGGGCATGTGCAGTGAACAAGGCTACATGCCGAAACACGTTTGTGCATTTTTGTACATGATCTATCAATAAATTTCACGTAACCGCAGATGCGGAGTGCCGGCTCTTTTCTTCATTATATACTGTAAGTAGGCCTAGGAGGCCGGCACAGGCCATTGACCTCATGGGTCGGCGTTCTCTTCGCTGCCATGACGGTACATGTGGTTTAAACCAAGGTGTGTCTATATATAGGGCAGTGGGGATCTACACTGTGTTAAAGCAGCAAGCTATTCAAGGATGGTATTCTGTGGAGGTAAGAAGTTTGTGGATTAGGGTGGATGGCCCTGTTTATGTATCTGGCTTGGATATATGGGCTCCTTTTCTAAGGTATTTCCCATGGCTATCTGTAGATGACAGTTAACTATAATATATGGGGTATTACATTTCTTTAGGTTATTTTGGCTGTAAAACGATTGCCACTTTATTTTATATGGTATTTATTGCCTGTTTTTTTTTTTTGTAGACTTGCCTGGTTCGAATTGGTATACTCTTGAGGTTGTTGGAACCTGATCTCACATTTCAGGTAAATATATATATATGGATGTATTGTATGCTGGTATGGTAGTATCTCATGGTCTCAATTAATTTTATTAGATCTTGCTAAGCCATGCAATCGTTATGTTGCCATTTAGATGATGATGGTAGTTCTTTTCTTCCTCTTTCTTGCAGCATTCTGCTAATGATCAAATAGTCTGCAATTGGAGATTTTCTGGCTATTTGTTTACCTTAAAAATACCCTCCTCTTCTGAGGACAAAAATCCTTTACTTACTATGCTTGGATGAGCATCTTTACATGCTTCTAAATTGCTATACCAGTACGCATGATCATACTAAACAGGATTGTCCCACTTAGAGGTAGACCGATATATCAGCCGGCCGATATATCCGGCCAATTTATGGCATTTTTAATGCATCGGCCAATTGTGCTGCAAATTGGGCCGATTAATTTATGCACTAAAGGTCGATTCACACAGGGGCGATCCGACTTGCGGGGCAACTCAGCGTGACCCCGCACAGCGCGACTTGCAATCGTCTACTGTAATAGAAGTCCATGCAAGTCGCCCCAAAAGTAGTACAGGAACCTTTTTCTAAGTCAGAGCTACTTGAGTCGCTCCTATTAGACAAAAATACAGGCAGCCTGTCGAGACATCGCTGATAAAAGAGCCAAAGAGATACAATGTTTCTACTTATCAGAGGAATGAACTCTAAATGGTTAAACTGAGCTCATTTACTCATTGAAGACTAAATCTTTTCTGACATTTGTTGCTTAAAAGTTAAAATCTGTATTTTCTGTTAGAAAATCATGTAGAACCCCCAAACATTATTTATTTTTAGCAGAGACCCTAGAGAATAAAATGGCAGTTGTTGCAATATTTTATGTCACATGGTGTTTGCGCCGCGGTCTTTCACGCGCAATTTTTTTGGAAAAAATACACTTTTTAATGAAGTTAAAAAAAAAAAAAGGCTAAACAGTTTAGTTAGCTCATTTTTTATTTTTTCATCCAAAAGTTTTGATTACCTGTTTTTGTGTATTTAATATTTTAAGATATTTTTTTTTTTTTTTTCATCTAAATTATGCATAAAAGTGCACTGATTGGAGGCTTGCTGTGTTTTTTTTAAAAAATGTTTAATTTAAGCAATTTTCTGTATCACTTCTTATTAACTGTTAGATTTTATGAGAAAAATCGGCCTAACATAACATATCGGTCTAAAAAAAACAGCATCATATATCAGCCATCGACCGCCCCGATTTCTAAGCATCTGCCAGAGAAAAACCCATATCGGTCGACCTCTAGTCCCACTATTGGTATAATTACGCTCTGTATTTCCTCTATTTTTTTTCAGTTGTGTTGATGGGAAGTGTACATATTTATGATCCCACCCTTGGCATTGAACTGCATGGCATATCTAATCTGTTTTTGGCCTGTGGGCTGTCGCCGGTTATCGTCAGGTCTTTTTGCCCTGTAGAGAAATGTAGGTCTATATTTTAATGTGACTATGTCCTATTTGCTAATGTATAGTGTGTTGTATCTAACCTATATTTCTTTAGTTAGTTTACACTTCCTTGAAGGCATATGAGAGGTCCAGAGGAAGCGATTTTTGCAATATGTGTTAAGCTTACCAACTTGCCATTTTGAAGTTATGTATCGGATTGGATAATTTTGAACTATAGAAGGTGTAGCTGTATAATGGGGAACACACAGCCCCTAATTTTTAATGCTCTTTCTTTTAACATGATTGTAAATAAAAGGCATGAATTTTAAGCAATGGGGTCTTCCCTTGGCACACATAAAGTCCCTCTTGTTTTCCCCTTTGGGGTAGTGTCTTTAGGGTTGTATTCAGGTAATTTATTCTAAATGGGCTGCCAAGGCCTCGCTAGAGAAGACTGCCTCATCTCCATTGTTTTTAGTTTCAGACATGGTGCCCAAAGAGTTGACTTATAGAATTGGAGATGAGATATGATTGAAGGAACATACATCAGTTGGATAGCATGAGAAAAGCTGCATATTCCTGAAACAGACCGTGTAGCCAAAAGTGATATTTTAGTTCTAGGTAGAGCTTTGTGCATAGTAGTGATTATAGAGTGCTTGATTTTATTGGTGATAATTGACTTTTCAGAGTTTAATGGGTCAGTCTAAGCAGTTCAGTTCTTGGTAGATACTGGAGAGACACGTTGCATGTCCTCCCTTGAGGGCTCTGCTGATAAGATGGCTGCTCTGGGGTTTTTGCTCCTGCTATGGCCAATATGGACGGTTATTCTCCATGTTGGATATTTTATGTATTATGAAGGATGCAACAAAAAACGGAACAAAATGGTGGGTGTGTATAATTAACCACTCCAGATCCGCGCTATTGCCGAAGTACGGCTCCAGCGCGGATCTGAAATGCCGGGACGACGTCCATGGACGTCGTCCCCTGTGCACGCTCCTGGCGCGCCCCCCATGCTGCGCGAGCGTGCCCGTGGGTCGGGCGGACTCGATGTCCGCCCAAGACCCGCCGATCTCTTTTAGCAGCCTCAGAACAGGGAACCGCCGTTGTAAACACGGCGGTTCTCCGTTCTGTGACAGGGGACATACCAGATCTACTGATCCCTGTCACTGGGATCAGTTATGTCCCGGCCCTGCCCCCCCACAGTTAGAACACACCCAGGGAACACTGTTAACCCCTTCACTGCCCCCTGCAGGTTAACCCCTTCACTGCCAATGACATTTACACAGTAATCAGTGGATATTTAAATTTCTGATCGCTGAATAAATGTCATTGGTCCCAAAAATGTGTAAAAAATGTCCGACATTTCTGCGGCAATATCACAGTCCCGATAAAAATCGCAGATCGCCGCCATTACTAGTAAAAAAAAAATAATAATAAAAACGCCATAAATCAATTCCCAGTTTGTAGACGCAATAACTTTTGCGCAAACCAATCAATATACGCCGATTTGTGATTTTTTTTTTTTTTTACCAAAAATATGTAGAAGAATATATATCGGCCAAAACTGATCAATAATTTTTTTTAATGGATTTGTACTTTAGCAAAAAGTTAAAAAATGTTCTTTTTTGCAAAATTGTCGCTCATTTTTTGTTTATAGCGGCGATCAGAAATGACGCAGAGGTGATCAAATACCGCCAAAAGAAAGCTCTATTTGTGGGAAAAAAAGGATGCAAATTTTATTTGGGTACAATGTCGCACCACCGCGCAATTGTCATTCAAAATGCGACAGCGCTGAAAGCCAAAAATTGGTCTGGGCAGGAGGGGGGTTTAAGTGCCCAGTAAGGAAGGGGTTAAAACTCAAAGATGGGCAGTAAGATTATGCTAATTGAGTATCCAAGGCTTATATAAAGCCAATCGCCATCTAGCTCCGTTTGTGTGCATGGACTGTTTTTAATGCTACTTTTATTAGTGTGTTCATGTGGTTAGCTCCGGGTTAATATTTGAATCTTTTTATTACATTATGTATTCTATACACTCACTGACTACTTTATTAGGTACACCTGTTTAAATGCTTGGTAACACAAATCACTAATCAGCCAATCACATAGCAGCAACGCCATGCATTTTGGCATCTACATGTGGTGAAGGTGACTTGCTGAAGTTCAAACCAAGTATCAGAATGTGGAAGAAAGGCGATTTAAGTGACTTTGAACGTGGCATGGTTGTTGGTGCCTGACCTGAGTATTTCAAAAACTGCTGATCTACTGAGATTTTCACACACAACCATCTCTAGGTTTTACAAAGCCTGATCTGAAAAACACAAAAAAATATCCAGTGAGTGGCAGTTGTGTGGACAGAAATGCCTTGTTGATGTCAGAGGAGAATGGGAAGACTGGTTTGAGATTATATAAAGGCAACAGTAACTCAAATAACCATTTGTTACAGCAAAGGTATTGCAGAATAGCATCTCTGAAAGCACAACAAATCAAAACTTAAAGCGGTAGTAAACCCATGCATTTAACAGGTTAAAAACCAGTCACATTTCCGGCACGTGCCGGAAATGTAACACTCCCATTGGTTGTACTCTAAACCAAACTCTCAAGCCATCCAATGGCTGGTGTGACAGCCGATCACATGTGCAGCATCATGGCAGTTGTAGATTAAACAGAGGCCAAGATGGCAGCTTCCTTGGCTGAAAATGATAGGAGGGTTTACTACCACTTTAAGGATGGATTCACACCATAGCGGTGCAAATTCCGGCCTGTATGCCTGTGAGAAGGACCAGAGCTGCCGTTCGGCGGCTCCTGTCCGTCCTCACAGTGCAGCAGCTGCCCAGGGAGGGGGGAGGTGTCGCAAGCAGGGGGAAAGATCCCCGTCCAGAGCGTAACACCTCTACGTATCAGATGTGTTCCCATTGAACATAATGGGCTGGGAATTCGCACCGCATTGCACAGAGAACGCACACGTTTTCTGTGCAATGCGGAGTGAGAATGCACCGCACCTATGTGAACCGGACACCTTAAAAACAATGTGTTTTCAAGTGTCCTGGGACTCTTAAGCCACATCCAATTCGCATAGGTGTGAACCCAGCCTTAAGCAGATGGGCTACAGCAGCAGAAGACCACTCCTGTCAGCTAAGAACAGGAGACTGAGGCTGCTCACCAAAATTGGACAATAGAAGATTGGAAAAATGTTGCCTGGTCTGATGAGTCTTAATTTCAGCTGTGACATTCAGATGTGTATATGGTCAGCCATTTTTGCTTCATACAAACTTCCCCTGCTAAGCATTATAGTAATAGTGACTCACTGCTCCCTTTTGTTCCTGAAAGACAAAACTGGCAATAGATGTTTTGCTAACCCAATTATATCCTATAGATTGCTTATGCCATGCCTACTAGTATGTTAGTCTGACAATCAGGTGAGAAATTGCATAGGCGTTTAGATAGGCGTTTCTTAAACTGTACTTGCTAAAATGATAAGTTCCCCGTTTAAAGAAGAACACTTCTTTAGGATAGCTCTGCCCACTACCCTAAAGTGAGAAATATAGATGTTCTGGATTTCTGATGGAATGAGCCATGTACAGTAGCTACCTTTTTTTGTTTTTAATACACTTCTACAGCGAGGAGGAGGCCTTTTGGTTTCTTTTCAGCCCACCTCTCGGCATAACCCACTGGGGTATACTTTCTATATTTAAAAAAGACAAACAGTATTGTTTCTCTAATTAGATTTGTTTCAAGAGATCCGTTTATTTTGGAAGCTTTTGATTAAGTTCGTGCCAGAAGAAACATCTGACAGCAGAAATCCTGGTTCCGCCCCAGTATAAGCAAACAGTTGGGATGTTGGTATCTCTTTACAATGCAGATCAGTGGATGACGAATACAAAAAGCCGTATTCCATAAACAGCAAGGCGTTTTAACTCACATCAGCCAATTGGGATTCATTTTTTTCTTAAGCCAATGCAAAATGGTTTCTGATCTTCTTTTTTTTCGGGTGCTGTATTTGCACTTTGTGCTTTGCTCCTTGCGCTTTCGTATTGAATAAATCTGCATTATATGGGACAAAAGGAGAGATGAGTGAATGAGTGGCACCCATAGGAGCACACAGTGGATATAAAAAGTCTACACACCCCTGTTAAAATGTCAGGTTTCTGTGATGTAAAAAAAATGAGATCAAGATAAATCCTTTCAGAACTTTCCCACTTTAATGTGACCTATAAACTGTACAATGCAATTATGCAATAGAAAAATGAAATCTTTAAAGGGGGGGGGGAGAGTAAAAATAAACTAAAATAATGTGGTTGCATAAGTGTGCACACCCTCTAATAACTGGGGATGTCCGTCCTACCCGCTCCTGGCCCAACGAAACATAGTGGGCGCGTGATATCGAATCACTTTGCCGCCGTCAAACAGCGGCGGGCGGTTGGCAAGTGGTTAAAGTGCCTCTGATTAACCCCAAATAACATTCAGCTGTTCCAGTAGGTCTTTACTGACATTTTCTTAGTCCCATCCTACAGCAAAAGCCATGGTCTGCAGAGAGCTTCCAGAGCATCAGAGGGATCTCGCTGTTAAAAGGCGTCAGTCAGGAGAAGGGTACAAAAGAACTTCCAAGGCATTAGATATACCATGGAACACAGTGAAGACACTCATCAAGTGGAGAAAATATGGCAGTGACATTACCAAGAACTGGACGTCCCTCAAAAATTGATGAAAAGATGAGAAGAAAACTGATCAGGGAGGCTGCCAAGAGGCCTACAGCAACATTGAGGCTGGTTCACACTTATGCAAATTGGATGCGGGTTTCCAGGCATCTAATTCACATAGCAGGAGATTGTGACCGGCCCTCTATGGAGCTGGTTCACACATCTCTGCAGCGGCTCCAGTGCGAAATGCACAGGAGCCCTTTGCGTCTTTTGGTCGGTTTCAGGTCCAAGTTTGGGCTGAAATCTGATCTGAAATGGTGCATGGAATGCACCGGACTCCTGCTGTGAGCTGCTGCGATCTCCAGTGTGCACCCAGCCTAAAGAAGCTGCAGGAATATCTGGCAAGTACTGGCTGTGTGGTACATGTGACAACCAGGGCCGGCGCCATCATAAGGCAGACTAGGCAGCTGCCTTAGGGCGCCAGGCTTGAGGGGGCGGTAAAATCCAGATCGCCAGTCACTTGCTAGAGATTCAGCAAGTGGCTGCTCAGCAAATAGCTGTCCCCTCAGCCGGCAAACGGACACTTCCACGCTGTGCCTGGTAGGATAGAGGGCGTAGCGTGGAAGTGTTAGCTTGCCTGCTTGTTAAGTAAGCCACAGGGTCGTGCATTGAGGCTCAGCGAGGCGGTGAACTGACCCCGCTCTCGGAGGGATCCAAGGATGCAGCACAGCACAGAGCATGAGAGCAGTGGATGGATCCCAGGGGCATGCAGGGAGGGGGCGGGGTCCCGCTGTCAGGCACACGGGATAGCGGTGTGCGCGCTTTGCTATGCGGGGTGGAGGAGGAGGCTCCCTGCTTTTTGCTGGTGCTGCCACCACCTGAGATCCTGATGGAGATCTTCTGCCTGCCCGGTGGGACACATCCCTGCCCTGCATGCCCGACACTGATGTCATCTGGAGGAGCGGCAGGACTGGTGAGATCTGGGGGATGGGCATATCCAATGTGTTTGTCCACACATTTGATGGAGGAGGAGGGGATTTGGTGGTGGTGGTGGGGGGTGATCAGGATGGGGGCTATGAGCAGAATAGAGGGAACTGGGTGTGTGTGATCAGAGTGGCAGTATGTGGGGGG
>BLSH010481965.1:978733-990355 GCA_018402905.1 Glandirana rugosa | reverse complement strand
CTGTCCCAATATTTTGATGTCTTGTCTTTCCTCTTTTTCAATATATAATTTTTTTTTTTTTTTTTTACAATTTTATTTAGGAGCCCTGCTTGGGGGGCTTTGGTGAAATATCAGGGGTCTAAACAGACCTTTGATGTCATAATTTTGGGGCAGAGAAAGGGACTGAGGACAGAGATTCCCTGTCCCTTTCTCTGCAGTCAGGCAGCAGGGGGAAATCTGCACAGTACAGGGTGATTAGGGTGTGCCCAGGCACACTTGCCACCCTATGTGCGCACGCCTATGACCATGAGTGAAAGAAAAGTTTTTGTTATTCATATTCTCTGGAAAATGGCCAAGAAATCATAAATTCTGCCAGGGTATGTAAACTTATGAGCACAACTGTAAATGGCCAAGGATTTGACTTTTTCTCCTTTCTGTTCTGTAGTTTTATAACCCTGTCCTTTATCATGAATATCACAGGGTAAATAGTTTCTATGCAATTATTGCTCGCAATCTCACTCCTAAATATTGACGTAAACCCTGTTTGTGGATGAAAGCTTCTTAATGAAGCATTTGGATTTTGTCTGTCGGTTTAATATACAGAGAACTCTTAATTTCAGAACAAATTTGAGTATCCAAGAAGTAAATGATACATCCCATATGTTCCTTCTGAACAGCTTTTGAATGTACTGTGATATTAGAAGAAGAATCCTACCACAAAAATCAATGTCATCTAAGCCAAATATGGCAATGTTGCTGAGCACCATAAAAGTACATAAATGTATGCTTTTGTTTTATTTTTCATGTTTATCATGTTCATAAAGGCATTAGTGGGGATGAGGGTGATTGTTTACTGTTGTGTTTTACTGTTTACTCTTTTACTCAGTTGAATAAAAAAATAGTTTAAGGACATGAAATAGTTTTGCAAAGCAAACTTAGTGGTTTTATACTCTCCTATCGTTTTCAGCTAAGGAAGCTGACATCTTAGCCTCTGTTTAATCTGCAACTGTCATGATGCTGCATATGTGATCCATTATGACACCACCCATTGGATGGTTTGCTAGTTTGGTTGAGAGCACAATCAAGGAGACAGCTAGCATTTCCGGCATGCCAGGAATATTAACTCTTTTTTTTGACACTATCTAATTGATGGGTAGACAACCACTTTTAAAGGGGACGTTCCAATTTAAGGACTTGTTTCCCGCTGCGCTTGAACAATTGTCACTTTTGAGGACCCGGGGGGTTAGCAGGTACCTGATTTTGACAGGTGCTTGCTTACATTCCAACCCCTGCGGTGCTCGGAAACAGAAGTTCTCCTCCCTCCCTCCCTCTCCCTGCAGTCTTCTGGGACACTGACTGACAGGTCCCAGAAGACTGCATCCAACATTCACGATACGCAGTGCGACTCGCAAATGCTCAATGGGCACCCAGCTGTGAAGCTCCAACCTGTTCCAGCCGGGTGCCCATAATGAAGGGGCCGGGGACCGAAGACAGCGGGTGAGAGCGACTGGGGTGAGCACACCGCTGAATCGTGGGACAGGTGAGTGGCTGTTTTTTTAAAAAGTCAGCAGCTACAGTAGTTGTAGCTGCTGACTTTTATTTTTTCCACAGGTGACTGGAAGTCCACTTTACGTTTCACAATAGGTTACCAAAATTGGTTCACCTGAGATTGATTACAAGGCCATGTATTTTTATTAAGTCTATTATATCACTAATGTAAGTTCTGTAGATTAGGGTGGGGATAACCTCCTTATCCTTGTTTATTTTTAAACAGGCAGGTCTCATGGCAGTTTAATTAGATCAGTGGTTCTCAACTCCTGTCCTCGGGACCCACTAACAGGCCAGGTTTGCAGTATAACTGAAATACATCACAGGTGATATCATTTGCTGCTCAATGATTGCAGTATTCTAGTCTGCATCTCCCCAAGGTAATACTTAAAATCTGGCCTGTTAGTGGGTCTTGAGGACCTCAGTTGAGAACCACTGAATTAGATCCTTATAGATCTCTAGTAAATTGTATAGTACTAGGGCCGCCAGATTTTCAACCTATACTCTCTTAACTTTGTTAACCACTTGCCGACCGCCAACCGCAGGTTGACGGCGACAAGGTGGTTCGTTATCGCAAATCGCCGTCATACGACGGCGGCTGCGATAACGCGCACTGTGAGCGCGCGCCGCCGGAGGCGCGCCCGCGCGCTCACTGTGTTCGGGGAGGGCCAGGGAGCGGGTGCGGCGGCTTCGATTGCCGCCGGCTACCCGCGATGGCCCCCCCGGAGCGAATGAGCGGAGGTCCGTGTATGTAAACACGGACCTCCGCTCTGTGTGAGGGGGAAGGGCTGTGATCACAGCCTTCCTTTACGTGAAGGCTGTGATAACTTCCCTTCCCCTGTTAGGGCATCCCCCATACAGTTAGAACACGCCCAGGAAACATAGTTAACCCTTAGCGCACCCCCTGCAGGTTAACCCCTTCACTGCCAATGGCATTTACACAGTAATCAGTGCATTTTTATAGCACTGATCGCTGTATAAATGCCAATGGTCCCAAAAAAGTGTCAAAATGGTCCGACATGTCCGCTGAAATATCGCAGTACCGCAAAAAATCACAGATCGCCGCCATTTTTAGTAAAAAATAAAAAAAAAATAAAAACCCCAAAAATGAATTCTCATCATCCGTAAACGCGGCCACTTTTGCGCAAACCAATCAATAAACGCCGATTGCGATTTTTTTTTATCGCAAATATGATGAAGAATATAAATCGGCCAAAAACGGTGAAAAAAAATGTTTTTTTATATTTTTTTTTTTGGATTTGTATTCTAGCAAAAAGTAAGAAATTTGGGTTTTTTTGCAAAATTGTCGCTCTTCTTTTGTTTATAGCGGCGATCAGAAATGACGCAGAGGGGATCAAATACCACCAAAAGAAAGCTCTATTTGTGGGAAAAAAAGGACGCAAATTTCGTTTGGGTACAACGTCGCACGACCGCGCAGTTTTCAGTTAAAGCGACGCCGAATCGCAAAAAGGGCTCCGGTCCTAAAGCTGGAAATCCTTCCGGGGCTGAAGTGGTTAAATAATGTATTACAGTGATGCACAGTAAAAATGTTCCTGATCCTTCACTATATATGTCAGCAAATTGTCCTAATACCTCTTTTTCATATTGTGCAGTCTAATATACAGTATCTAACAAAAGTGAGTACACCCCTCACATTTTTGTAAATATTTTATTATATCTTTTCATGTGACAACACTGAGGAAATTACACTTTGCTACAATGTAAAGTAGTGAGTGTACAGCTTGGATAACAGTGTAAATTTGCTGTCCCCTCAAAATAACTCAACACACAGCTATTAATGTCTAAACAGCTGGCAACAAAAGTGAGTGAAAATTTCCAAATTGGACCCAAAGTGTCAATATTTTGTGTGGCCAACATTATTGTCCAGCACTGCCTCAACCCTCTTGGGCATGGAGTTCACTAGAGCTTCACAGGTTGCCACTGGAGTCCTCTTCCCCTCCTACATGACGACCTCACCGAGCTGGTGGATGTTAGAGACCTTGCGCTCCTCCACCTTCCGTTTTGAGGATGCCCCCAGATGTTCAGTACGGTTTAGGTCTGGAGACATGCTTGGTCAATCCATCACCTTTACCCTCAGCTTCTTTAGCAAGGCAATGGTCGTCTTGGAGGTGTGTTTGGGGTCATTATCCTGTTGGAATATTGCCCTGCGGCCCAGTCTCCGAAGGGAGGGGATCATGCTCTACTTCAATATGTCACAGTACATGTTGGCATTCATGGTTCCCTCAATGAACTGTAGCTCCTCAGTGCCGGCAGCACTCATGAAACCCCAGACCATGACACTCACACCACCATGCTTGACTGTAGGCAAGACATGCTTGTCTTTGTACTCCTAACCCGGTTGCCGGGCACACATGTTTGACACCATCAGAACCATATAAGTTTATCTTGGTCTCATCAGACCACAGGACATGGTTCCAGTAATCCATGTCCTTAGTGTGCTTGTCGTCAGCAAACATTTTTTTTTGTGGGCTTTCTTGTGCCTCATCTTTAGAAGAAGGTTCCTTCTGGGACGTCAGCCATGCAGACCAATTTGACGCAGTGTGTGGCGTATGGTCTGAGCACTGACAGGCTGATCCCCCCACCCCTTTAACCTCTGCAGCAATGCTGGCAGCACTCATACATCTATTTCCCAAAGACAACCTCTGGATATGACGCTGAGCACTTTCACTCAACCTCTTTGGTTGACCATGGCGAGGCCTGTTCTGAGTGGAAAGTGCCCTGTTAGACCACTGTATGGTCTTAGCCACTGTGCTGCAGCTCAGTTTCAGGGTCTTGGCAATCTTCTGTTAGCCTAGGCCATCTTTTTGTAGAGCAACAATTTTTTTTCCAGATTCTCAGAGTTCTTTGGCATGAGGTGCCATGTTGAACTTCTAGTGACCAGAATGAGAGAGTGATAACAACAAATTTAACACACCTGCTACCCATTCACACCTGGGACCTTGTAACGCTAACGAGTCACATGACACCAGAGAGGGAAAATGGCTAATTGGGCCCAATTTGGACATTTTCACTTAGGAGTGTACTCACTTTTGTTACCAGTGGTTTAGACATTAATGGCTGTATGTTGAGTTATTTTGAGGGGACAGCAAATTTACACTGTTATACAAGCTGTACACTCACTACTTTACATTGTAGCAAAGTGTCATTTCTTCAGTGTTGCCAAATGAAAATATATAATAAAATGTTTACAAAAATGTGATGGGTGTACTCACTTTTGTGAGATACTGTATTGTGACTGAACCACTGTGTAAATTGTGATATCCGCCATTTTAGAAAGCAATTCCAGTGCATCGGTTTATTTTTTACTGAGGTTATTCTGAATGTGAGCGATCAAATTTGTGTTGGGTAGCAGAAGATCCAACTCAGATTTAAAGTTGTTGTAAACCTCAGACAAGAAATGTGAACAAAGCGTATCCCTCTATAGTGTGTACTTGTCTTAATCCAGAGCGCTGTCATTTCTGTCTGCTGCTTTGTTCCTCTGCTATCAGCATGAGTCGTTTCTGACAAGTTTTCCTGACACCAAGAGAAAAATGGTGACGGGGAGGGAGCTCCAGCTGATTGACAGCCTCAGCTCTGTTCCTGTGTGCTGTGTGAAGGGGGTGTGTCACTGCCATCCCACCAGCTCTCAGAGCTCTCCTCATTAATGCAATTTCAGCTCTCTGCCCCCTGCTTTTAAGAACTGAGAGATCCTGTGTAAATTCTGCACTTTGGATGTAGGAGCAAGACTGATATAGATAAACAGGTACAACTTATGTAGGAGGATTTGTTTCATCTCTGTACATCGCCTGAGACCAGTCACTTTACTGGGTATATAAACAAGTATACCTTGTGCTCAAAAATATTAGTCAATTCAATTAAAAATATAAAGCAGACTCCTGCACTTTTTACATTTCCGAATAAAGAAACAAATGAAATCTAAAAAGATCTAAAAGACTGCAATGTCTGCTGTTCAACCCCAGCATTAAAGTTAAGGTGATCTAGTAGAACAATGTTGCTACAATAGTAGCAATGCTACATTGTAACAATCAGTGTATATACGATAATCAATACATGAAAAAATCCACAAAAGCGAAATGGTCCCAAACAAAAGTCCAAAATGTATGGTGCACTCTAATAAATGGAGATTGTGACACACTGAAGTGTTTCAATGTCCAAATAAACTTCCAAACTATGGTGCATTGTTGGAAATGATGGATTGGTCTCAATCAAGTGTTGCAATATTCCCACATGCAAGAAAATTTGAAATAGCCTCTAACCAGAAACGTATGATCTCCAAATTATAAGAGATCATGAAAAGCGTAGAACACGTAGGGCTCCCTTCAGATTACAAATTCCTTTTCAGCAGCAGCCCACCCCAGAATCTGAGTTATGGGGTATAGCCATCCATCCTCTACCCGGGAAAACCTGAACGTACACACTCCAAGTCAGCTGTGTTCCTCACTCAGGCAACGTGGTAAAGCTCATGCATCAGAGAAAAGAGAAGGCTCATCGTGCAATATTTAATGATATTTATTAAATGATAAAAAGTATTGCTCTTACAAGAGGATAAAAACAAGCAGTAAAGCATCAATTATGACTACAGACCAGCAGATCAGTAACGTAGTGACGTCACAGGTCCTGTTACCCGACGTGTTTTCCTGTAATGGGCATCATCTGGGGTTGCAGGATCCTCCATTTTATTAGAGTGCACCATACATTTTGGACTTTTGTTTAGGAACATTTTTCTTTTTGATTTTTTTTTTTTTTTTTTCATATATCAATTTATCATATATGCACTGATTTGTTACTATGTAGCATTGCTACTTTTGTGCAACATTGTTTCACTATATCACCTTCACTCTAATGTTGGGGTTGAACAGCAGACAGCGCAGTCTTTTATATCTTTAGTTTCCATATGTAAGGGTTTACAACCACCTTAAATTTCTTAACCACTTGCCAACCATATAACTTAGATATACGGCAACAAATTGTCATAGCTGGATCATATACGGCAACAAATTGCCGGATCATGTACCAAGTACGTGATCCGACAGTTCCAGGTCTGGCGCGCGCGGCTGACAGCTCACTGATTTATACACAGCGGGAGCTGATCGAAAAGTACCACTAACTCTGTCCGCCAGCTTCTGCCAATCCTTCAGTACAGAGGGAGAACGGCGGTCTGCCTATGTAAACAAGGCAGATTGTCATTCTGTCAGTACAGAAGGCATGGATCAATGCCTTTCCTTAGTACAAGCACCTCCCCCACAGTAAGAAAACACCAGCTAGGCATACAGTTAAAGTGGATGTAAACACTCACATATACCCAGTGAAGTGAACAGCCTTAGATGATACACAGGGATGAAACAAATCCTCTTACATATGTTTTACATGTATATTTGCTGTCTTCAGCTTGCTATATTGTTTAGAAAGTGCACATGATGTTAGAAATGTTCTCTTACTGTTCAGCACTGGGATTGTAGTCTGGGCTTACACTGTGTGACAGCTGATTGGAGGAAAGGCACACATCCCCTCTCCACATAGAAAGAGGAAGGACGGAATGTGCTGTGAATAGACCAGCTCTCTGCTAATTTATTTATAACACTCATCCCAACACAAATTTCAGGCTTGTTTTATCTCGGTTGTCAGAGAACCTGTCAGAAGTTATCATGCTGATAACAGAAGAACGGAGCAGGAGAAAGACACTGGACTTAATGTTTGGAGAGAGACAAGTTAACACTGCAGATATGGTGCCTAGATCAAATTTCATGAATCAGGTTTACATCCACTTTAACACTTTGGTCAACCCTGATGTTAACCCCTTCGCAGCCAGTGTACTTAGTACAGTGACCGTGCAAATTTTTTAGCTTTGGTCCCCAAAAAGTCAGTGCCAGAATGTCCGCCACAATACCGCAATCCCGCTATAAGTCGCTTATCACCGCCATTACTAGTAAAAAATATATATATATAAATGGAAATATCCCATAGTTTGTAGACGCTATAACTTTTTTTTAATCAAAAATATGTAGCAGAATACATATTGGCCTCAGTAGATGAAGACTTTTTTTTTTTTTTTACATATGTTTTATAGCAGAAAGTAAAAAAAAATTTTTGTTTATAGCTCAAAAAAAAAAAACCACAGAGGTGAACACATACCACCAAAAGAAAGCTCTATTTGTGGGAAAAAGGGACATCAGTTTTATTTGGGTACAGCGTTGCACGGCAGCGTAATTGTCAAAATAACGCAGTGCTGTATCGCAAAAAATGGTCTGGTCATGAATGTGGGTAATTCTTCCGGAGGTCAGGTAGTTAATAAACATTTCAGCTGGGGTGAATTTTGTAGATGGTGAGATTCCACTTTTATTCTATAGGTTGACTTTCTTTACTGTTAATACATTTTTTTTTTTTTGTTTTAACCCATTCAGGAATAGGCGGTCTTATGTAATCTAACTCTTTTAACCACTTCCCTACCGCCATATGCAGAATGATGGCCTTTTGGAAGCTCTTTACCATGTGATGAACCAATCACGGCTGATCACAGTGTAAACAGGAAGAGCCATTTTTTTTTTTTTTTTTAAATTATAGCGGCAATCGTAAATGACGCAGAGGGGATCAAATATCAAAATAAATCTCTTTGTGGGGAAAAAAGGGCGCAAATTTAGTTTGGGTACAACGTCGCACGACCGCGCAATTGTCAGTTAAAACGAGTGGCGAATCGCAAAAAGTGCTCTGGTCATAAAGTGGGAAATCCTTCCGGGGCTGAAGTGGTTAATATAGTCTATACATATTCTGAATAATTAGAAATGCACTCTTGTCCTATAGGCATAATACAAACCTGTAAAAGTGAGTTTTCAGCAGAATTGCAACTTGCTGGTGAAAGATTGGAGGTATTCCTATAATACAGTCTTTCATGAGTAAGTTTGCTTTTCGGTTTAGTGATCCATAAACTAAACAAACAGGACAGAATAAGGGCTCTTGCACAGTGCTGTTTGCACACATATGGTTGTTTTCCAAAACACAACATTTTACATATGCCCGTATGTATGTGAATGTAAATGTGAGTGCCGGCATATAGCTGTGCACAGTGTTTTCCACAATGCATATCAATTGGCAAAAATACACTGCGGTGGTGGCTTTGGGCGGCACAAGAACAAGCACAAGCATCCATTTTACTCCATATGCCTAACGTATGGCCGTATGAAAGAGAAAGGGTTACCCCAGTAAAAAGAAAAAAAGATTGAGACAACAGGATAAACAAAGTAAGATAAAAGATTTGCCATTTGTAAGCCAATTTTATTTTTAAAGCAGATTTTCCAAATTCTCCTTCAGGGTGGTTTATTAGAGACGGCTCTTCCCCTTGTAGGAAACACAACATCAGCGATCACTGGCGAGATTGCTTTGGGTATAGAGGTCTTATATTGGACCTAAAGTCACTATAGACATTTTAAACCAAAAACTGCTTTTGGTGTGAATGCTAGCTAAAACAAAAATGAATTTTTGCTCTCTTAATCTTTATTAGCGTTTAATTGTAGATTTTTATTTTTGTTTAAACAATCTCCTAAGGGTTTATCAAATTTCTGCCTCTGTAATTACACTTTTTATTGATTTTCTGATTAGCTCACACTTTGTATTGATTTGATTTCTTCTTCTTTATTGCTGTAAATTTGTACACATACTAGCGGGAATGACTCGGATTAACTTGGGGCCAGAGCCATGCGTAACTGATGACTGTATTTGACATCACAGATCATTAAGGAGTTTGCAGTGTTTTTCCTGTGATTGTTAAACATAAAAAGGATGACTTCAAGCACTTTATCTACCATATTAACCGCTTCTGGACCGCCCACCACACATTTTACTGTGGCAGGGTGGCCCAGCTGCGCGAAACAACATACCTGTATGTTGTTTCCTCTTCTGGGTCTGGGGTGTGCACCGCCGGTGACCCACTCCCGATGTGTCCAATCAGCGGGTCCGGTGGCCTCAGTGGTCACCAGGACCTGCTGATCGTTCACTGGAGAGGCAGAACGATGGCCTGCTTATGTACACAAGGCAGACAGCCGTTCTGTCAGTGGAAGAGAGAGATCTTGTGTTCCTACTAATCAGGGGCTAATCAGGTTGCTCTTGATGTTAACCCCTTCCCTGCCAATGTCATTCATAGAGTGACAGTGCTTTTAACACTGATCACTGTATTAGTGTCAGTGGTCCCCAAAAAGTGTAATTTGGTGTCCAATTTGTCCGCCCCAATCTCAGTCCCGCTAAAAATCGCTGATCACCAGCATTACTAGTAAAGATAAATAAAAATTCCATACATATATCCCATAATTTGTAGACACTATAACTTTTGTGCAAATCAATCAATATACTCATATTGGGATTTTTTTTATTACCAAAAATATGTACAAGAATACATATTGGCCTAAATTTTTTTTTATTGGATGCGTTTTACAGCAGAAAGTTAAAAATATATATATTTTTTTAAATTGTTGATCTTTTGTTAGTGCAAGAAATAAAAATCGCAGAGGTAATGAAATGCCACCAAAAGAAAGCTCTATTTGTCTGAAAAATGGACATACATTTTGTTTGGGTACAACATCGCATGAATATGCAATTGTCAGTTAAAGCAATGCAGTGCCGTATCGCAAAATATGGCCTGGTCAGAAAGGGGGTGAAACCTTCCGGGGCTGAAGTGGTTAAATAACTGTAAATGTTATGCAATTCATAGACCTGATGGACGTAGGATATGCTGGGTGAATGGGAAGTCCATCGGTGGTGGTGACCTGTAGGCATTCTACCCCATAGCCCCCTTCTGAAATATTCAGCAGTCTGTTAGGGATGCACAGTTCATATCGCCTGATGCCCAGGTCATGCAGTTCAGTTTTTTTCTTAAACACTCAGCCCTTTTGCAATCAAGCAGCAGGGTTTACTGGTCAGATGGAAGCATTTGGGTGGTCGCGCTGCCGTCTGAATGCTTCCACACACACTGGTAAAGTTTTTTTTTTTTTTTTTTTTTTAGGGTGGAACATAGAACATGTACTCACACCTGCAGCAGCTCTGCAATCTGAGCCTTCTGTGTTTTACCTGCAAAAAAAAAAGTGCATATAATAAATATATATATATACACACATACACATACACACACACACACACAAAGTATTCGGCCCCCATGAACTTTGCGACCTTTTGCCACATTTCAGGCTTCAAACATAAAGATATAAAACTGTAATTTTTTGTGAAGAATCAACAACAAGTGGGACACAATCATGAAGTGGAACGAAATTTATTGGTTATTTCAAACTTTTTTAACAAATAAAAAACTGAAAAATTGGGCGTGCAAAATTATTCAGCCCCCTTAAGTTAATACTTTGTAGCGCCACCTTTTGCTGCGATTACAGCTGTAAGTCGCTTGGGGAAGTCTCTATCCGTTTTGCACATCGAGAGACTGAAATTTTTGCCTATTCCTCCTTGCAAAACAGCTCGAGCTCAGTGAGGTTGGATGGAGAGCGTTTGTGAACAGCAGTTTTCAGTTCTTTCCACAGATTCTCGATTGGATTCAGGTCTGGACTTTGACTTGGCCATTCTAACACCTGGATATGTTTATTTGTGAACTTGCGAGAGGTAGGTTGGAGTGACTCGAGCTCGACAAAACGTTCCTCCTTATCCGTTTTTAAAGTCAGAGAGCTACACGTTTTGCCTATCTCTGAAGGGGTTCGCTGAATGTCGACATTAGCGTCGTTTTCCACCGCGATGTTTCATAATTGAATTCCCCCGACTTATTAAAACGTGCGGGTTAAAAAGTCAAAAAATAAACAATTTTTTCAAACTTTATTGGTTATTTAAAGCAAGGTGAAGTACTAACACAGGGTGAACAACAACTAAGAAGTGTTTTTTAATGTCAAAATATAGAAATACAAACTTCGGACTTTACACCGTTTTCCAGCGTTTCAAGTACCCCCGGCTTATGAAACACACACACACACATACACATACACACATATATATATATATATAAATAATATACGTGAAAAAAAAAAACGTCCATTTTGTGTCTTCCGAGTCTAACGTCTCGACGACGTCCACACTCATGTACAAGATACAAGG
>BLSH010481965.1:952771-970425 GCA_018402905.1 Glandirana rugosa | reverse complement strand
TTTTTTTTTTTTTTTTTTTTTTTTTTTAATGGTATTTGGTGCACTTATGCCTTGTGAATAAGAGTCGTTGAAACAAAAAATCAGTGTTTCCCCACTACACATGCTGGTGGATACACCCGAAATTGCTATGTCACGATTGACTTTTTAAAACGTAATAGTTACTCAGGGTTAGCCATGTTCCTGCAGCCCCCATGTAATAATGCCCTTGTGCAGAGTACTGAATTTTAGCACTTTGATAACAATTAGACTTTTATTTTACTTGCTACATAGGTGAACTTTGCTAGTTCTTCTTTATAACACTTATGATACAAGAGTATAATATTTGTAGCTACTTTTTAACTTGCTCCTTGCCCTTTGGAAAAAATCTGTATTTGCTACAAAACAAGTACAGCAAAAAAATAATTTTAAAAGCGGACTGGTCTGCAGACTAGATGTACTCTTCCCCTTAATTGGGAATTTTCCGAATTGCCCTATGCTCAATACTTGCCCTCCCCTTTTTTTTTTTTTTATTTTTTTTTTCAGTATGCTCTGTACTTGCCCTTTTTTTCCCTATGCATAATATTTGCCTTTTTTTTCCCCCTATGCTCAGTACTTGCCCTTTTTTTTTTCCCAATAAAGATATCCAGTAATGAGACACTGTTCAGCAACTTAATGAGCTTCGATCCTTTCACAAATGTCAATTGTGTGCCGCATTATTAGCAAGTAGAGAACATAAAGCTTGGGGCAATTCAATATCTAATTTTGTATTTAAATAATTGGGTAACCTCTTTGCTGCTGTGAGTTTCCTTTTTAAAATGATGTTCAACTACAGCAAAGGCGTACTGTGTACTTATTCATACAATTATTTTCAGATGTGATTTACTGTTAAACAGACTAAACTGCCCACATAACAAAAGTTCAAGTTTAAGGTATAATTCTGTTTGTTGCAGTCAAAAATACATCAGTGGGTAGATCTCAGTCTGGCCGATTAGGCTGCCCATAGATATGGTGGCAGAAATGTAGCAACGACACCGGCTGAAGTACCATTGCATGTTAGAATAGCACAAAGAAAAAAAATGCAAGTTCTCAAAACACAGGTAAACCCCATTAGCCTAGAGCAGGGGTGTCAAACTCCATTTCACCGTGGGCTGCATCAGCATTATGCTTTCCCTCAAAGGGCGGGTTGTACCTATATAAGACTATATCTACTTAGATACTTAGGAGTACCCAGCGTACAGTGTGTAGAGTTCAAGGGTGCACTGTGTACAGAGTGCAGTGTTGAGGAGTGTGTGGTATACAGAGTGCAGGGCTTGGTGCTGCGCTATGTACAGAGTGCAGAGCTCAGAAGTATGCAGTGTGCAGAGTTCAGGAGTGTGCTGTGTACAGAATGCCCCCCCAATTAAAAGCTTCCTCACATCTCATCTACCAGGCTCTAGTGCCTACCGGTAGTGTAGGTGGCTCTGCATCTTTCTCTGTCTCTTTCTAACTTGCAGGTAGGGGTGTTGAAATTAATCGATGCATCGCGTTTCGGCAGTCCCCGATGTGGCATCGATGCAGCAACGGCCCATAATTGATTACCGGGTGACGTCATCCGACGCGACTTGAATCGCCTCCATGCATTGCAATGGAACCGTTCTAAATAGGAGCGACTCAAGTCGTTTCGACTTAGAAGAAGCTTCCTCTACTACTTTTGAGGCAACTTCAGGCGACTTGCATTGACTTCTGTTACAGAAGTCGCCTGCAAGCTGCCCTGAAGTCACCTCGAGTCGCCCTGCAAGTCGGATCTGCGGCCTCCCCTGATTACTGTGTATTATGTGCCCCTTAGTAGTGTACATGCTTATTTGTAGCAACATACCGCATTTCTCACATTTTCTCTCTCTGCACTCATATGACCGTCCAGCCCGCCTCTCTCTTGTCTCCGGAGAGTGGCAGTACACTGGCTGACGTCAGCGATGGATTCTCAGCCCCGCCTGCCTCTCTTCTGATCTGTCAACTACAGTCAGCGGGCAGGGCTGAGAATCCATCGCTGATGTCAGCCGACGAGGAGAGAGGTGGGCTGGGCGGTCATATGAGTGCTGAGAGAGGCACCGCGAGAAATGCGGTATGTTGCTGCAAATAAGCATGTACACTACTAAGGGGCACTTAATACACAGTAAACATGGGATTCATTAAGTTATTTTAACAACTGTCCACCACACCATCCACACCCATCACTACCAACAAGCATCACCCACACCGATCTACCCCCATCATCATCACCCATCACCACCACCCATCACCCACTGACACCCGCCATCACCACCCACACCCATCACTACCTAGCATCACCCACTGACTCCCATAATCACCCACGCCCCTCTGTACCCACCCACTGACACCCATCCACACCCATCACCCCCACACCCCTCTACACCAAAACCCATCACTACCCAGCATCACCCACACCCCTCTACACCCAACATCACCCACTGACACCCATCACCCACACCCCTGGATTTCCCCATCTCCAGACTCCCCCATCCTTCTATTCCTGTCCATGGATTCCTCCATCCTTCAGTTCCTACCCTCCCTTGTATCCTAATCGTGATGCATCACAGAATCAAATAAGATCGTTGACCAGATAATCGTAATCAAATCGGGAGACCAGTGAAGATGTGCACCCCTACTTGCAGGGAGATCATGATTTGGCTTTGTTGTGCCCCACCGTGAGGGCGTGCAGTGTAGGTAGAGATCTGTGAAAGCTGGAGTTGACGGAATGGAGTTCCACCACGTTCCAGCTGAAAAAGCGCCCTGTCTGCGAGGACCACATGAAATGGGCTTGCGGACCGGATTCGGCCCACAGGCCTTGTGTTTAACACCTGTGGCTTATCTCTGGAATGTATTCCCTTTTTAATGCATGATAGTATTTGGCTAGCTTTGTTAGCTGGGGCTTGGCATTGCATTCTTTTGATAAGTCTGTGAACTGCAAGCACCCCCAGATCTTTTTCTATCACCAATTCTCCCAGGGGAGCCCCAGCTAATGTGTAATTTGTATGTGTATTTTTGGCACCCCACCCATAACTTTCCATTTCTCAATATTTAACCGCATCTGCCAGGTAGCTGCCCAGCCCTCTATTTTATTAAGGTCTTCCTGTAGTAATGCTATATCTTGTGGTGAAGTTATTTACTGGCATAATTTGGTATTATCTGCAAACACTGAAGTTGGGCGCTTGATTCCAACCTCTATATTATTAAACAAAGTGAACAGCATTAATCGTTCAGAGAATTAGCCATTCAACATTACTTTTTGGACCTGTTCATATATCCAGTTTTCTTTTCCTGTGCATACCATTTTATCAACTCCAACAGACCTTATCTAGAGATTAAATGTTTCAGGTAGAGTGTCAAATGCCTTGGGCAGGCCATAGATCGTGCAAATTTCTGGTAGCGGGTGGGGGAAGCCGTCCATGCCAGGAGAAGAGTGCTTATCGCTAACTGTAGCAGCCACTTGCGTTGATCATTAGAGAATCCGGCAGCCTGGTTGTACCCAAGTTGATCGATCAATCAACTTGGTACATTTAGCCTGCCTAATAATGGTTCGAATCTCGACCAGTCTTTCCCGAGATTTGAATCGTGTATGGCCGGCCTTGGCAAACCAAGTAAACTTACCTCCTCATAGAACGAGAACGGTCCTTAATAAATCCATGCTGGTTAACTCTACTATTGAATGCATGGTTACGCTGTAGGAACATCTGCGAATAGACCATCTACTGGCGATTTTTCTTTATTGGATTTAATTTCAGTGGGTTTTTAGCTGCAGTACTGCCACAGTTTTTTTCCAATTTATTTGCAAGTAATAGGTAGTTACCAGGTCTATATGTGAATGTAATGGGAGTCCTTTCCCTGGCTTTACATTATTGCAGATGACCAGAATCCCAAATACTTTCACATATTTAGTAATTTGCCTGGCATTTCACCTAAATGTTTTACACTTGTTTCCCAGGAAATTTTGTTTGCTTTCTTTTCTGTATTGCAATTGTAGTGATGGATCATTTAGTTTATTCGCAAATTAGCTTTAAAACTAGGTTTAATGTCCCATGCTAGTATAGCTTCAGTAAATTCAGTGTACCCATTCTGTCATAAAGATTAATTATTGGCCAGGACAACCACTAGAAGATGTTGATGACTTTCATTTCTGCTCAGATAAATGTCAAGGCTGAGGTGTCTCAGCTGAGCTAGATGCCATTGTTATTGATGTATTTGTGATCTAAGAACTTGGGGTGATGTAAATGCTCTGCCAGTATACTCCAGACAGAATTGCAAATTAGGCTTTGATAGAGGGAAACTGTAATGTAGTATTTTGTTCTTGGAATATAACCTGTACACATATGGCTATTTTCTGTCCCTTGCACAATTGGTCAGTTGACATGCTTGGGCCCCACCCAGAAGCACCTTTGCAATTCCAGAGATTACATTTGAGACACCCTTGGCTGACTTTAGGGGGTTACCCTTTGTGTCCTCCTTAAGGCCCCTTTCACACATACGGGACTGTTCGTCCGTTTTTCATCTATCCATTGATGGATGAAAAACGGACATCAATGCATTCCTATGAAAAAACGGATGCCAACGGATGATCATCTATTTCCATCCATTTTCATCCGCTTTCGCCATCATCCGTTTTTCTTTTTTTGAATGAATGAAATCCCTATTTTTCATCTGTTTAAAAAAACGGTTTGAACAAAAAACGGTTTTAAACGGACGAACAATCAATTTTTGCATGAAAAAAATAACTACAGGGCTCAAGTAGTTAAGGACTCTAGCTGGTAGATGAAAAAATGGATGAAAAATTTATGTAAACTTCATCCGTTTTTTTTCTTTGAAAAAAAGTGACTGAACTGATCAAACAAACGGGACTGTATGTGTGAAAAGACCTAAGCTTTTTAAAGACCAGCTGCTCAGGAAACCTCATTTACATGATGACTCTATTCAGATGACATAACATCAGACGTGAGAGTTTTTCTGTAATCAAAATGTTAATGAGGATTCATACATTCTAGAATCGTATTGGTCAACGTTCTTGATATGGAGGGCTCGTGTAAAAACCCCAACATCACCAAAGGGCCGTACACAAGTGAATATTCAGTTTTAGAGACATCAGACCCACAACGGGATATAGTCCAGGACTGTGGATACAGTGGGGCAAAAAAGTATGTAGTCAGCCACCAATTGTGCAAATTCTCCCACTTAAAAAGATGAGAGAGGCCTGTAATTTTCACCATAGGTACACTTCAACTATGAGAGACAGAATGAGAAAAAAAATCCAGAAAATCACATTGTCTGATTTTTAAAGAATTTATTTGCAAATTATGGTGGAAAATAAGTATTTGGTCACCTACAAAAAAAGCAAGATTTCTGGCTCTCACAGACCTGTAACTTCTTCTTTAAGAGGCTCCTCTGTCCTCCGCTCGTTACCTGTATTAATGGCACCTGTTTGAACTCGTTATCAGTATAAAAGACACCTGTCCACAACCTCAAACATTCAGACTCCAAACTCCACTATGGTAAAGACCAAAGAGCTGTCAAAGGACACCAGAAACAAAATTGTAGACCTGCAGCAGGCTAGGGAAGACTGAATCTGCAATAGGTAAACAGCCTGGTGTGAAGAAATCAACTGTGGGAGCAATTATTAGAAAATGGAAGACATACAAGACCACTGATGATCTCCCTCGATCTGGGGCTCCACGCAAGATCTCACCCCGTGGGGTCAAAATGATCACAAGAACGGTGAGCAAAAATCCCAGAACCACACACGGGGGGGATCTAGTGAATGACCTGCAGAGAGCTGGGACCAAAGTAACGAAGGCTACGATCAGTAACATACTACGCCGCCAGGGACTTAAATCCTGCAGTGCCAGACGTGTCCCCCTGCTTAAGTTTGCTACAGAGCATTTGGATGATCCAGAAGAGGATTGGGAGAATCTCATATGGTCAGATGAAACCAAAATAGAACTTTTTGGTAAAACTCAACTTGTCGTGTTTGGAGGAGAAAGAATGCTGAGTTGCATCCAAAGAACACCATGCCTACTGTGAAGCATGGGGGGTGGAAACATCATGCTTTGGGGCTGTTTTTCTGCAAAGGGACCAGGACAACTGATCCGTGTAAAGGACAGAATGAAAGGGGCCATGTATCGTGAGATTTTGAGTAAAAACCTCCTTCCATCAGCAAGGGCATTGAAGATGAAACGTGGCTGGGTCTTTCAGCATGACAATGATCCCAAACTCACCACCCGGGCAATGAAGAAGTGGCTTCATAAGAAGCATTTCAAAGTCCTGGTCCTGGACCCAGTCTCCAGATCTCAACCCCATAGAAAATCTTTGGAGGGAGTTGAAAATCCATGTTGCCCAGCGATAGCCCCAAAACATCACTGCTCTAGAGGAGATCTGCATGGAGGAATGGGCCAAACTACCAGCAACAGTGTGTAAAAACCTTGTGGAGACTTACAGAAAACGTTTGACCCCTGTCATTGCCAACAAAGGGTATATAACAAAGTACTGAGATGAACTTTTGTTATTGGCCAAATACTTGTTTTCCACCATAATTTGCAAATAAATTCTTTAAAAATCAGAAAATGACAGGCCTCTCATCTTTTTAAGTGGGAGAACTTGCACAATTGGTGGCAGACTAAATACTTTTTTGCCCCACTGTATGATGCAAGAGAAGGTCAGAGGCTGTGGACATGCCAAATGAGATGGTTGAAGACTATGGACATGATACAAGAGATGGTCAGAGACTGCAGAGAAAATGATACAAGAGCTGGTCAGAGGCTGCAGGCATGCTGCAGGATACAGTCAGACCCTGTGAACATGATATAGGTGTTTGTGGAGACAGGGAACATGCTTCAAGAGACAGTAATAAACTGGAGATCTATTATATGGGTCTGCTAGATATCACTGCTGTAACAGGGCATTAAGAAAATACAGTTTAGTGTTTGCAGAGGCCCTGAGGATTGCACAAAAAGTGCCAAAGGGTCGTGGGGTGGGCACCAGGTATCTTTAAACTCTGTATTTCAAGTGTTTGTGTAGAATATTTGCTGCCTTGGGAAACTCCTCTGTCTACGATGTGAAAAGGATGTTGGGACACTGGTACATATGATGCGGAGATGCCCTAAGTTTGTTAGATATTGGACACTATTAATAATGTGTTTAGAGTTCATATTCAGTTGGAACTCAAGATATGTGTATTAGGGTGGCGGGAAAGAAGTATATACTTCTCAGATTTGTATAGCAATCCTTCGGCTATTTATAGCAAGAAAATTGATAGCACAGAAATGGATCTCCATGGCTCCCACAACCCACTCTCTATATATGGAGAATTTATGGTTTATCAGCATAGGGGTTGTCCAGATAAATTTGACAAAATTGTGGTACAGTTGGTTGGACATGCCAGGATTAACTTCGGTACAATTAGTTAGGCGTAGGCTGTTAGGGTGAAAGCACTTAAGGGGGTATTTTTTGTTCCGTTTTTTTTTTTTTTTTTGGTAGATAATCTGGGTAGTGTACTAGTAGTTGAGGGATTAATGGATGGAAAGTATGGGGTTGTTACAGATCTAAATAGGAGTAAGGCCTGATTCACACCTATGCTGGTTGCAATTTGCATATTCCAGGTACATTTTTTTTCAATACACCTTTTTGATCCATTTGAAGTTCTATGGAACCAAAAACCAGAAAAAAAATCCATGGCCCTTTCCATAAAATGCGCAGACGTGAACTGCATCCATAGGAAACCATGTTAAATGGAATGTAGTGTGTTTCTGCAAAACCGAGAATGCAATAAAAAATGTATAGGCGTGAACCAGGCCTAAAAGTATATTTCATTTGAATAGTTGAATAATTGAGTAAAAAATTCTGGGAAAAATATGGAGAATCCCTCAGACATTTGGAGAGTCTTAAATATATGGTGTATTTAAATAATGGATAAAAACACTATGGGGTGTATATAATTTATTTTAAGATGTTTTAAGGGAATGGGTTTCAGGAGGATGAATAGAGTTTGTTGATAAATACAGTATCTCACAAAACTGAGTACACCCCTCACATTTTTGTATATATTTTATTATATCTTTTCATGTGACAACACTGAAGAAATGACACTTTGCTACAATGTAAAGTAATGAGTGTACAGCTTGTATAATGGTGTAAATTTGCTGTTCCCTCAAAATAACTCAACACACAGCCATTCATGTCTAAACCACTGACAAAAAGTGAGTACACCCCTAAGTGAAAATGTCCAAATTGGGCCCAATTAGCCATTTCCCCCCCCCCCCCCCGGGGTCATGTGGCTCGTTAATGTTACAAGGTTTCACGTGTGAATGGGGAGCAACAGGTCACAGGTGTGCAGTGCTCGACGGTGATGTGCTAGATTCAATGTTCTCCTGGACAGAGCTGGGATCCAATAACAGGTGCTCTAGCCTGGGTGTCCTCTCCACCACAATCACATCATGTGTACAAAAAGGCGGCACTCTGACATCTTTACTGGAAATTTATTAGAGTTGCAGTGCAAGGTGTACAGAAAGCAGGTGCGTTTTGGCGGGGAAAACCGCCTTGGTCACTGCTAAGTTACATATAAAACAATACTGGTATATATAGGGGAAGTTACAACACATAACGCATATGAATGGGGAGCAGGTGTGTTAAATTTGGTGTTATCGCTCTCACTTTCTTACTGGTCACTATAAGTTTAACATGGCACCTCATAGCAAAGAACTCTCTGAGGATCTGAAAAAAAGAATTGTTGCTCTACACAAAGGTGACCTAGGTTATAAGAAGATTGCCAAGACCCTTAAACTGAGATGCAGCACAGTGTCCAAGACCATACAGAGAATACAAACTATATATATAGAAGGATGGACTTTATAGGCACTGGTTATATTAAAAGTACAAATGTTATTAATTACCAAAGATTTTACCATAAAACCATTATGTACATACAAAGTGAGAAACATTGGTCATATCTAGTACATAGATTTCTATTCCTAAAGTCTCTAGAGAGATGGCCATCTACTTCCTGGACCCCAGGTTTGGAACACCCTGGTGGCGGTGGTCACTCTGGAGATATGAAGTGTATACGGGAAAAACGCTCTACATGTTTCGCGAGCTGTACTTTTTCCGGCGCTAGTCATTCTGTTACCATATGGGGTCGCGTGCATAAAGAATAGATGGCCAATTAGCTATGCTAGTCATATAGACAAAAAATGTTTTCAGGCCAAACTATGGACAGAAAAGCTTAACCACATCCGCGGTCCCCAGTAATACAAGACAGCTGTCTTGGTAGTAAGTTATTTTCATAGAGAAGTAAAATTGGCAGACACTCCCATACATTAGAGTATGGTATTAGTGGCTCAGCATGATACCAAGAAAAGCACTAGGTGAGATAGCTTGTAGTGAGAAACCGCACAGGCGTCCAAAGCAGGCTGCAAAGAGAGTTAAGGCAGTGCTGGAAAATAATGGTGGCCACACAAAATATTGATACTTTTGGCCCAATTTGGACATTTACACTTAGGGGTGTACTCACTTTTGTTGCCAGTGGTTTAGACATTCATGAACTTCTAGTGACCAGTATAAGAGAGTGAGAGTGATTAACACCAAATTTAACACACCTGCTCCCCATTCACACCTGAGACCTTGTAACACTAATGAGTCACATGACACCAGAGAGGGAAAATGGCTAATTGGGCCCAATGTGGACATTTTCACTTAGGAGTGTACTCACTTTTGTTGCCAGCGGTTTAGACATTAATGGCTGTGTGTTGAGTTATTTTGAGAGGACAGTAAATTTACACTGTTATACAAGCTGTACACTCACTACTTTACATTGTAGCAAAGTGTCATTTCTTCAGTGTTGTCACATGAAAAGATAGAATAAAATAATTACAAACGTGAGGGGTGTAATCACTTTTGTGAGATACTGTATATAATCTTTCCATAGTTTATGATTACAGGTCTCTTAGCTGCTTCTATATTAGTGGTAGTTTAAGGCCTCATACATACGGACGTTTTTTGACGCCTGCGTTTTCTGGCGTTTTTTGCAGCTCTCCATGTTAGTCAATGGCCCCATAAAAACGCAGAAATTTTTGAGCTGTAGATGGCGTCGGCAAAACGCTCACTGACGCCGTGCCGGCATTTTTTGACATCAACGTTTTTATGTTGAAAATAGCAGAGGGATGATTTAAAAAAAAAAAAAACGCCTTTTGACGCTGACGCTCATTAACGCTCACTAACACCGATGCATAACGCTGAAAAACACCTATTTTTTTTTTTTTTTTTCCTTGACGTCGGGCCCGACTTTTTGTTTATTTTTTAAGAAACGTCCGTGTGTATGAGGCCTAAATCTTATGAAAGTGAGCATGATTTGGGTATGAAGAGCTGGAATATGGCATGCAAACTAAAGTGCCCATTGCTGTTGAAATTCACTGTGGTTTTAAAGGCAGCACATTTTTTTACCTTATTGCAGAATGTAAAAACGTCTCGGGAATTGTGTTGCTCCCTCACCTTCATGTATACGGAATGCAGGATAATACCTCTGCTCCAGCGATGTGATTGATGTCCATGAGCTCCCCGGCCGGCTTCCAGGTCTCAATGGCTGGCCGGGTGGGAATGATGTCAGTCTCGCGCATGTGCGGAAGTTCAGTCTCATTCGGCATTGACTAATTTATACAGTGAGCTGCGTGGCTCACTGTACAAGGGTGTACAGGCAGGTAAGTAGCTTTAATGCAGACGAGACAAAGCATGTCTCCTAATGCATTAAAATTCCAGCCTGTCTGCCAATTTTAATGCAAAAGCCTTAAGGTCCACTTTTAAGGCCCCATTCACAGCAATTTTCAGCTCATAAAGCGCTCGGCTCTGAAGCTCCAAAACACCCAACAAGTGAAACTCCATTCATTTCAATGGCCCCTGTTCACATGTGAGCATTCTGTCATCTGAAGTTCAAAAAAGTACATAAGATTCTTTTTGGCAGATTACAAGTGTTTTTGGCTCCATAGACTTCAATAGAAATGCCTGACTTGAGCAGAAAAAAAATGCTCAAATAACAGCTCTGCATCCCTAATTTCCTCTCCCTCTCCTCCCCTAGTGCTTTCTTTTTGCTAAACAAAACTGGCTGAAGCTGTAAAACACTCGTAATACACTTCTAAAATGCTTTAAAAAAAGCTTGTAAAGGCCTGGAAAAAAACGCCAATAAATTGATATGCTTAGGTGTGAATGGAGACTTCTATCTCGATCCAGTGCTGTTCCCACCTGCAGAGGCGCTGCTCTCTGTTCCTCTCCTCGCAGGACACAGAGGCAGCAGCAGGAGCCATTGGCTGATGTCATTCAAATTCTGTGAGGAGGCAATTGGGGGCGGTGAGCCATCCTGTGTGTGTCTATGAAAATGCACAGCCCAGCTCGGGAGCGAGCCTGCAGGTTTGCCCCCATAGCAAGCAGCTTGCTATATGGGCATACACAGAAGATGAGGAGCCAAAAGCATCAGCGGGGGACCCTAGAAGAGGAGTTTCAAATCCATTCTGTGCAATGCTTTTGCACAGAGCAGGTAAGTATAACATGTTTGTTATTGTAGAAAAAAAAAAAGCCTTTACAACGCTTTAAGTCCTCTAACATATTCTGATCATATACTATAAACGCTTCATTTGGCCTGCAGATGGATTCTTTTTTTAGTTCTATTCTTGTAGAACTGGTTTTAAACTGAATTCCTTTATCAGAGCCTTGAGGCTATCGCAGCCTTGAGACTAGAGTGATAGTAAATCAGAGAAGCCTACGTTCTGCCGTCTGCCAAGGCTGTGCATTAAGGTGTAAAGACTTTAAACCCTTTTCACAAAGCCATGTATTCCACTATATCCCTTCCACAATTCAGTTTAACACTTCTCCTGATCACATTCCTTTCCTTAGTGTAATAATTGTCTTTGAATATGAGAATTCCAGGCTATCTTAATGATCAGCCTCGACTTGTTCTATCCCGCTCATTGTAACCCTTGCATGCCATGTATTTTCCAATAATCATTTTCTTGAAAATCTGAAGCAGCATTTTATCTATAATAACATAGTATATAATGCCACTGTGTGAGAATGGCTTCAACATGTATGCATAAGCGAAGGGTATTTGTCACTCAGTCATGAACATTTCTTTAAACTGACTTGTGGAACAAAATCTTCCTGGGGTGTAGCCCTTTTGTACAGGTTGTCCAATTTTTAAATGGCCTAATTAAAGCCTTTAGAAATTGATAATGAAGGGCTTTCCAGTCTCTGGCACTGTCTGTGATTCTTGTAGTTACACTGCCCAGAATCATGTGACAACTGGCTACAGACCCTCCAGATGCAATGTGAACCACTGTAGCTAAACACAAAGTGCATTCTTGATTGACCACCCTTTATACCAGCCTGTTCCATTCCTATTCTAAGAAACTAAGGGCTCCGATTTCACTTTGGCAACATCCAATCAATCCTAAATGTTCTTCTTGTGATATGGGGGTGGAATGGCCAAGTCACCAAGTGAGATTTGTTGCTTAAAGCGCCAAACCGTAATCATACACACATCCGTGCACTTTTTAAACATTATACAAACAATTCATATGACTTATATATTGTGTTACGTTCCCTAAAATGTGTTCTTGACATGTACTTTAATCATTGGGCAAATAAGATCGGGTTGCCTATTCGGCACAAAGGATGCATGGAATGGGGGTAATTTATGAACCTTTGGTCAGCGCTGTATAAAGCACTGGTTATTAGGAGAGAGGGCAAGTACCCAAAACTGAAAGGGCGTTTAACCCATAAGTACCCAAACCTGAAAGAGCGGTTAACCCGTAAGTACCCATACCTGAAAGAGCGGTTAACCCTTGTAGTGTGGACACAGTCCAACTTCAATGGAGAATTTTTGCATTTCCTGGAGTTCAGCTTTAGATGTTTTCAAGTGTGCACTGTCAATCTTTTCTACAATTCTATGACTGCAATGAAATGATCTGTTACCTGGTTATAAAATATATACTGATAATTTTCACAGCCCAAATAATTTCTACAGCTCAAATAAGCCACTAACTAGTTAAGATTAGAAGAAAATGTATGACCCTAGTGTGTACATACAAAGAAAAGGCCAGTTATAATGGTGAATTCTGGGCATATGGAGCTGCCAAATATGAGACCTAGTTAATGTCAGCTGTTGTTTGCCTGACTTGTTCTCCTAACAAGCATGTGTTGTGTGCAGCATTAATTAATTAGATTAGGGCTGCTGTGTTCAATAGCATAATCACACTGGATCATCAGCTGAATTTAGAGACACAATAAAGATCTCTATTGCAAATAAAAATTAACAGGAAATTGTTGTAGCAAGGGTGGTTAAAGCCTAGTTTCAGGCTGCCTTTTATTTTAGGGACATTTCTCCATCTTTTCCAAGGTGAAAAGTGGAATTAAAAATTGGCGGGATCTGAAGATCTACCTTTTTAAAGGAACCTGTCACCAGAGAATTTGCTGTCTGCCGTGGTAGAGCTCCCCTTGAAAATACTGGTTGTCTGATTGTCATGTTCTGGCACAATAATTTTTTAATTGAAAATCAAAATGATGCGGTACCATACAGGGGGACTTTTCGCATATTTTTTGGCATTGCCCTAGAATCAGGAAACACTGGGAGGAGGTCCTAGTTGTGATTGATCAAGTTGCCTCCATCCCTCTATGGAGGTTTGATGGTTGGGATTAGTTGGAACCTTGGTGCCGACCGTTGCTAGGATAGGGGCACTTCTGTTTTATGCCAGGAAAAATATTACCATGCAATGGGAAAAAAAACACTCCTCAGTCTTTGACCCAGTGGAAACGGCTGGTAAATAGTTGTCTCCCTATGTATAAAGATACTTGTATAAATAGGGGTTTTTCCTTGAAATATGAGCAGGTGTGGCGAACATGGTTGTCAACATCTTCAACAGCTTAAGCCATACAGTGAACAAAACTTGTCGTTTCCCCCTTCTCTAAAGAATTTTCTTTTTGTCTGGATGATTTTATGTCATGGGTATATACAGGATATATAAATGGACATGATTTGTGATTTTAGTCTATGGAGGATGCTTTTTGATGCTATTATAAGCAGCACCTTTTGTGTCTGTTATAGGGTTTGGTGTTTTGTTAGGAAATGTGTCATTTACAGTAAAAACAGAGATTTGGAAAAAAAAAAAAGAAAATCAAAATGAAATGCAATAGAAAAGCAACCCACGCAGGGGGCCATGTTCAGAAAATTGCTTGCATCTATAAACAGCGATAGTTGAAAAGGTAGGAGCGTGCATGTCTGTTTACTGAAAAATACTGCAACGATTGAACAACTTGGCTACACAACCTAAACAACTGGCGTTGAGTCTCACCCAGGTTAAGAACATGGGAGAAAAGTATTGAAAAGCAGCCAGAAGAGAAAATAGAAGATTATGGTACAGAGCAGTAAAAATGAGAGCAACAAAAAACAGAAAAGATAAAAGGGAGGGGGGGGGGGGACTGGCCGCAGGCCTTGGTGACAATCCACTAGTAAGCTACAAGGCACCATAACTGGCTGGATGTAGTGTAGGGAAAGCGTAAGAAGTTCCCATATTTTTTTAAATTTAGCACGGAAGTCATGTAAGATGTGCGATATATCTTTTCATTGAGCATCATAGTGGTCAAACAGTTCTTCATTGCTACAAAGGAGGCTGTGGGTTTCTTCCAGGCCTTGGCTATGGTAGGCTTAGCCACAGGAAACAAATAAGTGGCCAGTTTCTGTTGGTAGGAAAATAGACCCCCTAAATAGGACAGTGCAAGAGGGCTAGCTTTGCGTCCTTGCGAATGGGTAAGTGGAACAATGTATGCAAGAGTCCAAGTCCTCAACCCAAATCTGACAAGGCATTGGCACATCCACCAAATAAGAAGGACACCTCTGCCTTGGCCACAACCTCTAAAATATTTAGTGCTATAGCCTGTTTGTCATATTCAAGTTCCTCAGAAAGCACTGAGGTCAGAAGAGCAGCATGACTGAGTTGGAGGTCAAGAATTGCAGCCCACATATTAGTAATAGTTTATTCTTTCCAGAAATGTTGACGCGTTTGTAATCCATGACTCAATGTCAAGGGCTTATTAGCCACGCAAAGTTTAAAAGGGAGGACAAGCAAGCAGTCAGTCCTCAGAAGAGGATTAGATTACATCATCAAATATTGGTACTACTGTTCACAGTTCTCAAGTGAGTAAGACCCGTTCCTGACAGAACTACACAGTAATATGGAAGGAGCAGCTGTACACAAAGGAAGTGTGAATATTCTCTAGAAGACGACTGATACAGGCTTGCATCCCAAAGGTATTGTAGTGTTTTTCTATATGGTGCTGTTCAACTAAAGTGGCTTTTACTTGAGTTCTTCAGCAAGAACCTAGGAACATCATGGGGGGAGTTTAACTCTGGTCTGTAATGAGAGCGTGTGACTATGAAAATAGGACAAGAAGGGAAATTGGCTTTTCAGTTTTTTTAACCCAGCAACCGTACTGATGGCGATCGGTGTACCGGATGTATTGAGCGGAGTCTCAATGCTTTCAGCTCCTTAGCAGCTCTTTACAGCAAGGGTCTCCAAACTTTATAAACAAAGGGCCAGTTTACTTTCCTTCAGATTTTAGGGGGGGCAGATTGTGGCCAGTGGGGGTAGAAAATGTTCCAGCAAACAACCTCTCAGATTTGGTGGTTATTGGGATGAATAAAAATTACATATCGCTTGTGGTCATCAGGAGGAGGAATAGTGTCCCGCCATTGATAACAGTTGGAAAAATTGCATAATTCGTGTCAGTGAGAGAAATTGTGTCCCATCATTGGTGTCAGTGTGGAGAAATGATGCCCCAGTTTTTGGTCAGTGGTAGGAATAGTGCCCCAAAGGCTGTATAAAGGCTAGCAAAGGGCCACATCTGGTCCACAGGCTGCAGTTTGGAGACAACGGCACGCTGGTCTGAAGTTTTGTAGTCTGTGTTTAATTCTGTCAGCATGCAACTGTGCAGGATCACAAAGTAATTTTCATCATATACATATGCACATTTAAGCGCACATTTTTTCTCATGTTCTCATTCTGTACAATATGTGAATGGTCATCTGCGCGAATGTGGCATAAATTACTGACCAAAAATGCAGATTTTTCACATTTTTTTTTTTTTACCGACGGGGGGGAATGCAGTCGGGGGGGGGGAGGTAGCAGTGAGCGGCACAGCCCCGGAGAGTGAGCAGGAAGGGGGGAGGGGCAAAGCAAGGGAGGAGGCCAACCTAACACCCCGGGGGGGGAAACCTGCTTGCCCCCCACACCCCAGCAGGAGCGGGGGGCGCACTTAACCATCCTGACGGGCGGAGCAGGTAACCCATCCGAGACAGACCTGCCACACCCGCTACTCCGGGGGGAGCTGCGAGCCAAAGCGACACCCATGATACGGGCCAGAGAATCCGGTCCTAAGTGCATTGGCGGGACTTTTAACCCGCAGGCCGCCCCACATGGAACGCAACTTGGCGCGTAGCTAAGGTCGGCTCGCACCCGTTGGCCACACTGGGGACACTACCTGGATCTAGGATATCCAGCCTGTCACCCAGCCGGCCACTTGATTGTAGTCTTCATCAGAAGCAAAAATCTTCAGAAAAAAGGAAAAGAAAACAGGGGAACACTGGTCCCAGCAGGGAGCCAGGTCCTACTCCTTGCATTAGGCAGAAAAAAACTGAGTGTGCTTAGCAGGGTGGAGGAGTTATACAAAGTGAGGACTGTCCCCTGGGAGGGGCTGTGGCATGGAAGCCCCGCTGCTGTGTATCCCCAGTCCGGTCCAATTTTGATATTGAGTCTGGACAGAGGATAAGTTGCTGCTGTTGCTGAGGGATAATCCGTTGCCCACCCAGACTATGGGAGGTGGACCTGGCACCACCTGCTTATAAAGGGGAGGGAAATTGGGGTCTCTGTCCCTGACAACTCGGACATGCGCGGCGCGATCCTGCTGGCGACACCAAGAGAAAGGACAAGCATGGCAAAAGGGGAATGAATCCTGAAGAAGCAATTAATATTGCGAAACATTGATGATTATTCCACCTTAATTACTCTCGATGTATCATTGTATGTATAGACACATATACTGGAACTAATGTGTATGGTCGTTGTTCAAAATCTTTTTCAAAATATGATTTTAAACATGTAAGAATAAAGAACCGATTTTAATCATTGTAGTCTGTGCTCACTTAGACCTCATACCAATCCTTTAAAGTCCTATGCTATTTTCCTTTGTGGTTGACCCTGTTCATCCATATTTTGTACTGAGATATTCACTGTATCCGCTTGTGCCGACATCATTGGCGCATGCGCACTGAAGAAACAACCCGTTGATGGCGCTTCTTCAGGGCCTGTGCTGTGACTGCTGGCTCCCGCGCGCATATGCGGGAGTGACGTCATCGCGGCTCCAGCCAATCACAATGATGAAGCCCGCGAACCTGGAAGAAGCTCCGGGAAACACAGCAGTGTGCGGGAACCACTGCAACAGCTTCAATCTAAGGTAAGTATTTCATAATGAGCTAGTATGCCTTTTTGTCTTGCAGATTTTTTTTTGAGATTTACAACCTCTTTAAACCAAAATGAAAACCATGAAGAGAATTGGGAGTGATTTAAAACCCAGTCTTTTTTTTTTTTTTTTTTTTTTTT
>BLSH010481965.1:922251-936747 GCA_018402905.1 Glandirana rugosa | reverse complement strand
ACCCCCCCCCCCCCCCCCCCAATTACCCCATTTTGGAAAGTAGACAACACTGCAAGCTGCTGAGAGGCACATTGAGTATTTTGCAGATCTCGCTTTTCGTCACAAAGTTTTGAAATTTGAAAATGAGAGCTGCAAAATACCATGCCTCTTAGCAAATACCTTGGGGTGTCTACTTTCCAAAATGGGGTCATTTGGGGGGCTTTTGTGCTATCTTGACATTTCAGGGCCTCTGACATCGTGATGGGTAGTGAGGAGTAAAATCACTATTTTACGCCCTTGGAAAGCCTGAAGACAGTGATTGGTTTTTGGGGTTCTGTACGCGGCATGTTCGAGCAATATATCAATTTGTGACAACTTTGTGTAAAAATATAAAATATTTCATGGACTCAACATGCCTCTGGGCAAATAGCTTGGGGTGTCTACTTTCCAAAATGGGGTAATTTGTTTTTTGTTTTTTTTTTGCAATCTGGGCACTTTATGGCCTCCAAAACTGTGATGGGTAGTGAGTAGTGGAATCAGCAATTTTCAACCTTAAAAATCCTGAAGGCGGTGATTGGTTTTTGGGGTCCTGTATGCGGCTAGACTGCCAAAAAGTCTCACACATGTGTTATCACCATACTCAGGAGAAGCAGCAGAATGTATTTTGGGTGTAATTCCACATATACCCATGGCATGTGTGAGCAATATATCATTTCAGTGACAACTTCGTGTAATTTTTTTTTTTGTCATTTTTTAATCACTTGTGACAAAAAAATAAAATATTCCATGGATATGGATACTTATGGATATGGATTATGGATACTTTTTTGTACCAGTGTCTGGCCTTACGGGCAATTAAGTACAGCGCCAATAACTAGTCGTTGAGGTCCACCCCTCCCATATTTTGGTTATATTCGTGGACACAGAGGGGCTTCTCCACAACACCAGTCGCCATTTGAATTTTGGACAGCCGTGTCTGCGTGAAGGGAGGAAAGAACAAAAACATTCTTTGTATCCCTCCACTACATCTCAAGCAGGCTCTCTCCCCCGACTAAGTCACGATTCTACCAGCTGTTGGGGCAAGCCCCGGCAATTAGATCACATGGTGCCACATGTGCCAATTCCAGAATCAAAAAGGTGACTAAAAGGTCACCCCCCCCAGACTAGGGGCTCCCTTCAAAAGCCTCTGCAACTAGTGCTCCATCTCCCAGTTCTAGTACCCAAACTCTCCTGCCAGGCTGGGCTGACCCCAGGTATTTAAGGAGGCCTGTCCCCTGCCAATCCATATTGGGTACTGGTCATGGCTCCCCAAACACCCCAGGCAGCTCCACCTCTCGTCCCCACCCTTTTTTCTTTTAGAACCCTCTAGAAGCAAAGAGGAGGTAACCAAAAGGTGTCACTGCCTGCGAGTCACCAGCCTCTCCCTGAGCCACTCCCCTGCCCAGGATCAAAACAATCAGGCCTGACTAAATTTACTTCACCTACCAAAAATCCTAACAGTCAGCACCTACCTAATGGAGGGTGCTACGTTTGGTAAAACAATGCATTGTACCACCCCTATACAATGTTTTTGCGTGAAAACTGGTGTGAATGAAGCCTTGCTTGTAATGTACAGTAAGTTGTGCTTACTGTTTACTGTGGATTTTTTTTTTTTTTTTTTTTATCATCCATGCCCCATTTAAGAAATTTCCCTTAACTTCCTGCCCTGCACACACAACAAGATGTGAGAAAATCCTTCTAAAGTTATGTAAACCCCCTCTTAGTCAGCTATCACTTGAGTAAATTTGTTCTAATGAAATTACAAATTTTGGGGAATTTTTCACTCGCTTTTAGTCCCAATGACAATGGTTACCAGCACAAATAGAGAGGGTGAATCTCCCTAGTGGGGGCATCGGCGGTAATTAAAACCTGACAGAGATGCTAACCCCTCATCTTCTTGAATATACCCAATGTAGTATTAAAGTGGTTGTCATGTCATGACAACCACTTTAAACTACAGATAAGCCTATATTCAGGCTTTCCTTTAGGTCCCGGGAATATCTCCTAAACTTGCCCCATTTAGTAGATATTCCCTGTATCTGAATGTGCCAACGTCATCAGCACATGCACAGCGAAGAAACAAAGTAAATGACGGCTCCTGTGCGCATGCGCGGGAGTGACAGCGCAGCTCCTGCCAATCACAGCATTGGAGTCCGCAATGTGATTGCTCGGCGCCCGGGATCCCGGAAGACGACGGACTCTGCATGTCGCCGGTCACAGGGGTGCTTGGGGACCGCTTCTACAGCGTAAGCATTTCATAATGAGCTAGTACTAGCTCATTATGCCTTTCTCTTGCAGGTGTTTTTTTTTTTTTTTGTTTGTTTTTTTATAAACTGACTTGACAACCACTTTACACCTTCACTGGGTTTTGCCAAAAATACACTGGAACAGAGCAGTTGAGCAGCAGATACATACTTGATAGTCCAAAAGCACTTACAATTTGATTCTTCACCACCGAAGCCTCTGGGGTTTTGTGCACCTCTTCTCTGAACTTCAGGCCAGGAGCGTGCATTTATCATTTTTTTTTAATGTCCCCTACCCCCGTAGAGCTACTTCTCCCATGATGCCAGTCAACCCATGCAGCCTATTCTGACTGCTTGTGTATGTTGAGAGCGCACACGAATGGGTGGCTCCATAGACTCCCGCAAGTGAATGGAGCCACCAGCAAAGTGGAAGGTGGGGGCAGCAATCTTAGGAGTGGACTAAAGGAGAAAAAAGAAGCTTTAACAGTTGGGCAAGCAGCATGCAATGTAAGTGGTAGCAGCAGAGAAGGATAAAAAAAAAGTATGGATTATCACTTTAAAACAAATCATGCATTTCAGTGAATTGGCCCTGACCTTGCTGATACTTGTTTCAACCAGGAACACTGAGAGCTCAGTACTTGCTGCACAGTGATTTATGCAGGCAGCAGTAGTGTTTTGCCAATAGTAGTTCTGGCACCAGTTTAAGATTGGTGTGGAATCAATTAGCAGGTCAGTCGTCTACCTGAGCAAGCCCATGGCAGTCGTCTACCCATGGCTCGCAGTGCTCTGACTTGACACTCATCCTACTACAACTTTCCTGATGGACTGAAGAAAAAATTGAAAGATCAGTCTGGTTGCACAGAAGACTATTTAGTTGCGATATTCTTGTTACTTTCACTTGACTTTACCTAAAGTGGCTACTCTAGTTTTGGATGGTATTGTCCTGGTGGTAGGGGTAGGGCTGTATTTCTGCACATGCATGGCTCAGACATGCAGAGATGTGCTATTCATTAAGTGCTGTAGCAGTGCTCATCCTTTAATAGCTAGGGATTACCAAACATTTTTATCCTGCAGATTGACTCAGGTGCTGCTATTTTTATTTAATCGGCATTAGGCAATCGCTATGCATCTTTTCTCTTACAGCACCAAGTTAACAAGATTTGCTACATTTAAAGCCCAACTGCAGACATAGCTATTTTTGAGTTTCTCTGTCTTTAGTTTACACATTACTTCATGGTTTTACCACTTAAGGAGTGCTTTAAGCTCTTATATACACTCTGGTTATACAATCTACAACCGGGACAGGTACTTCCCATTTCCTGCTGCATTTGGAGTCTATGAGCAAGGGCAGTTCCAGTGTTGTGTCTCCGCCCCCTCACTTTGCTGTGCCTTTTACAAAGCATAGCACAAATGTCATCACTGTGCTGTGTGAATGGCAGTACTCACGGGCACGATTTCTGATGCAGTGGGAAGAGGAGCTCCCTACTACTATATAACAGGAGCTGTCGAAAGAGCTTAGAATGCCGCTAAAGTAGTACAAAATATGAGGATGACACCCCTGTGGGGAAGTCGGAAGTGACGAAATGCGTTGACGCGTGGCTACACAGCAACGGGATCTGACGCCGAGATTGTGACCTGGCAGCACGGACGAGGAGCTGGTGAGAACGCAGCACTAAGGCACCCGGCATGTAACAACTCTTGTAATGAAGGCGATTTTAAAGCTTTTGTAATGTAAGTGCATTACTTTTATTAAAGCTGGTACCTTAAGGTGTTTTACACTATTGAAGACTCTGTCTCAATTTTATCCCTACATGTGGAGATTGATACTACCAGGTTGCAGTTTGGAGGTGTTTAAACACCTCCCACCCGGCCACTGTATATATACGGCCGGGTGGGAGCTTCCCCGTTCTGACAGGACGTGTATGAACGTCCTGCAGAACGGGAGCTCGCAGCGCAGCCACGCGGCGCGCTGCAACTGGATCCTGTGATCATTATGATCACAGGATCCAGCTGAGCAGAGATCGGCATATGGGCGCAGTGATTGGCCCTCCTGATCATGTGACGGCTGTGTCCAATCACAGCCGTCACATTGTAAACCGAGACTAACGTCTCTGTGACAGTTCTCCCCCTGCCGAGCTCAGTAAGAGCTCAGTGCGGGGGGGAGGGGGGAATCTGCAGCTATGTGACAGCTCTCTGCATGATGATGATTTCATGCAAAGAGCTCTCAGATCGCCTCCCACACAGTGCACCAAGCACCACTGATACCCCTGTCCCCCCATACACGTCAGTGTCCCCATAAAACAGTCCCCAAAACATCTATATGTCCCCCATCACATCTGTCACAGTCCCCAAAACATCTGTCACAGTCCCCAAACATCTGTATGTCTCCATCACATTTGTCACCATACACAAAACATCTGTCTGTCCCCGTCACATCTGTCACAGTCCCTAAAACATCTGTCCGCCAACACCAAATAAACTCCGATTTGGGTTATTTTTACCAAAGAAATGTAGCAGTATAATTTTTGGTCAAAATGTATGAAGAGAAATTACTTATTTGCAAAATTTTATAACGGAAACAAAGAAAAAATGCATTGTTTTTGAAAATTTTAGGTCTTTTTTTAATTTATAGCGCAAAAAATAAAAAACCCAGGGATGATTAAATACCACCAAAAGAAAGCTCTATTTGTGTGAAAAAAATGATAAAAATTTCATATGGGTACAGTGTCGCATGACCATGCAATTGTCATTCAAACTGCAACAGCGCTGAAAGCTGAAAATTGGTCCGGGAAGGCAGGGGGTTTAAGTGCCCAGTATTGAGGTGGTTAAACGGCTCTTGGAGATAGTAACATCAATAAGCATGATTGGCCAGACACGAGAGTGAATGGCAACATTATTTGGTGAGCTTTATTCATAGGGGAGTGGAACCAGCGCTGATCGCTTTGGTGGAGGATATATGGTGTTTTGTTTTCGGGTAATTACACCTGTAGAAGAAGGCTTTGGAAAACAGGCCTTTTAGGCAAGATCATACAATCGGGTATAATAAAACCTAATTTTTATTAGGTACATAATAAAAATGAATAATAATTCAATTTGGGATATAAAAACAAGATTACATAGCACAGGAAAGTGCTTAAAATAACATGGAACTCCAACATTTCAACCTCTTGGGGTCTTCATCAGGGAGTTCAATTCCATGTAACAGTACAGAAAATGCACTAGAAGACAAATAACAATAAATGTAATGCATATCAAAAAAGCATGAATATCATATAATACATGTATGTTGTACATCAGTGGTTCTCAACCCCGTCCTCAAGTACCCCCAACAGGCCATGTTTTGGGAATTTCTCTTAGCTAAAATAGCTGTCCAAAATACCAAGCCCTTGACTCTGATTTAAAGCACCTGTGCAAGATGAAGGAAAACCTGCAAACATGGCCTGCTGGGGGTGCTTGAGGACTGAGGTTGAGAACCACTGGCGTACATCACCAAATATACACTATATACACTTACAGTGCTGAGGAAAGAGAATGGTGTCTGCCAATAAGTCCCCATGTTATTTTAAGTACTGTATGAATTATTATTCACTTTTATTATGTACTTTATAAAAATTATATTTTAGTATACCCAATTGTATGGTCTTGCCTACAAAGTCCCGTTTTTTCCAAAGTCTTCTTCTGTAACATTATTTGGGATGTGGCAATTGCCTAACTTTCAGGCATTGCCTGGGGCACACTGATATATTTGCTTACTCTAATTACACCTGTGTATCTCAGTTTTTGGACAATATATATATTGTTTTTATATGCATATTTCATGGACAATATTTTTCAAGGACACTTCTTCAATTGTGTTGCTTATATGTCTAATAGCTGTATATGCATTTATTGCAATACTGTGAAATGTTCAGATTTTGATTGTATTTTATTTCACTTATTTTAGTTACAATATGAGGATGGTAATATGTAAATTTAAAGCCCATCTCTTGGGGGGGGGAATTCCCATGTAGTGGTGTTGTGCCCGTACTACAGGAGTCAACTGCTCATTTTTGTGTAGGGGATCTGAGAATGCAATCACACATCAGGCATAGCAGGACTCTGATAGCCACAAGCATGACACCCAGAGGCAGAGGCATGATGGGACTTGTAGTTTTGCAACAGCTGGAGGTCCGCTAATTGCATATCCCTGGTCTAGCGGTTGTGTCTGCACATCTATAGGTTACTACTGAAAGCTGTGTCTGCTATACCACAGGGCATGCATAAACAATTCCCACTGAAAGCATTGGGGGTAATACACCTCTGTTTGCTGCTTTACTAAATGGGATTAGTCAGTAGGTGGAGTAACACTTTAAATGTGGTAATATGCTTCTGCTATTTTTTATTTTTTTCTGCAGCCAGATGGATGCCAAAAATATTAACTTTTCATGCCTTGTATAAACATTGTGAAGGGCTGGATGTAATTAAGTAGCTGGAGTGTTTGCTGTGTTTGAAGGGAAGTTAATAATTGATACTAAACTGCAGCACGGCTGGCGGAGAAGGAGCTGCATGGTTTTAATGTTGCATTAATTGGAATAAATCAAGAAATATTAGTCACTTATGAAACTTTGAAGTTGAAATGAAAAGTTCTGCATAGAACGAGCAGCTCGGCCTTGGCAAAAGTAAATGTGTTCTTTCTGTATTTTTAAAAAAGTGAGAGCTTTTGAAAGTCTGAATTAAGTTCATCCGTGGGATTATTCTGTATGGTGGATCTGGTTTTGGGCTATAAGAAATTAGAGTTGTTTGCCCTTGGGTCAGTTTGACTGACGTGGGATCCAGTGCCAAGGGTATGGGGCCTGCTTATAAAAATGGTGAAAGGAAAACACAGCAGAAAAGCAGCTGTTAGTCTACAAGAGCAAAAACTACCCGTTTCTCCTGCCAAAAATCCCATAATCTTATAAGTGTTAATGCAAAGATTGTTATCGGGAAGTATGTTAGGACTACAGAACATCCCCCTCCCATTTGTTATGGAGATGGGGGGTGAGTGTTTTGTAATCTTAATACCTCCTGTGCTCTGGAGCGTTGTCACCCTAGGGCTGAATTTTTAGATTACCATAGCACACCATTCATCACTAGTTGTTTTAAAAAATATAAAAATATAAATAATATATACACACACACAGCCCTCAAATTTTCTACTCGCATTTTGCGAGTGGAAAATGGGGTGTGGCGTGTTAGGCTGTCTGGGAGGTGGGGGGGGGGGGCAGCACTGTCGGCAGGCGGGGATGACTGTGGGGGAGATAGCGTGGAGTAAGAAAGTGGGCGTCTGATCCATCATAGGGTGAAGAGAGCGCAGTAGAGAGAATTCCCTGCTTAATTACAGAGTGGCGATTGCCCACTGTAACAGTTTACATTACAATTGCAGTCTGCTCTGCTCACCACCACATACAGTCCCACCCTCCTGACCCCGTGCCTGTGACAGAACGCCGCACCAATGCCAGGCCATGCTCTGTCTGTCACAGGCGCAGGGTCAGGAGGGCGGGATCTGTGTGTGACCGTGAGCAGAGTGGACTACAATTGTAATGTAAACTGTTATAGCGGGCGCTCTGTAGTCTAGCAGAGAATCCTCCATCTCTATGGTGCTCTCTTCCCCTATGATGGATCGGCCGCTCCCTCTCTCCCTCCGTACTCTCCACAGTGAGGCTGCAAAGGTGGGCACTGGTGAGGCTGCAAAGATGGGCGCTGCAGTGATGGGCGCTGGTGAGGCTGCAGTGATGGGCGCTGGTGAGGCTGCATTGGTAGGTGCTGGTCACACCACAATGATGGGCACAGGTGAGGCTTTGTTGGCGGGCACTGGCCACGCTGCAATGATGGGCACTGGTCACACCACAATGATGGCCACAGGTGAGGCTGTGTTGGTGGGCACTGGTCACGCTGCATTGATGGGCACGTGTGCGTCTGCGTTGATGGGCACGGGTGAGGCTGCACTGATAGAGTAGTTGTTAATATTTGTGTAATAAAACATTTAAGTGTAATATCATGAGAATTTAGGAGTATGTGTATAGGGGTGGGGCATGGTAGGGGTTAGGGGCAACTCTTAAGACCTGGCTAGTTGCTCAGGACTTGAAATTTTGAGCCCTGATATAGCTGTATAGAGAGAGCCACTCCTTGGTTATCCTGGCTGTGTGCTTCGGGTCATTGTCATGTTGGAAGACCCAGCCTCGACCCATCTTCAATGCTCTAACTGAGGGAAGGAGGTTGTTCCCCCAAAATCTCGCAATACATGGCCCCGGTCATCCTCTCCTTAATACAGTGCAGTCGCACTGTCCCATGTGCAGAAAAACACCCCCAAAGCATGATGCTACCACCCCCATGCTTCACAGTAGGGATGGTGTTCTTGGGATGGTACTCATCAGTCTCATCTGACCACATGACTTTCTCCCATGACCCCTCTGGATATTCCAAATGGTCATTGGCAAACTTAAGACGTGCCTGGACATGTGCTGGTTTAAGCATGGGCACCTTCCGTGCCATGCATGATTTCAAACCATGACGTCTTAGTGTATTACCAACAGTAACCTTGGAAACAGTGGTCCCAGCTCTTTTCAGGTCATTAACCAGCTCCTCCTGTGTAGTTCTGGGCTGATTTCTCACCTTCCTTAGGATCATTGAGACCCCACGAGGTGAGATCTTGCATGGAGCCCCAGTCCGAGGGAGATTGACAGTCATGTTTAGCTTCTTCCATTTTCTAATGATTGCTCCAACAGTGGACCTTTTTTCACCAAGCTGCTTGGCAATTTCCCCGTAGCCCTTTCCAGACTTGTGGAGGTGTACAATTTTGTCTCTAGTGTCTTTGGACAGCTCTTTGGTCTTGGCCATGTTAGTAGTTGGATTCTTACTGATTGTATGGGGTGGACAGGTGTCTTTATGCAGCTAACGACCTCAAACAGGTGCATCTAATTTAGGATAATAAATGTAGTGGAGGTGGACATTTTAAAGGCAGACTAACAGGTCTTTGAGGGTCAGAATTCTAGCTGATAGGTGTTCAAATACTTATTTGCAGCTGTATCATAAAAATAGTTTAAAAATCATATATTGTGATTTCTGGAATTTTTTTTTAGATTATGTCTCTCACAGTGGACATGCACCTACGATGACAATTTCAGACCCCTCCATGATTTCTAAGTGGGAGAACTTGCAAAATAGCAGGGTGTTCAAATACTTATTTTCCTCACTGTGTGTGTGTGTGTGTGTGTGTATATATATTATATATATAATATATATATATATATATATATATATATATATATATATTTTATTATTATTATTATTATTATTATTATTATTATTATTAAAAGTGCATGTACATTCTTTCTGTGCAAATGGGGCACAAAGGAATGTTTTTAGGCTATTTCCTGCGCTGGTTGAATGCTTTTGCTGATTAAAAATTGAAAATACCACATTTGACCACTAGATGGTGTGACGTATATTAGGAAATTCCTATGACGCTTAGTGGTTTTAAAATTGAAAATACTGCATTTGCCACTTGTCGCCAAATGTAGTATTTTCCAATTTAAAAATATGCAAAACTTTTTTCTTTTCTTTTTTTTTTTTTTTTTTTTTTTGGCCCGAGTCGCACAGAACGAATACATGCACTTTCACTCAGAAAATTGCTATGCAAATGTTTTTATTTTTTTTAGAAATATACCGCTTAAAGCGGTTGTATGCTCAAAAAAAAAAAAAAAAAAACCCTGTAAGGCAAAAGCATAATGAGATAGTATGTTAGTTTGAGCTAGCAGCTCATTATGAAATACTTACATCAGAATGAAGATCCGACAGGGCTGTCCGGTCCCCACAGAGGGAGCTGACATTTTCCGTAGGGGATTCCTTCCGGGTTCGCGCCTCCGGCGCTGTGAGTGGCCTGAGCCACGAGAAGTCACTCCTGCGCATGCACGCTGGAGCCCTTATTTCCAGCAATGTCCGGCGCGATACGCCGGGCCTTAGCCGGGTCATCACTGCACATGCGCCACTGATGTCGGTGGCTGCATGCAAGGTGAATATCTCCTAAACCTTACAGAGATCTTTAGGAGATATTCATTTTACCTAGAGGTAAGCCTTATTATGGGCTTACCTGTAGGTAAAAATTACATTTGGGGGCATACAACCATAGGGCTGTGACCAGGGAAAAAGCTTTAAAATAAGCCTTCACTGACCTTTGTAGTTGCATCCACTATGGAGCAATTAATCTTCAAAATTCACAATGGAAGCAGAGAAGTCATTAAAGTTGGGCATCTGTTCTGTTTTTTTTTTTTTTACATAGGAGGTTAAACAGCAGGTGGGGGGAGATCAGCTACCCAGAGGAGGTGGATGTGAAACTTTAAAGTGAAAGTCCAGCTCACAACTAACTAGCCTTAAAACCTTTAGGCTACTTTCACACTGGGGCGGACAGGGCACCAGCGGTAAACTGCCACTAGTTTTAGCGGCGCTTTACTACTGTTATAGCGGCGCTTTTCAGCCCCTAGCGGGACATTTTAAACCCCAAAGAAGGGGTTAAAAACTCCAGTGGTACAGCCCTTCTGAAGCACTGCACGTTCATTCCAATGGCAAGGGCGGTTTAGGAGCGCAGTATACACCGCTCAGCGCACCACCCCAAAGATGCTACTTGCAGGACTATTTTTCCCATCCTGCAAGCGCACTCTGCCTTTCACACTAGGGAGGATTGAGAGGCAGTTTTCAGGAGCTTTACATGTGCTATTTTTCGCGCTTAAGCACCTGAAATACACTCCAGTGTGAAAGGGGTCTTATTAGGGACACCTTGCTAGTACCAGCTTGGATCCTCTTTTGCATTCAGAACTGCCTTATTTCTTTGTGGTATAAATTCAACAAGGTGTTGGAAACATTCCTCAGAGATTTTTGTTCATATTGACATCATAGCATCACACAGTTACTGCAGATTTGTCAGCTGCACGTCCATGATGCGAATCTCCCATTCCACCACATCCCAAAGGTGCGCTATTGGATTGAGGTCTGGTGACTGTGGAAGCCATTGGAGTACAGTGACCTGTATGTTACCTCTTCCTGGGTCTGGGGCATGCGCTGCCAGAGCCCCTCCCCACCCGTTGTGATTGGACACAGCGAGAGCCAATCTGTGGGTCCTGCGGCCGCAATGGTTGCCAGCCACCCGCGATCGTTCATAGGAGAGGCAGAACGGCGGTCTGCCTATGTAAACATGGCAGATTGACTTTTTTTCACAGAGGAAGAGAGGGATCTGCGATTCCTGCTAATCAGGAACACCGATGTCTCTCTTCCCCCAGTCAGTCCCTCCCCCTACAGTTAGAAAGCATTCCCTAGGAGCACACTTAACCCTTTGATCGCCCCTGATGTTAACCCCTTCCCTGCCAGTGTCATTTATACAGTGACAGTGCATTTTTTTTTAGCACTGATCACTGTATTGGTGTCACTGACCCCAGAAAGTGTCACTTTGTGTCAGATTTGCCTGCCGCAATGTTGCAGTCTTGCTAAAAATCACTGGTCGCCACCATTAATAGTAAAAATAAAAATGGCATAAAAATATCTCATCGATTGTAGACGTGATAATTTTTGCACAAACCAATCAATATACGCTAATTAGGATTTTTTAACCAAAAGCATTTAGCAGAATACATTTTGGCCCAAATTGATGATGACATTTTGATTTTTTTACATATTTTTATTGGATATGTTTTATAGCAGAAAGTAAATATTATTTTTTTTTTCAAAATTGTCGCTCTTTTTTTGTTTATAGTGCAAAAAAATAAAAACCGCAGAGGGGATCAATTGCCACCAAAAGAAAAAAAAGCTCTATTTGCGGGGAAAAAAAGGACATTAATTTTGTTTGGGTACATTGTCCCACGACCGCGCAATTGTTAAAGTAATGCAGTGCCGTATTGCAGAAAATGGCCTGGTCATTAAAGGGGTAAATGCTTCCGGGGCTGAAGTGGTTAGGGGACGCGCACTCTGTTACATTTTTATGCAAGCTACATATAAACAAGGCAGTGGAGACGCAGTTCCTGGCTAAAACGGTCTTATCAAGTTTCTTTGATATTTTGGAAGGAGCTTGGGGCTTTTTATAGTATAAAAGCATACCAGCTAAATCAAAGATGGGTGATTGGTAAACTTCCTGTTTGATATCAAATATTTGTACTTTACAAGCCGCGTGTGAATTATTTTAGAATTTTCAGCAAGTACAAAGCAGAACAGATCGCGTCTGGTATTTCCTCTGGACACAAACGTCCCAACCACCCGCAGCTTCACTAGAATCATTTCAACAAATAATGATCTGCTAGCAGGAACAGGGTTCGAGACGCTCAACGTTCGCTTTTTGTTTTACTTTTTACATTTGCCAATTCACGTAACTGGAAAGCGGTGTCCATGCTGGAGCAGTGTCAGTTCACATGGAACATCTGTGTGCTACTTCAGATAATGCAACTCAATTCATGTTTTTGCTGAGGGGAAACCTGCTAACGGCCTTCCATATTGTGATTTTTTTTTTTTTTAAAAAAAACATGATTTCTTTTTTTGGTTTGTTCCAACAATATTTTATATCCTTGCCACATGTTGCACATATAATTTTTTTTTTTTTTTTTAAAGCAGAACTCCAGCATTTTCAAAAAATCCCCCATTAACACACCTCCCTATACTAAACCATTATAACATTTGTGAAATTCCTTACCATTGAAGAGATATGTCCAATTATTAATTTACAGGAAGTGGTCTCTCTCGTTCAAATGATGCACCATGTATTCTGCAAGGCAGGCTCTGTTAGAAGAGTGATTGCATCATATACTTCTTTATGTTTAGACTACATTTCCCATCAGGCATTGCAGATTTCAGTGGGTGGTACACTAGGCCTGTACATGTAAATGTGAACAAGCCAACTTCAACATAAATCACACCCCTCATTCTGCAGCCAGGCCCACTAACCAGTAACACACAACATGTCTCTTCTCCTCTCCAGCCAGGAGATAAACATATCACCCGTACATGCTTTCTGTAATCATTACTGATCTGTACACACATCCCATAATGATATATTATACACACGCTACTCTGCTGTAATTCAGTATTAGAAATATTCCTCCTCCTCCTGCAGATCTGAGATCATTATAACAACAATTATTTCTGGTATGGTGTATCGGAACATCCCCAGACGCACCACAGAAAGAAAGGGCCATGATGTTTTATATCAGCGCGTGACACAAGTAAATATCATGAGAAAAAAAACACTAAAAAGTGCAGCGCTAACTTACTGATCAATAACACAATAATGGTGGAACCCTCTAATGTATGGAAATCTCAATAGACTTCAATATCACCATAATACCGGCCTCTGTGATATGTAACATCACATATAACACACATCACACTGAAAATAAGACATAAAAATGAAACTTTGCAGTGATGGTGGAAACCCCTCCTACAGATATATGGAAGTGATGGAAAAATACAGAGCAGGGTTTACATAGCAAACATGCCAGGAATTCCGGAAATACCAGGCATATCATAGCAGGAGATCTCTGCTATCATTGATAAGATGGCACACGGGGGGGGGGGGGGGTTGCGTTGCTGGCAGAGAGGAGGGAGGAGGAAAACCACCTCTATGGGCGGCACAGACCAGGGGCTGCAAGACCCCCTCCACCCACTACAGCCCAGCAGGCGGAAGTAGAAATGCCTGCTGGGATGTTAGAAAACTACAGGAAGGCGTGGCAGACCACTGCCTGGCAGTACAGGATGAAGAGGCTCCAGCGGTCTTACAATCCGGATGTCACAGGGGAATAACGTTTTTTCAACAAGTTCAGCAGGCTACTACAGGGGAACTACAGAGCTCAGAAGAAGATAGATGGCATAGTTGGTGAAGGTAGAAGATTAGCAACAAGAACATGGGAAAAAGTTTTTTCCCAGAGTTCTGCTTTAACCACTTGCCGACCATGAACCGCAGGTTGACAGCGACAAGGTGGCTCTCCTGGGCAAACCGCCGTCATCTGATGGCGGCTGCCAGATCGCGCACTGTGAGCGCACGCTCACTGTGTCCGGGGAGGGCCAGGGAGCGGGTGCGGCGGACTCTATCTCCGCCGGAAGGGGGAGATTGTCTTGCCTCCAGGCACAAATGTATGTGCCTGGAGGCAAGAAAGTGAGGCCCCCCCGTATCGCCCATCGGCCGCCTCTATCTCAGGCGGCGTGGGCGAGGGACCGGGAGGGGCCTGTGTCACTCGCACGCGAG
>BLSH010481965.1:879739-922241 GCA_018402905.1 Glandirana rugosa | reverse complement strand
GGGGGGGGGGCTTTCCTGGCGGAAAGGAGGGAGGAGGAAAACCACCTCTATGGGCGGCACAGACCAGGGGCTGCAAGACCCCCTCCACCCACTACAGCCCAGCAGGCGGAAGTAGAAATGCCTGCTGGGATGTTAGAAAACTACAGGAAGGCGTGGCAGACCACTGCCTGGCAGTACAGGATGAAGAGGCTCCAGCGGTCTTACAATCCGGATGTCACAGGGGAATAACGTTTTTTCAACAAGTTCAGCAGGCTACTACAGGGGAACTACAGAGCTCAGAAGAAGATAGATGGCATAGTTGGTGAAGGTAGAAGATTAGCAACAAGAACATGGGAAAAAGTTTTTTCCCAGAGTTCTGCTTTAACCACTTGCCGACCATGAACCGCAGGTTGACAGCGACAAGGTGGCTCTCCTGGGCAAACCGCCGTCATCTGATGGCGGCTGCCAGATCGCGCACTGTGAGCGCACGCTCACTGTGTCCGGGGAGGGCCAGGGAGCGGGTGCGGCGGACTCTATCTCCGCCGGCTACCCGCTATGCCCCCCCGGAGTGAAAGAACGGAGGTCCGTGTATGTAAACACGGACCTCCGTTCTGTTAGAGGGGGAAGGGAGTGATCACAGCCTTCCTCTACATGGAAGCTGTGATCACTTCCTTCCCCAGCCAGGGCAGCCCACACACAGTTAGAACACTGTTAACATTTAGAACGCCCCCTGCAGGTTAACCTCTTCACTGCCAATGGCATTTACACAGTAATCAGTGCATTTTTATAGCACTGATTGCTGTATAAATGCCAATGGTCCCAAAAAAGTGTCAAAATGTTCCGACATGCCCGTTGCAATATCGCAGTACCGCTAAAAATCGCAGATCGCCGCCATTACTAGTAAAAAATAAAAGCCCCAGAAATGAATGCTCATCATCCGTAAAAGTGGCAACTTTTGCGCAAACCAATCAATAAACGCCAATTGCGATTTTTTTTTTTTTTTTTTTTTTTTTTTTTTATCACAAATATGAGGAAGAATATAAATTGGGCAAAACCGATGAAAAAAAATGTTTTTTTATATATTTTTTTTGATTTGTATTTTAGCAAAAAGTAAGAAAGTTGGGTTTTTTTGCAAAATTGTCGCTCCTCTTTTGTTTATAGCGGCGATCAGAAATGACGCAGCGGCGATCAAATACCACCAAAAGAAAGCTCTATTTGTGGGAAAAAAAGGACGCAAATTTTGTTTGGTTACAACGTCGCATGACTGCGCAATTTTCAGTTAAAGCGACGCAGTGCCGAATCGCAAAAAGGGCTCTGGTCAGGAAGGGGGCAAATCCTTCCGGGGCTGAAGTGGTTAAGGTATAAACAAATTTTATTCACATGTTTGTTCTTTAAAATCTTGGGTACCAACTACAAGATGTAATCGAACATAATTCACAGGTGTATGTTCTTCAAAGTCTTAGGTACAAACTGCACATCTCATCTAAAGTATTTGGGGCCCACCGCCCCAAAGCACGCACCCCCCAAGGTTGAGGACATGTGACCTGGTATGGTCCAGGAGGGGGGGGCACTCGCTGGTCTCCCCCCCCCCCCCCCCCCTTCCTGACCTGCCAGGCTGCATGCTCTCGGATAAGGGTTCCCCTTAAAATCCATACCAGACCAAAGTGTCTGGTATCGTCCTGGGGGGGGGGGGAACCCCACGCCAATTATTTATTTTTGTTCATTTTGGCGGGGGGTTCCCTTTCAAGATCCTTAGCACAAAACAAAAGTAGCACCAGAAGTTGGATCATCATGATCCGACTTCTGGTGCGACCTGTATTCAAATCAAGGGAACCATTGATTTTGAATAGAGGCAGAGAAACGCGACTAAAAGCTAGCGCGGCTAAACACGAATTGATGCCAATGCAAAACGCTGATAAAATCACTTTTTTTTTTTTCTGGCGTCAGAACTAGCGTTACAGCTCATTTTTTTTATAAAGCCCATGTGTGTGAGGCCTTAATGGAAAGGATGGTGATGTAATCAATCCCCTGCATATAAAAACAGGGGAAAAGGTTTTATTTAATGACCTTTTTTTGTGTGTGTGTGTGTGTGTGTGTGTGTGTGTGTGTGTGTGTGTGTGTGTGTGTGTGTGTGTTTTTTTTTTTCTTACCTGTTTTGTTCCTGGGAGGTGGCCATCAGAAAGAAACAGTAGACCTTACATAATTGGGAGAGGTTTTATTTTTAGGATTTACATATCTTCACCTACTTTACTCACACTGCAACTTGATAAAGGGCAGGTAGGCGGATGTATTTACCTAGAGCGTCATTTAGGCATGGCACTCTGTTTATTATTTGTTAATGCGTGCACCATGCCTGTGATTGTGCTTTCAGTAGATGGCACAGGTCACAGGCAAAATGCACAGAGCCAATCAGAGTGGCTCTGTACCTTGTGATCATTGTAATTTTCCTTTACAGAGAACGTAAATGTAAACCCTGAAAATGTCCACATGCTATGCATATGCATCTGTGGGGACCAAAGTTTCTGTGCTGGGAGCACTCTCCCAGCAATAGTGACTGACCTGTCAAGACCACTTTCATTCTTGGTTTATGATAGGGAGTCGTGGGATGGGCTTCTGACCATGTGACCACTGTGACAGCCAGTCAGTGTTCATGTGATCAGGAAGTCCATACCAGTGTTAAGGCCTTACATTTTGAACTTAATCTGCTCATTGGAAAGAAGGCGTGCTAAAGCACGAAAGGTTTGTTTACATACGTTTTAGGTGCATTCAGCGTTTTTCTGCCCACACTCTCCTCTCCTGAATGTGCAAGAGATTGTTTTTTTTTTTTTTTTTTTCCTCAGCCTCTAAACCCAACTCTTCTAATACTTCTGTAAATGCTTATGTATGCATGTCCACATAGACTAACATAGAGGCTGAAAGAAAAAAAGCAGAACACCTGTAAAGCAGTGTTTTGTGTCCTGTGTGCATGAGGCCCAAGTAGCCCCAAATGCAGGACACAGCAATAAGTGTATCTGAGGTCTGATAAGATATTGAATGTCTCTCTTTCATATTCCAAGAGGGATTTGTGTCTTTCTATCACACCAGATCAGACTTCTTAATATGCTATTAGAATGCATGTGTTTTTGTCTCCTAAATGGTGTGTCCTCTTTCCTCTGTTACAGGTTCTCTCTTGACTTGGACTGTGCACCATTCTGGATTTTGATGAAGAAATCTCCTTTTTGGTAAGGTTATGCAAACAATTTAACTGACTTGTGAACTGTATTATAAAGCCGACTTCCAGGCAAACCGCTAAAATACACAGATGACATGCATACTGTATGTAGGATCCGTTTTACCTGCCAAAGGAGTTGTCGATGGACCAAGTAGTCCGATGAGTCTGTTGTGCTATTGCTTCTTTATCTGCTGGTCTGAGCCCTGCAGTAGAGTTGACTGTAATATGCTGATTTCAATTTCAGGTTCTTACACTGCTAGCATTCCAAAATTGTCTAAAATTATTGTAAAGCTTGATTTTTTTTTTTTTTTTTTTTTTTGTAAAACAAACTTACCTGCTGTGTGAAATGATTTTGCACAGCAGAGCCCCGATCCTCCTCCTCCTCCTTCTGTAGCCACTGCGAGCACCCCCATAGGAAACTGCTTCCCAAGGGATACCCGTGCATGCTTCATCTATTCAGACACACAGCCTGACTCAGCCCCACCCCCTGCTCTCTGCTGACAGGTTTCTACTGACTGCAGCGGGGGCCAATGGCTTCCTCTGCTCTCAACCAAGCCTGTCAAAGCCAGGAGAGGGGAGAAGAGCTGCTGCAGATAGTGCACGTTGCTGGACTGAGATTAGGTTCAGGTGAGTATTTAGGGGGGCTGGGGGGGCTTCCACTATTAAAAGTTTTTTTTTTTTTACGTTAATGCAGACAATGCAATAAAGTTGGCTGTAAAGTCAGAGGCTTTTCATTTTAACTTAATGTATTCTATGCATTAAGATAAAAAAGCCTTCTGTGTGCAGCAGCCACCCTCAGCCCCCCTAATACTTACCTGAGCCCATCTCAATCCAGTGATGTTGCACAAGAGTCTTGGCTGCCCGAGACTCTCCCTCTTCATTGGCTGAGACGGCAGAACGGTGCCATTGGCTCCCGCTGCTGTCAATCAAAGTCAGTGAGCCAATGAGGAGAAAGAGGGGGCATGGCCGAACTGCGGCTCTGTCTGAATGGACACAAAGCAGCAGCTCAGCTCAAGTGCCCCCATAACAAGCTGCTTGCTGTGGGGGTACTCGGCAGTGGGGAGGGGCTGGAAGCGCTGGCAAGGGACCCCAAGACGAGGAAGATCTGGGCTGCTTTGTGCAAAACCATTACACTGAGCAGGTAAGTATAACATGGTTGTTATTTTTAATGAAAAAAAAAACTGAGACTTTAGTATCACTTTAAGGTATAAAAACGTTTACCTTTTAGAACCACTTTAAAAATATACTATCATTACAGAGCTGCCTTCGTTGGTGGATTTTATATGTACCTAGAGTTCAGCTTTAAAGGAACCCTATGCTTTGCACACAGTAGGTGTAGTAGTGTGACCCAATAATCTGGCTATCATTTCCTTTGCTGTAGCTTGTTGTGGGCAACATACGGGTTGTCTTCAAAGGGAACCTGCAATGAAAGAAAGATATATAGGGAGCCATTGATCACCTCTGCTTCTTAATGCTAGTTACCAAGAATTATGTTGGTGACTTTCCGAATCGCTGACCCAGATTAGGTATGCAGAAAAGGAATCCTGATTTGTCTCAGACTTTTATTTCATACATTCTTGCTCCGGATCTGAGTTATTGAAGCTGGCCACAGTCAGGCAAATGCCATTTTCAAATGAAGGCCAGCGTTGGCAGCCTCCATTTTTCTCATGACAGATGTACTTGTGTTTCTGTAACTGTATATTTGACTTCAGGTTTTCACATGAGGACTATTTTACAGTATAAGTGTATAGTAAAGCAACTATCTCAGAGAAACCTCACTGTCCTGCTTCCCCTGTGTAGTAAATGCCATGGCTACATCTGATGCACTAAATGTGTCAGCCGGGTGTCTTCGGGACATACGAGGTGGTATCAAAAAGTTTAGAGACTTGCTCTGTTTACAAGGAAGTACTTTATCTATCTACGTTTACACACTATAACCTTCAAAATAGTCCTCTTGCACAGCAATCCCAGCATTCCTGCTTCTTCTGGAATGTATCCTGTAAGTCTTCGTTTCGAAGCGAGTCAAGCACACGCTGCGATTCACGCCGGATCTCCACAATGCTGTCATAACGGCAACCTTTGAGCTGAATCTTCATCTTTGGCAAGAGGGCGAAGTCCACAGGAGCCAAATCAAGTGAGTAGGGTGAATGCGGAAGTGAGATCATGTTTCCAACGAGAAACTCGTGTGTGAGGAGAGCTCGTGGCAGGGTGCATTGTCGTGGAGCAGACATGGTAACGCACGTGATTAGAGTGGCACCAGTCGCACAGCTCCTGATCTACACAGGACAATGTCTTTTGCTACACGGACTTGTAAAGATCGGTGCTCCCCATGACTGTGCGTGCAGCCTTGTGCTGCCATCTGTTGGCGTGTTACAAAACTAGTCTCTAAACTTTTTGTGATACCACCTTGTATTTGGTAACGTAAGCATTGGCAGCAAAGTCCCAGAAGTACAGCAAATGTACTCTGTCACTGATGGCTAGTCACACTCTCATCGATACTGATTATTTCTGGTGATGGGGTTCTAACTATTTTCAATTAAAAAAAAAATAGGGGTATAGATACAGTTTAAAGAAAGATATGGCCCTTTTTTATTTTTTACGTAGTTAGCTTGAACCAATGCAAATATGCATATACCATGCCTGTGGATCCCACCTAGTAGCTGGAAATTGCTGTAGTAGGCACTGCTACTCTGGTGCTACTGATACACCATAACTACCATTGACACTGTGCAGAAAAGAAAAAAGTTGGGTCCACCATAATCCCTATCTGACTGTTATATGCGCATACAGCCTGGTTGGCCATTTCCCCAAACCGTAACAGGTCACATACCTTCAACAGCACCTTGTCTTTGTTTGAATGTGGGGAGGGGCGACTTATTGGAATCTGGAAGATATCTGTGTAGAAAAGAACTGTGACCAGGTGCCTAACCTATCATGCTCGCATCCCTATATATAACCTACACATAGCCAATATTTGCCCATGGGACTTTAAACGAGGCATAATACAAAATTCATAAAATATCAATTTATTGTACAAGGATTTGACCCATACACCTATAAAATAAATATAAAAAATACTTGGCTTATAAAGTCAATGTTACAATATATAATTCTCACGAATCCCACATGCCCACGGCGACTAGCTAACCGAGACATGCCTGACCGTGACCGGGAGTATATGAGGGAATAAGGGGGTATTTATGCTGCAGTAAGATTTCACTGTGTTTTCAGAGCCCGCACTACCTTTACATACAATCTGGTGCACTCTAAGGGTTGGAGAGCAGTCTAGCAATTAATACACACTTCTAGGGTTTCTCTAGCTATCCTGCAAGCTAAAATCCCGGTGCTAATCACTCTTCCAACTGTCCACACACCCACACCAGACCCACAATAAACGATAGCCTGCCACCACTCAGCCATTTATCCTCAGATTGGTCTGCTGAGCCACCACACACAGACCTCCATCTGGCAGATCTGTTAGTTTACAATCGACATACAATCTGCCCAAACACAGAGCAATTGCACACGATTGGCCGGTTGCTTAAACCGAATATTAAGGCACTAAAATACAACAATCTATCTAGAGATATGAGTCCTAAGTTAGTACACAGAAGTCACTTATTAATTTTAACATTTAATATCCCGAAAGTGGGCAGTGCATAAAATCTGTACAAAGAAAAAAAGGAGTTACAAAAAATACAAAAGATAGACAATACATACAATTGGCAATTCGCTATGAAAATAAAAGGGAATAAAAACAGAAATAAACGTTACCGCAGTCTATCCCTGGACAGAAGTATGTCAAGAATGGATGGAAACCTCTCAGTTTAGAACTGACTTCGTAGAGGCACAACTTGGAACAATGAGACTCCCCAATTTATTGAAATATGGATATGGGCTGGCCGTTGGCACCTGACCAATCAACTCTGGGGGTTGTTCCCGTCCCAGCCCACAGGATATTTCATGTTCCAAAATGACCAACGTCAAACCGGATCAGAACGGCGCTGACCACTAGATCATGGATAGGATTTCCAAAACCAGTGCCTTTTCCCATTCACGACAGTGCCAAACACGATCGACCTGCTGCAGCCTAGCGCCATCTAACGGTTTTGTACATTTTCCTGAGACCCGAAACCAGCTACAAATATAGACTGATATGTACTGGTAGTTTACCAGCCGTACGATCTACTGGAATTATTTTCATCTCTCTGCCGCTAATATTTCAGCAGTTATAAGAGATGAAATGTATTCTTTTAATCTGTTGATACTAATCAAAGCTTGTAGACTTTGTGGGGCCTAGCAGATCCTCCCCTGCGGTTCCTGCAGCCAGGGAGGCTTGAACTCCTGTTTGAAGTTCAAAGAAGGTGACAAGCTGTGATTACTCTGATTGGGAACTCTTATTAGCGTCTAGGTGTCAACTGGATCCTCAGCTGACTTTGGTCCTATTTGAATGTTAATGAACGAACATGTGTGGCTGCTAGCTGCATATTTAATAACACAGAACTAAGCTACGTCCACAATTATGCTATTTCTATAAAACACATCACATCTTGCTAAGGCAAACTGTCTTACACTTTTCATTTATGTTACAATAATGTACATCAAGCTGTTATATTTTTAAGTACATGCTTTACATAACCAAGATGATTGCAATATGGGAGAGTAATGCATCTTGTAACTTGACGCGTTTTGTGAATACTTGCACTTCTTCAGGAGTTGATGCCTCCACCAACCGAACTCTATAATAAAAGCAGATGCATAAATTGTAAAAAAGGGACTTACAAACCAGCTTGGACCAAACTCATCGAGTTACAACATGCATTCCTCTCCCATATTGCAATCATCTTGGTTATGTAAAGCATGTGCTTGACAATATACCAGCTTGATGTACATTCTGTATTGTTACATATGAAAATGGAGAGATTTGGTTTTCAAGGGTCCCCCTCCTATTGATTTTTATTGGGTTTCAAATTAAAGTTGGTAGTTTGCAAATTTTTAGACAAGTTCGACAATCTTCTACGATGCCTCTGAAAATTGAACTCTGGCAGATTTTCCCATTGCAACGGATAAGCTATCCAGCACTGTCATGACAGGGCAAACATTCCCACATTATTTCTGTTGGTTTTCTTTTGATAGAGGGAGTGGGAGATAAAATTGCTGACTAGGATAGAAAAGCCGGGAGTTCCCTTTTTGTGTTTGTGGTTTCTGTGGAAAGGGCACATGTGTGCCGTCTGTGAACTGATGATCATACTGGGTCATTTTTAAACTGATAATAAGCAAGTGTAGACAGCTTTAGGCTTGGCGTATTTTTGTAGCAGGAAAAAAAAAGATAAAGTCCTGCTAACTCTTGTAGAGGATTACCAGTCAGATGTTTGTCAGGAGTGTAATGTACACTTGATTCTATAACAAGAGATGCAATGTGTTGCATTTAAACTGAGGAGGAAGGGGTAGCATTGTAATCAGTTTTTGCATTGATTAGTGCGGGGAGTCTGTCTAATGGATCTTGCTGATTGGAGGAGAGATCAGAGCGAGCATGCTGTTCAAATGCTCACAACCATGACCAGGCTGTACTGCTTTAACCTCTGTGGATTTTAGTAAAGGGTTAGGACTTTATATACAGTACTGTCTGGATCAAAAAACTGCTTGAATGAATTAGAAATCCTTTGGCAGGTAAATATGCATTCCAGCTGTGTATTTAAGCGTTTTATTACATTTACACTTTAATTGCTGAGCTGCCAGCTAGTGCAGTTTCCTAGGAAGGTTTGAACTTGTTTTGCATTTAAATTTTTGATGCGTTCCTACCAACTTTCAGCTCTAAAGTGTTTATTGAGCTGTAACTGTGCTTATGACTGTAACTGTTCATGACTGTGTTATTCTGCAAATGCACTTATTTTTAAAATGATGTCTACGTAGAGATCCGATATATGTTTATTGGGCTATCACTTTTCTTGAAGTTCTCCATATTGGTACTGACTGGGATGCAATATCACGAAGCAGCTTGCTGCAGGGAGACATTTTTCATTTTCTTCCTCCCCGATTCCCCAAGGCACACAGCCACTGTGCAAAATACCATCCTAAATGTGTGTTGAGGAGAAAATTCCAGCATCTGTTTGCTGACAGCTCTATTTGCTACAGCCAGATTAGATGAATGAAAAGCTAGATTCTCTCTTTATTTTCCATTGAGGGACACAAGAATGTAGTCATTCTTGGACATTTGAGTTATACTGCCGCCTACTGGAGGTTTGGACACTGGCAAACATAGAATATTAAACCTAAATTCCAGGGCAAACAAATATTGTTTAAATACAAGAGGCATGTGTATTCTTACTTGAATCTTGGTGTGATTTGTATATTAATCCAGTTGGAAACTTTAACCTCTTCAGCCCCGGAAGGATTTCACACTTTAGGACCAGAGTAGTTTTTGCGATTCGGCACTGCGTCGCTTTAACTGATGCGCGGTCGTGCGACGTTGTACCCAAACTAAATTTGCTTCCTTTTTTTCCCACACATAAAGCTTTCTTTTGGTGGTATTTGATCCCCTCTGCGTCATTTCTGATCGCTGCTATAAACAAAAAGAGCGTCAATTTTGAAAAAAAAAACAACAATTTTTCTTACTTTTTGCTAAAATACAAATCCAAAAAAAAAAATAAAAAAAAACATTTTCTCGGTTTTGGCCGATTTATATTCTTCATATTTTTGGTAAAAAAAAATCACAATCGGCGTTTATTGATTGGTTTGCCGTGTTTACGGACGATGAGAATTCATTTTTGGGGTTTTTATTTTATTTTTTTATTAGTAATGGTGGCGATCTGCGTTTTTTAGCGGTACTGTGATATTGCAGCGGACATGTCGGACCATTTTGACACTTTTTTTGGGACCATTGGCACTTATACAGCGATCAGTGCTATAAAAATGCATTTATTACTGTGTAAATGCCATTGGCAGTGAAGGGGTTAACCTGGAGGGGTGCTCTAAGGCTTAACTGTGTTCCCTCAGTGTGTTCTAACTGTATGTGGGCTGGGCTGACAGGGGGAGGGGAGTGATCACAGCTTCCATGTACAGGAAGCCTGTGATCACAGCCCTTCCCCCTCTGTCAGAACGGAGATCTGTGTTTATTTACACGGAGCTCCGTTCTGTCGCTCCAGGGGGGTGATCACGGGTAGCCGGCGGCGATCGACTCCGCTGTAGCCGCTCCCTGGCCCCAACATAGCGCGCCTCCGGCGACACGCGTGCGCTCACAATACTAGTTGACGGCGGTTAGCAAGAACAAGCCACTTCGCTGCGGCGGGAGGTCGGCAAGTGGTTGTTAAGCCACTTAGTGTTCTTTTTACAATCCCCACTGTTATAGTAAATAATGCCCCCAGTGTATGTGTTTTTTTTTTAAAAATACACCGCTATGTACTTTATTTTATAGCCCCGCTCTACGTTCATGTGACCGGCCGCCTCCCTCCTATCTCAATCTGACAGCTACAGCTGGAGAGGCTGAGAATCCCCCACTGACTTCAGCCAGGAGGAGGAGAGAGGTGGGCAGTCACGTTAGCGGTGCTATGAAAAAGGTATACGCAGTGGTGTATTATTTTTCTAAAAAAAGCACATACGCTGGGGACATTATTTAGGTTGTAGAAAGAGCACTCCGTTATGATAGCAGCAGTAGAGGAGGGCTGGGGAGCGGACGGAGCTGACAGTCGGGGAGGGGGTAGAGGAGAGAGCAGGGCTGCAGATGACGGAGGCACCTAAACTGACCAGGTTGTCAGGGTTCAGCAGTCGTGATAAACTGTGATCAGTTTACAGGGGGGAGGGCAGAACCACGCAGGACCAGCCAGGTATTTTAGGTTTTACAGGGGGCCAAATGACACGGCACAAGCACTGTGCTGTTCATGCTTTAACGAAACTGGATCCATATTTTTTTTTTTTTTTTAAGCATAAAACAATTTAATTCTGTGCAGGAGCTTCCTGTAATAAAAAACAGTTACTGTCCCTCTTTTCTTTGTGCAGGGTGGTGACTGGTTTTATCTCCGCCCCCTCCTCTGGTTTTCTGCAGGCAGCCTGTAGTGGGTGGAGTTCTGCTTCCACAGCTCTGCTCTTTTTAGAAGCTATGCTTAGCACAAGTACCATGACGCTGCTACTTGTGCAAGACAGCATCTGGATTTGCTATGGCACCTGGTAGACAAAAAGTGGATTTATATCCTTTGTGGTTATTGAGGAATATAAGGTAATCTCACCCCGGAAGCAATGAGCTGCCATTACTTCCTATTTACCCAGATGTCAACAACGTTTTTAAAGCGGATCTTCTCTGCATCTGAGCACCACAAACCAAAAACACTGTCTTATTCATTTTTAATATTCAAAGCAAACTCCCCAATCCATCCATGTCCCCATGCTTTATTTTTGTGAGAAATCGCTCCCTAGCAGTTTTGGTCGTGGCCATTTTGAGTAAGGGCAAATGATTCATGTAGCATTTACTTCATGCCCTTAGTTCAAGGATGCATACAGGAGAGTGTGTTTAGCTGAGAAAAGCCTGCCTCCTCCCCTCCTGAAGACTCCTGGGATGTATGACATCATTTGCCTAGGCAGGAAACCAGGAAGTAACTGAAGAAATGTAAAAAAAAAAAAAAAAGTTTACAACAAGTAAATATGATGTATTTTCTTATCTATTATACTAATGCTAGCAACATGTTGATTGGGAGTGAAATTCCACTTTAACCAATCAAAAGCATTCAGAAACACAGATCTTAGTGTTTTTTAAGTGCAGAGAAGGGAATTGGTGATTTATAGACCCCAAAACTCCCCATAAAGAGTACCTATCACATGCCTATTGCTGTCACAAGGATGTTTACATTCCTTGTGACAGCAATAAAAGTGATGAGAAAAAAATGAAAGCAACAGTGCAAAAGAAAAAAAATATATAACCCCGCTTCCGACAGCGGTTTCCTTTTAGACCCCTTTCACACTGGGGCGGGCGGGTGGTAGTGGTAAATCCCCTCTAGTTTCAGCGGGGATTTTGCGATGTTATAGCGGCGCTATGGAGCCGCTAAGCAGGCGGGTGCGCGGCGCTTTTAATCCCCCCACAAGGGGTTAAAATGGGGCTCAAAGTGCCGGCGTGCCACGTTTACTGAGGCGGTGTGCAGCCGCTTCGGAAGCGCTGCCCATTGTTTTCAATGGGCAGGGGCGATGGAGGAGCGGTGTATCACCACTCACCGCACCGCCCCAAAGATGCTGCTTGCAGGACTTTTTATAACATGCCGCAAACGCAACACCCCAGTGTGAAAGCACTCTGGCTTTTTCACATTGGGGTGGATGGGGAGGGATTTTTGAGGCGCTTTACAGGTGCCATTTTTAGCTAAATAGCTCATGTAAAGAGCCTCGGTGTGAAAGGGGTATAAGTGACAACTACCTGTCCTGATCTGGAGCTCCAGGTTGATACTCTGTGTAATTTCTTTGACTGTGCCATTTTCCATATTTGCTCCTGCCCCTTTTTATCTAGCTTTTGCTCAGACATTAGTTCCTCTCGATAAACCTTTGTAGAAAGAGTTCTACAGCCAATGCATCTCTCAGTGGCTGTTGCCAACCCCTAAGTTGCCATTCCAGGTATCAGAGTTTAAATTTCTCATACGTTCACTGACAGACGCAGCCCTCTTAGACATGTGGGTTATATGCACATCCTACTAGGAGTTAACTAGGCAAAAAGAAAGAAAGCAAGCTGGCCCCTCCCAGTCGGCTGTCCTCTCTCCCATATAACCCCCCTGCTCTGCTCAGCATATCAGTTTTAATATGCCTAGTGCAAGGAGTTGACCTGGCTCCCTTATGGGACCTGTGGTTTATATTTTTTGCTAACGCTTTTTTCTTTTTTTCAAGCTATCTGATGAAGACTGCTATCAAGAAGCCGGCTGGGGCATAGAGGATGACTTGCATCCTGCAATTTCCCCAGCACGGCCGACCGATGCGAGCTAGTCCTATGCTGTGGCGGGACCCACCGCATTGTGTCCATTCCGTGCGGGTGGCCAGTGGGTGACCCCCACTTACGCCCGGTGACCGGACTCTGTACCTGTCCAGGGGCTCTGGCCTGTAGCATCCCTTTCCGGAAGGGGAGGAAGGTCTGCGACCGGGTGGTTAACCGCTACGCCTGTCGGAGTGGTGAGTGACCCCCTCTTTCCCCCCCCTAGGGGTGCTTAGGGGGGTGCTGGGCGTACTTTTTGCGATTTTTCTGGCCAACCGGTGGAGGGTGGTCACTGGGCTAGTGTCCTCCTGGGTGTCTTCGCCCCCCTCCCCCTACTCCACACCCCTTGTAAAAATCGCATCTGTGCGTTTTATACCGCCATGCGGCGATCCGCCGCCATTTTGCCATAACCATTTTGCTGAGGGTTTCCCTCTAGTGCCAGTGGCGGCCATTTTACTGTAGTCGCGGCCTGCACACAGGCTTTGGCCTCTTGTGGATTATCTCGGCAGCCATATTGGATGTCCCTGGAGCAGTGTAAAACGTGCTGCTGCCGTTTTACTTACCTTTTCATGTGGGACAGCATGGCTGACACAGACGGCGCTTCTTTCTGGCGGTCCTTTTTATGCACTCCTGCTGGGAGCAGCTCTGTGGGCATCAAAACAGCAAGTATAGCTGGGCCTTCCTGGGCTGTGGTAGCGGTGGGTGCAGTCCTCTTGGGGTCTCCCTGGCGTTCTGTGGGGCGTTGGTGGGGCTGCATTGTAGGGGTTTCAGTTCATTATTTTTTTTGCTAACTTTTACTGTCATTTTTGGTGGTGCGATGGCAGATGATCCTGCAGGCCCTTCTGAGGAGGAGTGAGCGGCAGTGCAGCCTGCGCTGGGGGCACTGGTGTCCCTGGAACAGTTGAGGGCAGTGTTTGGGGAATTTCTTCCCCGGGTGGGGCCGAGCAACGCTCTGGGGGCCCCTAGAAAACGCCTGCCTCCCCCTTGTTCCTCAGGGGACGAATCCGAACCGGAAATGGCTTTGGGGGTCACAGGGACCCCCGTGGAACTCTTACGTTCGTGGTCGGGTGACCACGCGTCTAAAAAAGGTCTCGCGGATCTTACCTTTCAGGGTTGCCGTCTCTTTGGGCCACAGTTGGATGAAATCATCAAGGATATCACTGTGGGGAAGAGTACTTTTCTTCCGGAGCCCAGGCGGCGGGAGTTCCGCCGCGAGCAGGGACCTGTCTCTTCAGGTCAGAAGAGGTTTTTCCGTGCCCCTGGCGCAGTGGGCAAAGGGTCGAGGCCCGGGAAGCTTCCCTGGCAGTGCAAGAACGAAAAGACGGAGGACAAACCCTCCTCTGCATGATGGGTTGCCCCCACCCGAACTTCGAGTGGGGGGACGTCTTCCGGGGGTTCGCAGACAGGTGGACTGCCTGCATTTCCGACCGTTGGGTGCAGGAAGTGGTGTCCTCCGGGTACTGGATAGAGTTCAGCACTCTACCCCCAGACAGGTTCTTCCCATCAAACTTGAGACTCCCTCAGGGGCGTCGGGAGGCCCTCTTAAGGGCTGTTCAGGCACTCTCCGACCAGGGGATGATCGTGCCAGTACCTCAATTGGAGAGGTTTCACGGTTTCTACTCGAACCTATTCGTGGCCTCCAAAAAAAGGGGGGGGTCAGGCCAGTTCTGGACCTAAAGGCACCAAACCACTTTGTGAGAGCGCAAACATTTTGGATGGAATCCGTCCGTTCTGTCGTGGCCGCCCTGCACCAAGGGGAGTTCATGGCGTCCCTGGATATCAGGGACGCGTATCTCCACGTCCCCATTTGTCTACGGCACCAGCGCTCTCTGCGCTTTGCGGTGGGAGATCTTCACTACCAATTCGTGGCACTTCCCTTCGGTCTGGTCTTGGCTCCTCGGGTGTTCACCAAGCTAGTGGCCCCAGTGCTGGCGCTACTGAGGCATTGTGGTGGTAGCATACCTTGGCGACCTGCTCCTGAGAGCGGAGTCAGCTTCGGCTCTGGAGGAGAATGTGGCTATCACCATGGCCTCGTTGCAGGACTTCGGCTGGCTGACACCGTCCTGTCGCCTGGAATATCTGGGTCTGATTCTGGACACGGAGCAGGCAAAGGTGTTCTTACCTCCGGCCAAGTTACTGACACTGCAAGCAGCGGTGCGAACCCTGCTTTCACACCGGTGGTCTTCCTTACGGTTTTGTATGCGGGTGTTGGGGCTCATGGTTTCAGCCTTTGAAGCGGTTCCCTACTCCCAGAGTCACACTTGGCTCCTTCCGCGAGCGATTCTGTCTCGGTGGGACAAGTCCCCACTGTCCCTGGACCAGTTAATCAGGTTGGATTCTCAGACCAGAGGGTCGTTGACATGGTGGCTTCGGGCCCCGGCCTTATGGTCCCTCCATCCAGAAGTGTTCAGCCACAAGTGGGGCACGCCAGATGTGGACCTCATGGCATCTCGGTTCAACCACAAAGTGAAAACTTTCGTGTGCAGGACGAGAGACCCGTTGGCGGTCGCCACGGACGCGCTGGTAGCGCCTTGGGGTCGGTATCCTCTTCTGTACGCCTATCCTCCCATCAAGCTTCTACCGCGGCTACTGCACAGGGTGGAAGCGGAGGGGATTCCGATGATCCTGGTGGCTCCGGATTGGCCTCGGCGTCCGTGGTCTGCCGACGTGGTGCGAATGGTGGCAGATGTTCCCTGGCGCCTTCCGCTGCGTGAAGATCTTTTGCTTGGTGTGAGGCGGGGGGTTGGAACCCCCGCTCTTATGTTGTGTCCAGGGTCCTGGCCTTTTTGCAGCAGGGCCTGGATAAAAAAATGGCCTTGAGTACTCTCAAGGGTCAGATTTCGGCTCTGGCGATTCTTTTTCAGCGACCTTTGGCGTCACATATGTTGATTCGTACATTTGTACAAGGTGTGCACCATGTGGCTCCTCGGGTATGGTCGCCTATGGCACCGTGGGATTTGAATTTGGTGCTTACTGTGCTGCAGAAGCCACCGTATGAGAAGATCAGGGATATTCCTGTCGCAGAAAGTGGCTTTCTTGGTGGCCATTACATCCGCTAGGTGGGTGCCTGAGTTGGCAGTGTTGTCCTGCAAGTCTCCTTACTTGGTCCTTCACAAGGACAAGGCGGTCTTGTGCCCATCTCCTTCATTTTTACCGAAGGTGGTTTCTTCTTTTCACATTAATGAAGATATTGTTCTTCCTTCGTTGTGTCCGCATCCTTCACATCCTAAGGAATTGGAGTTACATTCATTGGATGTCGTGAGGGCTTTGTGGGTGTATTTGGCGGCTACAGACCCTTTTCGGAAGCCTGACGTGTTGTTTGTACTTACGGATGGTCCGCGCAAAGGATTGGCGGCCTCGTCCGCTATTGTTTACTGTTCGATCAGACAGACCGTGACTCATGCGTATTCTGTTCGGCTCATTCCACCAGGGCTGTTAGCACTTCCTGGGCTTTCAGACACCAGGCTTCGGTGTCACAGGTGTGCAAGGCGGCTACTTGGGCCTCGGTGCACACGTTTACTAAGTTTTATAAAGTTGATGTGTCAGCATCTTCGGATGCTGCTTTTGGCCGTAAAGTTTTACAGGCGGCAGTGTAGGCTCGGCTGGTGCCTCTTGAGAGGTTTCTGTTGGGTACAGTTGTTGTCGTTTACCCACCCCTCTTTTATGACACATCTTTGGGACATGTCTAAGAGGACTGTGTCTGTCATTGAACGTAAGAGAAAAAGGGATTTTATTAAAACTTACCGTAAAATCCTTTTCTCTGAGTTCACTGACAGACGCAGCACCCGCCCTCTGCGTTATGTTTGTACGGCTTGTTACGAACTGATATGATGAGCAGAGCAGGGGAGTTATATGGGAGAGAGAGGACGGCCCCCTGGGAGGGGCCAGCATGCTTTCTTTCTTTTTGCCTAGTTAACTCCTAGTAGGATGTGCATATAACCCACATGTCTAAGAGGGCACATCTGTCAGTGAACTCAGAGAAAAGGATTTTTTATTTATTTTTTTTTTTTCAGAGAAAAGGATTTTACGGTAAGTTTTAATAAAATCCCTTTTTTTGTCCCCCTCAATGGAGGATAAAGAAAACGAGATTATTTTATCCCCCTGTTTTTTTAATTGAAGGATACAGGTCCTGCACCTCTGTGTCATTAGCCTTATGTACTGCTTGCTCACAAAAGGTTGTAAGTAAGGTTATACACGTAGCGGTACCCCTGTAGGGGCTGCTGGTGATTGTGGCCAGTCTCCCACCCTGCAGAGCCAGGCACATGAATTTCTAGACACTTCAGTTAACAAAAAGTCCTTGTACTTTTTGTTTTATTAGGGGAATAGAACTTGGATGGGGATAGGGTGCATATGGGATGCCCACTTGATTGAAGATGGGAAAGTTAGGTACTGAACTACATACACACAAAAACAAAACAGTAAACTGCTCCTTCTGTTCAAGTCATCTGTATACATTTATTTAGTATATAAAAATTAGGACATGACCTTGTTTGACCTCACCTCCCCATGTGCTCAGTGCCCAGACCCTTGTTCCCTCCCCTTGTCCCCCTTCTACCCCGTATCCCTCTAGTAGACCCCCTCTGAAAACCCGCGGAGAGCTATGCTGCCTGTGTATCCCGCTGAGGTCCTCCCCCCTATTGGTAGTAGGGGATTGAGAGACCCCCGTGGGAGACCTCGCCCTTGTCCAACCTCCCCTACTCCTAAAGCCAAGGATGGAGTTCCACCTGCACCCCCCTACCCGCCGTGTCCCTAACCCCTGGTGTGTGGCAGTCCCAAAGTATGAGTCCTGTATTAACTGATCACCAAGTCAAATGGTTGTCACTCACAGTTTTGAAGTTGCAGGATACACAATCCTTGACAGTGTCCTTTGTGGGGAGGTATACAACTGGGGAGACCCAAAATCCTGGAAGGTCCCTACCCGTTTCCTTGGCTGGATCTCGGAACAGTGATTGATGTATAAACTCTCCTGTGGAATCCGGTGTCTACCTGGGTCCTTTATCACTATCAAGGTAAGGGATGTATTATATCCGATGGTGTCACACTTCTGTGATGCCTGGGGTTATATCTGGAAGTAGGGGGGAATTGAATCGTCTCCAAGCCTTCTGTCCCCTTTTGGGTTCATAATACCATGGGTGCTGGAAATGTCCTGTGAGGCTTGTATTCGTACACCCCCATAGATTATAGGGAGACCATCCTCAGTTGGGTGATTGGTCTCTACCCGGGGGGGAAGAGTTTTTGCTGTATGATTAGATGATAGCCTCAATGGTGAGATATAGAATCTTCCACAGTTTGTATGGGTTCATGTAACTGCTGGCTGTCTGTGCAGGCGGTGCTCTGTGTGTACCCAATGGTCAGCTCAAAATTACATATCCCGCTTGATATTGTTTAGGATGGTCATACATTGGAAGATCGTGAGACACAATTCACTTGGGTCTTCCACTCGCAATGATCGCTTGGTAATGACCTATTCCGTTTAAGCTGGGATGAGTCCAGTAGCTGTGTCGGACTGAGCTTGTCCCAGATGTACCTGTAGCACAGACCATGCGATGGCTTGTTTGATCAGGGGCTGCACAATCAGTTGCTGCTAGGTGTGGTTGGAATGGAATCCAACACCTGTGTAGATCCTCCTGTCTACAAAGATCCGTGGAGAGGGTTAAAGGATAGATTGTTCAGTGTTGTCCATCCAAGGCTTTGGTGTAGCCAGGCATCTCCAGCAGATAGGATTGGAAGATGTGCAATAATGTTGATAGTTGCCGGGGGACCGGGATAAGCAGGCAGGGGGCTTGCAGGTGGCTAGCTCGGAGAGAAGGGGGGGGCTGGCTCCCGACTGCTAGCCTACACGTTTCGATCTGACGATCTTCCTCAGGGCTTGGTTAGCCAATGGGGTCTTTCCTATTTAAGTAGACCCGGGGAGATACCCACACCTGTCTCAGGTGATCTGCAGTGTTTGTTACATAACCACGTATGACCAATATTATCCAATCGAGTTGAACCTTTATAGAAAGCATTGGAGGGACATGTCACTATTCAATCCCGTAGGGATAAGACCGTCCAAAAGCAAGATCCATCTTGCTTCCTTTTGTAGTAATATACGGTCTTTGTCCCCTCTTCTGTACGGTAGATCCAATTTATAACTAACCCCACATCTGAAGCCCATCACCGAGGCTCCATGCATGTCCCTGAAATGTAAGGCTAATGGGGACTTATCCTCCTTAGTGAGTATATCACTGATCTGTTCCCCCATTATTTTCCTAAATTCCCTGATTGTTTTTCCTACGTAAATTTTACCAGTGAACTACATACACCACTGGTATATACAACCTCTTCTCCAGCACATACACTTGCTTGCAGACTGTTACTTCCAAGACCAGCTAGCACTGTGGTTGGGGCCTTACACTGGCTCAGCCAGGCCCAAAGCAAAAATGTGGTAGTCCTGATTGCTAGCCGTCCTACTTGTGGCTACTGCTCCCAGTACCACCTCTCCAGGCCCTGCCAGCCCTCTTGGCTGCAGCTGCCTCTTTCCACTGCCCGTGCCACCACACCATTGGCTCTGCACCCATACCAGACTGCTCCGTCCCAGTCCTCTCAGGCGTTCCTCCCAGGCCTCCTGACTGTGGGTCACTCACCAGCCCTCTTGGCTGCTTCTGTTCCTCATGGAAACGTGCCCGGCAGTGTTCTGCTGTCCTCCTTGTTCCCGTGCCGCCTGTCCAGGACACCTCCTTGTGTCTTGTGCAGGACCTGTCCGCACCCAGGCCCATGGTCAACCCCTCCCCCCCCCGACTGGGGAGCTCCCTCCAAAGCCACGACAGTCTAACACTCCATCTCCAGCTCCCACCTGAACAACTCCTCCAGCTGGGCTGACCCTTAGTATTTGAGGGGGCCTGCCCCCTGCCGCACCACTTTAATATGGCACACACCACTTCTGACAAGTTCTTGTGCATTATAATGGTGCAGGAAGCTTAGCTGCTTCCCAGGAGAGTGGATACAAAGAGGGGGCAGGATCGGTCACACAACAAAGGTTGAAAAAAAAAAAAGCGAGAACAAAAATTTTACTTATAGGAAAAAAGGGCAATTGTCTGTTGCACAGTGTTTTAGCAAGCTAAATGTCATCCAGTTAGGATTTACATCTACTTCGATGTGTGCAGATGCTCTGCAGGGATGTCAACGCGGTCTGATATACAGAGAGCTATTCACAGAAAATCTGTTTCTAATAGTGTCATGATTTATACAGAGCGGCAAGCAGAAGACTACAACCTCTTTAGATATTTAAGAAAAAAACAAACAAAAAAAAAAAGTTACTGTAATATGCTGCGGTTTCCCTATAAAACACTGACCATGCTTGGGGACCTAATTGCTGTCATGACTTGTGTATAAAAAAAAGTGAAGTCTTGCCAAAATGAAAATCCTGCTGGTAATATTACAGTGGAATAGTAGGCTATCAGTTGTTGCTCCATTATTGCTGGCAATTGCTGATCGCCATAGTGACTGTCTACAGTGTTTGGGTGGTGCAAATATATTTTACAGGTTGTCATAGGTACCAAATACAAAGATTTTATGAGGATACACAACTGTGTAAATGTAAACATCTGACTACTACTCCCGCCTCTGCATTATAGAGAAAGTGATGAGGTCTCTGCTTCACGAGGCTCCACTCAACTGTGTCCAACCTTTTTGTAATGACATACAGAAGGAGAAGTTGGTAATAGAAGCCTACCCATCTTCTAGCACAGGTTTCCTTTAACCACTTCAAGACCACCCTCTTTCATTTTACGGCGGCCGTTTGAAGTGGAATACCATTGCTATGGTAGCAGATAGCTACCATAACCCCATTATCTTTTTTTTCAGCAGGCAATTCTGCACAAGATAAAAGTGGCCTCAGTGGTGGATTCGCCGCGAGATCCCTTTTATCAGCGACGGGAGAGAAGTGGAACTGTAAGTTCCTCCTACAATTATTATATGTACATTAAACAGCCATATAACGCATGTTCTTTGAGAAATGCATAGCACCATATTTGACTTCTGTCCGTGTTCCAGATGTCCACTAATCAGCTTTGGAAATTGCCAACTACCAGCAGCATCATGCAACTCATGGTGTTGTTTGAACCCTCTCCTGTTATCAAGGTCTTTGGCAGCATAGGGGCACAGAAGAAGCATTTCCCAGCAATTACAAGTAGTAGGTTGCATAGAGGTGCCGAGCAACACCATGAATTGCATGGTGCTGCTAGTAAATGGTTGGTAGTTTCCAATGCAAATTACTGGACAATCTGAGCACAAACAGAAGGCCCATGTGGTTCTATTCTTTTATCAAGGTACATGCGCAATATGGATGTTTAGTGTTCATAGAATAATTCTGGGGGGGAACTTCCACTTTAAGGGCTCATGCACACAGGACATTTTTTGACTGTTTTTCAGCAGCTGTTGTCAGCTGCAGAAGTTTTTTTCTACAGTCAATAAACTCTCCATCCTGTTATCCTATGTGTTCATGCACACACAGGCTGTTATCAGCTGTTTTTAGCAGTGACTTTTTGAGCTGTAAAAAAAACCCAAGAGCTGAGGGTTTTTTTGGACTGTTTTCAGCTGTAAAAACGTTCAAACACTTAACGCCCAAAAACGCTTAAAAACGTCAATTCCCAACGTTTTTGGACGTTTTAGACCAATTGGAAAAAAAACAAAAAAACGCTGGCCCTTTAAAAAACGGGGAAAAAAACGCGAAAAAACGGCGGTAATATAACGCTGGTAAAAGCTGAAAACATCCCTGATAAGCTACTGACGTTTTTTGCCAGTTTTTTTAAAGTGCTGTGTGCATGAAGCCTAAGGCCTCATGTACACTGCTGCTGGTAAACAGACGTTTAGGAGCAGTTGGGCATTTTTTTTTCAGCTGCCCCTGAACTCTCCTCTGTTATCTTATCATTACATGTACACAGGGTCAAAGTGGTAGTAAACCCTTAAGTACCATTTTTACCTACAGGTACGCCTATAAAAGGCTTACCTGTAGATAAAATGAATATATCCTAAACCTACATGGTTTAGGATATATGCGCCCTGCATGCAGCCGCTGACGTTAGCGGCGCATGCGCTCTGATGATCTGGCTGAGGCGGCCAGAAAATCAGAACTGGCTGCCGGAACAAAGAGCTTCCGCGGCTCTGGCCACTCACAGTGCCGGAGCCACGTACCTGGAAGAAAGAAGAGGACCATTATGTCAGCTCCCTCAGCGCTGACCATGTCGGGTGGCGGGGGCCTCATGCTAAGGTAAGTATTTCATAGGGTGTTAGTGAGCGATACATACTAACACATTATGCTATTGTCTTGCAGGGGTTTTTTTTAGCGGGTTTATTACCGCTTTAAGTTTATAAGCATTTTTTGGAAAGCAAAAAAATGCATTCAAGACGGATGTTCAGAGGCATTTGAAAATGCCAAATGCCTGTAACAGCTTGTGAACCCTTCCAAAAGTGCTAGCTTGTGTTTAGCAGTGTTTCATTTACAGACTTTTTTCATTAAAAAAAAAAAAAAAAACGCTTCTAGACGCAAACGTGGCTAAACGCCGCTAAATGGATGTTTTTAAACATCAGTTTCCAGCTGTCAAGCTAAATCGTTCAGGAGAGGTTAAACAATGTCCCATGTACATGCAGCCTATAGGAGACGTGCTAGAAGATGGCTAGGCTGCCATTGCTGGCTTATCCTAGTAATTTTAGGGTGAACATCTACTTTAAGGCTGTTCTCTAGGCAGATCTAAAGACACAATATAAAGTGTCAGGTTGATCCAAACCGCCTTCCCCATCAAGCAGCATGCAAGGGTTTTCCTCCCAAACTGCAGCTTTCGGTTTTGAATTTTGCGCAGATGCGCGTTGCTCTGCCCAGATCTGTGAAGGAATAAATTACAAGCCCTGTCTGTCAGCACAGCAGCAGCTTTTCTTGTACTTTAAGGTGATTGTAAACCTCAGACATGAAATATGAGCAAAGCATATCCCTCTATAGCGTGTAATTGTCTCAATCCAGAGCACTAAGTGTAATTTCTATCTGCTGCCTCCTTACTCTGTTATCTGTATGAGTCACTTCTGACAAGTTTTCCTGACACCAAGGCATCACCCCGGTATAATTTTTTTTTTTAGAGCTGGCAGTCGTCTCTCTTCCGCTTGCCTTCCGTGGCTAGCTCAAGCTCTTCCGTCCCACTGGGAGACCCCAGCAAACAGCAGGAGCGTGCGCCAGCTGGTCGGACAGTCGAGCCAAGCCGGGATTGGCTCTCCACTACGGTAACACGGAAGCGATGACCTGATATTACTTCTAAATTAACTCTCATGTCAACGGCTCCATTTTTAAAAAATCAAAAGAATTCAAAAACACTGATCTTGGTGTTTTGAATGTTTTTCAGGGCAGAGGAGGGATTTGGTGTCTGATAGACCCCAGATCTCTCCATAAAGAGAACCTGTCACATGCCTATTGCTGTCACAAGGATGTTTACGTTCCTTGTGACCGCAATAAATGTGACTAAAAAAACATTTATAAATTAAAGCAGTGTAAAAATGAAGAAAAAAAAATAAAACGAATGATTAAAAAATAAAATAAAAGTGCCCCCGTCTTCCCGTGCCCATGCGCTAAGGTAAACATGCGTGTCACAGTCCTGCGTGCACGCAAGCAGCAATTGTCCCGCACCTTTTCACTATAAACGTCAGATTATGGGCAGTAATTGTAGCTCTAGACCTCCTCTGTAAATCTAAAGTGGTAACCTGTAAAGGTTTTTTAAGTATTGCCTATGGATAGTCAAATTTGTGTAATTTATTGCTGTTGCACAGGCGTGCACAATTTTAAAGTGTGACATGTTTGACATCTATTTACTTGGCATAACATCCTCTTTCATCTTTTACAAAAAATTGAGTTGTGTATTGTGTTTTTTTGCATTAAAATTCAAAAGTTTTTTTTTTTTTTTTTTTTTTTTTTTAATTGTGTTTGAAAAACCTCTGCACAAATACCGTTTGAGATAAAAAATTGCAAAACCCACCAATTTATTCTCTAGGGCCTCTGCTTAAAAAATATATAGAATGTTTGGGGTTCTAAGTAATTTTCTAGCAAGTGCCAGAAATGGTCCTGGTCTTCAAGTGGTGAAAGTGATTGTTAGAAAAAAAAAAAAAAAACATTTACAAACATGTTATACTTACCTGCTCTTTTTTTCACAGAGCAGCCCAAATCCTACTTTTCTGTGTTCCCCCAAAGGTGTTCTATCAGTGACGTTCTGTCCCCATCCGCTACCGATCAGAATATGTAAGTTCTGTCACTGCCATCTTGGTACACCCCGCACTTGGTCGCAGTAAGCCTGCAGTCAGAAGGTGGCAGCGGACATCTTTTTTACACCCACCGAAGTCTTGCATTTCACACTTATTTTTACCACTAAACTGAGCTTATATAGTGAAATATGTCAGACTGTTTTGATGTTGAATTCTAAAAGCAGCCTGTCGAATAAGAAAACCTGTGAGATCAGCAGGCTTGCTGCTGCTTTTAAAATTCAACATCAAAACCGTGTCACAGACTTCTAAATACTGTATTTCACTATATAAGCTCAGTTTAGTGGTAAAAATAAGTGTGAAATGCAAGACTTGGCTGGGTGTAAAAAGATGTCTGCGGCCGCCTTCTGACTGCATGCTTACTGCAGCCGAGTGCAGGGTGTACCAAGATGGCGGTGACAGAAGGTCACTTCCGTTACTTATTCTCTTGCTATGGGCGCACTCATGCAGGTTTGCTCGAAAGCCAGCTTGGGATGAACTAATCAGTCTGCCTACTTCATTTATGACGGATAACAAATGACACCCTTGCTAGCACACAGATATTTATAAACTCACCAGATTTCTGACAGAATCAGAACTCCGATTATAAGTAACCAGGTCTGAATAGGAAATAGAAACTTGACTCCTACAATGTGTTTACAGAGTTGCTGTGTGTAAGTGTAATTCAGATCAATAAATTCCTGACATGCCACAGTACACACCAAGACTTGAGAGGTAATCAATACCTGTAATAATTATACTTACACATGCTTGCCCTTTAAAATGGAAAAAAAAATTTAGTAGCTCTGCTATAGTTAAATCGGAACAAAGTTTTTGGGATGATGAGTATAGGACTCCATATAAGCTGCCCCTTTAATCCAAGGAAAGCAGATAAAGCACCACATTCTATTTTACAGTATATATAATCAGTTTTTTTGTTTTGTTGTTTTTCTTAGAGATTCTGTGATGAGCAGCTAGTGGGATATGCAATTAGCGGACCTCCAGCTGTTACAGAACTACAAGTCCCATGAGGCAAAGCAAGACTCTGACTACCACAAGCATGACACCCAGAGGCATGATGGGACTTGTAGTTTTGTAACAGCTGGAGGTCCGCTAATTGCATATCCCTGAAAATTTGTGCAGTACGTGACATCCTTGAAATTCTTTGTGCTTATGTATGAAAATACAGTCAAAGAAAATGTCAAAGATGTCATATACCAACAGGAAGCCAATCCAACATTTTTTTTTATTGGGACTCTTAGGCCCCCTTCACACTTGTGCAGCGTGATTTTACCGCAATTTTTTGTCGCGATTTTACCACGATTTCGGATCAGTACAACTTTGTTGCAACTTTGGCACAATGACAACCTATTACAAAGTCATACAGAAGTAGTACAGAAATCACATCTATAGATAGGTGCGAGTTGCATGAGACTTTGAGAGTTTAATATTGAAGTCTATGGACGTAAAGTTGCATCAAAGTTGGACCAAAGTAATGCAGGGACTACTTTGAAGTCGGTCCGACTTTAAGTCGTACAGATATGAATGGTACTCATTGGAAACTGCGGGGAACAACTTGTCATGCGACTTTGCAGTCCCAAATCGCAGGACAAGTCGCACAAGTGCGAAAGGGGCCTTAAAGAGGAAGTAAACCCTGATGGGGTTTACCTCCTCTGTTACCCTGCAATGTGAAAGTATAATGGGCTAGTATGCATCACATATTAGCCCATTATGTGCCACTTACCTGCATTGGAAGCCCGCGATGTCCCCGCTCCCAGTCCGCGTCCATATTCTGCCCCTCTTCCTTCCGCGCCGCGATCTCCGGCTCTGTGACTGGCTGGAGTCGCGTGACGTCACTCCCGCGCATGCACGCGGGAGCCGCCAGTCACGGCACGATCTACTGTTAATGTGTCTGCTAAATGCACTCTGCCATCAAATACTGGAGAACCCTTCTATGTGACATGAGGAAATCTTTGTGTCCATGGCTTGCTCAGAAGGCTGCAAGGGTGACATCAGAGCAATCACTGGGTGGACCAATGCAGCAACAGGTGACACTATTTGGGGCTGAAGCATTTTGGAAAGAAGCACCGTCAGTGCACAGGTTTACATTGCTCCTTACAGACTGGATTCATGCCCTGCCCAGCCAGCCAGGGCCTGCAGGAGAATTTGTCAATCCTTTGAAAACTTTTTGTTGAATCACCTAAATTTGAAGGACCCCGTAAGTTTCCTGTTTATTTGACTGACTGGTTAACTGGTTCTATGTACTTGGGCACTAAAGCACTCTCCTTGGACTCTGAGTTGCTTTATGAAATAAGTAGGTTTTCTGTCTGAGGCCCCTCCCAACCACCAACTACCACCCCTACCTAATAATTTATAGCACAACTTAAAGCGGACCTTTGGTAATTTTTTTAATCTTTCCATCTATTAAATCCTCTGCCCTTATCATTTTAACTTTGAATAGTAAAACATTTTTTTTACTTCCAGTAAATACCTTATACAGCCCACTTCCTCCTTTTTGTCTGGTAATTAGCCTAGGCTTATGACATCATGTACAGCTCTCTCTCTCTCACTCGCGTAAGAGTCTGCCAGGAAGGGAGGGGGAATGAGTCATAAGTGGGCCAATGAGAGCTGCGGGCTGCAGAGCTTGAGGTGTGCCTCTGTTTGTCTTTGTAAATCCAGGAAGTGAACAGACAGCGGCTTCAGTTGCCCACACTTAAAATGGATGCAGCCACACTTTGTGGAGGGAGATTTCTGCAGAATATTTGGCAAGAACAGAATCACTGTATATATAAAATAATATGCAAAGTGGTTGGAGGAGAGCTTCAGAATGGCAAATATGTTTTTATTACAAATTATGTGAGCAGACTGCAGTTCCTCTTTAAGGTGTCCATAAACCTTAGATGAGTCACATCATCTAGCTATTTCTGATGTAATGGGCTTGATTTACTAAAACTGGAGAGTGCAAAATCTGGCGCAGCTCCGCATGGAAACCAGTCGGCTTCCTTTTTTTTTTTTTTTTTTTGTCAAAGCTTAATTGAACATGCTGAAGTTAGAAGCTGTTTGGCTATCATGCGTAGATGCACCAGATTTTGAACTCCAATTTTAGTAAATCAACCCCAATGGGGGATGTAACCCAAAAACTTTCTGGAGGAGGCTTTTTTGTGGAGGAATAGACTAGTGTCTGCAACAGGCATTCTGTGCCTAGAGTGATCATTGGTCTTTAGGATCCCAGAGGGCTACACAAAGGCCTTTGATGGATAGATTATTCCTGCATGTCCAATTACCCTCTAATGCAATGTTCCTCAACTCCAGTCCTCAAGGCGCACCAACAGGTCTTGTTTTCAGGATTTCCATTATTTTGCACAAGTGATTTGATCAGTTTCACTGCCTTAGTAATTACCACAGCCCTTTCATCTGAGGGAAATCCTGAAAACATGGCATGTTGGTGCGCCTTGAGGACTGGAGTTGAGTATTTGGACAGCTTTACATAGAACAGTATTGGGGAGACTACTGTTCATTCTTTTTTTTTTTTTTTTTTTCTGATCCAGACCTGTTCAGGTGCTTGGCTTTACAGAAATGCATATGTTAGAGGCACGAAGACCATACAAGTAAAGGAAAATGTTCAGTTTTTCTAAAATTATAATGGCAGGATATTTATTACATTGTGCTTTATTCAAAACGAAAAGACAGCAAAATAGAAGTATACTGTCCATTTATCTTCATTTGTGCAATCCTACAGTGTATGTATATAGTATATAAAATTAACACTAATCTTTATCTAATCTATATTGTAGGGTTGGCCAAATAAAAATTTTTGTGCATGATCTACAGTGGGTTCACCCCCTTTAAAAACACATTTTGTTGCTTTGCAGCCTGAAATGAAGACACGCAGTTTTTGTTTTATCCAGCTGTATCTTCTCAGTGTGACTTGGCACATCCAAGTGAAAGATAGAACACCAACATACCAGGAAAAAAAAAAAATCAAAAACAGAATCACTGAGTTGGAAAAAGGATAACCCCCCTCCTAAAATGACTTGTCAACTCAATGAGGTGTATGTAATCACTTTTCAATGGCACACAAAGCCATTTGCCTTTCATCTGTGATCAGCTGTGGTCATTTTGCTTAGCTCAGCAAGAAAAGAGCTTTCTATGAGCTTTTTAGTCCCTGGTAGTGCAACTGAAGCAATCAACTATGGGTGGCAAGGTACTGTCAAAAGATCTTTGGGATAAAGTCATGAACAGGCACAAGTCACGAGTGGGATCCAAAAAAAATTCAAAGGCTTTATCAATGGCTAGAAGCACAGTGAAGTCTAATGTTAAGAAGTGGAAGGTATTTGGTACAACACAGACCCTGTCCTTCTGTTTTTAGTCTCTACATCAGGGTTTCTCAACCAGGGTTCAGTGGAACCCTAGGGTTCCTCCAGAGGTTGCAAGGGGTTCCTTGAGCAATGGTCAATTTCTATCTCTCAGATAAATTCCCAATGATACCATTGATCTTTTTAGCTATCTGTAAGGGGGTAATTCTTCCCAATGATCACAAGTGTAAGGAGCATTTTACCCATTGACCATCACACTAATGTATCATGAGTTGTAGATTTTTAATTTTTAGCAGGGGTTCCCCGAGACCGGAGAATTATTTCAAGGGTTCCTCGCAGTTGAAAAGGTTGAGAAAGGTTGCTCTACATACTTGATCATTTTGGAGTTGTGCACCACATTGTATTCAGGGGTCACAAAGAAATGAGAATTAAAGTAATATTAAAGTCATGTTTTTTTTTGGTTAAAAATAACAAACATGTCATAACTACCTGCTCTGTGTAGTGGTTTTGAGCAGCCCTGATCCTCCTCTTCTCAGGTCCTTTGCTGGCACTCCTGGCCCCTCCCTCCTGCCGATTGCCCCCACAACAAGCAGCTTCTTATGGGGCACCCGAGCCGCTGCTGTGTGTCTATTCAGACATGTAGCAGTGGCTCGGCCCCGCCCCCTCTTTCCTCATTGGCTCTCTGACTGACAGCAGCGGAAAGGAAATGGTGTCCGCTGCTGTCCCAGTCAATGAAGAGGTAGAGTCCTGGACATCCAAAGCTCTCATGCAAAATCGCTGGATCGATAGAGGGCTCAGGTAAGAATGAGGGGGGCTGCTGCACACTGAAGGTTGTGTTATAAAGTGTTGAGTTTTAGTATAAGGCTGAAATTATAATATTAAACGTCTAATTTTCAGTCAGGTTTTCCCTTGTTGATAAAATGGTCTCTGTATGCACTCTCTATCTATTTTCCTTTGGTGCTATGGAAAATTGCATTATATAATAAAGCCAAGGCTTTATTTCCCTTTTAAATCCCATGACCCATGAAAAGTAAACACTGTGCTAATAAAACAAGAGTAAAGGAGGGTGCATTGTAAGACTAAGGAATAGAGTCCTCATAATTTGCTCATGAATCAGAGCCGGCGGTTTGTCCTGGAATCGTTTGTTTGCTGTTGCCTAAAAAGCTCAACTCTAGATTGTCATTCATGCAGGAAGCTTGGTAATCCCTGTAAGCCAGTACAGTTTACTCTACAAAGAGTAGCAATAAAGACTTGGTATTTACTCAAGCAAATATTAATTGGAAAAAGTAACTAATGTGATTACATTGATACAAAATACAAATAACCATTTGTGGAAAGGTACAGATCATGGAGTGCTGACTTTTTTAGAAGGCAGAGCAGTGGTGCCCAGCTGGCAGACCTCCAGGCCTTTTCTTGTGCCCTCATGGTATAGCTGTGATGTCTGGGACACACTATGTAAAAACATATTTAATACTCCTTTTACCCTTGCCAGTCTGTACCTGGAGTTTACCATTACTTTTATCTCCTCCATGGGTATAACCACTATTGCTAATATCATAAATGTAAGGTTAAAACAGAACTCTAGATAAAAAAAATTATCATTACAGGATTTCCATTATATGCTAGATATATTTGCTTGTTTTAGCTGCAACAGGCCTTCATGTGTATAGTTCAACACCCCTTCCCTTCTGAAATGGTAGTAATGGTACCCACCCTTCTTCAGAACCAAAGATAATCTTCCAAAGCTCTGTTTCTTTGGTCACATAAATGCCTAGCCTGCCAAGAGGACAATGAAGAAGCTGCAGCACGTTGAGGTGATTTCCTTTTCCATTCCCGCCTGTAAAAACATTTCCAATGTTAGACCAACAGCTCTGTACAGATGCAAAGAACCAATTGTTTGGAGTGAAGGCATGCTTTAAAAACAGATGGCAGAAACATCCCTAATCTATCCAAAACTAAAACCATTCTCTTTTGGAGTCTCACTTTAAGGCTACTTTCACACTGGGGTGGCAGCGGTAAATCGGTAGTTTCAGCGGCGATTTACCGTCAGGCGGAAGCGTGGCGCTTTTAACCCCCCACGAGGGGTTAAAAGTGTCGCGCACCATGCTTCCGAGGCAGTGTGCAGCTGCTTTGGAAGCGCTGCCCATGGTTTTCAATGGGCAGGGGTGGTAGAGCAGTGGTGTATCTCTGCACCGCCCCAAAGATGCTGCTTGCAGGACTTTTTGTAACGTCCTGCAAGCGTACCGTCCCAGTGTGAAAGCACTGAGGGCTTTCACTTTGGGGTGGATTGGGGGGATTTTTGAGGCGCTTTACAGGCGTTATTTTTAGCTAAATTGTGCCTGTAAAGCACCTCAGTGTGTAAGGGGTCTAACTCAAGTTCACTTAATTGTTATCCTGTTGCTAATTTTATATGGACCCTTAAACTATTTCCACTATTGTTTTTTTTTTTTTATTTTGACTCGATCAGCTAGATTAGGAGAAGTTTATGCACCATGAGAATTGAAGCTATTACACAGATTTTCCAGTGTTAACACACAGACCTCGTCTTGTTATAAGTAAGTGGTAAATGTAATTAAGTTTGCAGAAAATTAGATACTACGTTGATGATAATTACTGTTATAGAATAGCTTTCTGATAATTAAATTGTACTTTCCCTGCCTGTAAATAAAAATTACTGGAATGAAAGTGTAAAATCAGAACATTTCATTGGCTGGCAAGAGTAAAGCTGCATGCATCTTCATGCTTGTCATCAAACCTTTGTAGAGTTCAGGTGTTTGCAACGAAGGGTATTGTTAATGCTGCAGCATACAAAGACATTTTCCACAATTGCGCGGTTCCAACCTTGTGGAAACAATTTGGGGAAGGCCTGTTTCTGTTGTAGCATGATTGCATCCCTGTGCACAAAGCTAGCTCTGAGAAAATATGGTTTGATGTGTGGAGGAACTTGAGTGGCCTTCACAGACTCCTGACCTTGACCCTACTGAATACCTTTGGGATAAATTGTCACACCGAATGCAAACCCAGTCTTTGTGTCTCAATGTCAGTACCTGACCTCACAAATTATTTTTTTTTGGCCTAGTGGCCATGAATTCCCACTAAAACATTCCAAAATCCTTTGAAAACCTTCCCAGAAGATTGGCTAAATCTGGTGGAAAGTCTCTGCAGAAGAGTGGAAGCTAGCCATAAGGAATGGGCCTACTCCATATGGATGCACATGGTTATGGAAAGTCCACCAAGCTAATATAGGTGTGATGGTCAGGTTTTCACAAGCTTTTGGACATTCTAGTACATAGAAGAGCTCCAGAAAATGAAGCTATTGGTGACTGCTCCAAATTTTTAAGGCTGTCCGATTCAGGCTTCGGTGCTCCTGTCTGCACCGTAGGGCTTGACAGAAGTAGATTGTTCAATCAACTTATTTAAAAGGCGCTAAGTGGAAAATTGTTGCCTGAGCAGAGCCTGCTTACAATCCGTAGCTGTCAGAATACAGTGGCTGACCAGGGAGATTTGTCTAACTGTGTTTAGTGTGGATGGGGAAATCTTTTAGATGTCTATCATTCAGCCTGCAGGCTGAATAAAATAAGTCTGTGTGTATTGCCAGTTTTAAAAACCCACTTGGATATTACAAGTCATATAACATATCAACATGCAAAACCTTGAAATTGCCTTAAAAATTTAGACTGGAAATAGGTCAACCCAGTAAGGGCTAATTCTTCAAATGTGCACTTGCTTCAGTGGTTAAAGTATTCAACAACTCTTCCATTACAAATATGGCTGTTGTAAGTTAGTGGTATTAACTTTTGTCTGGTTTGTTTTTGTAGACAAAGCCATAAAGTCCTGGTAGTGGGGGCATGAGTTAGTGTTTTGTGTTTTCCGCTCGTCAGTACAGTTTCTTCTTGTACAGTAAGCATATCTGTACCATTAGTGAAGAAACATTAATGCACACAGTGCTGGGGGGTTCAGTGTAATAGGTAATGTGCTCACAGGAACACAATGGGATCTGTAAGAGGAACCTCTAGGGCATGCTGGGCAGCAGCTGTTTTTTTTGGTTAATTTTCCTTTTTTTATATTTTTTCCAACTATAATGTTGATTGAACCATGCAATTATTGTTAGAATGTTCTTTCAAGTTTTCAACATACCTAATTATTATTTTTTGTGTTAAACAGGCAATGTTTTTTTTTTCCTTCATAAGTTGAACATGGCTTTACCATTTCGTGTACAAGTTAGTTATAACGAGCAGCCTTTCACATGATGTAATTTAAGAGAAAAAAAAGTATCGTGAGCATTGAAAATATAAAAAAAATCTATACATTCATGTTTGAATGCTTTGCTTTGCTTCTACAAGAAAACAAACAAAGGATTGTGTAGAAATCACACATTTACTTCTTCCTGTCAGCTCCTCCCATGCGAGAAGCCAATTTGTGGCCATTTCTATTGTTGAGCTAATTTTTTATGCTCCCTCCACTGTTCAGTAAGTACACTTGTATAAATATTACAAACATTTGTAGATCTATTGCTGAGTGATAGACTGTGCACAGCACACCCTGTGAAGAGCAGAACAAACACATTTTCAGTGTTAACAGGTTACTTGTTTATGTCCTGCACAAAAATAAATATAGTGATGGATTGTGCACAGCATATCACGGAGCACACTTCAAAAATAGGAGAGCCCTGACACATCTCCTCTCACTTTACTGTTGCAGAGCTCAGACATCGCTCCCTTGTTTCCGCCCCATCTACTGTGATCGTGCCTGTGAATGTGTACCAAGCAGTTGGTCTGACACACTACCGCTAGCTGTCACACCCCCTTCCTCCACTTGCGATGTGACAACGCTGGTCTTGAGCAAGTACCTGGTGCCTGAGACCCATTGATGTCAATTAGCACTAATTAATTGTCTCCATCAGTGCGGTGTGGTCAGACGTCGGTGGGCAAAAGTGGACACGCTGTTGACCACGCTAGCTCTCTACATCTACTGTACCAATCAAAAAGGGACCAAGTGCGACATCCACATTGTGCCATGAGGGGCAAGATACAGAAAAGCGTGTGGCGAGACTTCTTTAAAAGTTTTATAGCGAGAGAACCGGTAATCTTATAGCAACAGCTCCCTAAATCTAAGACCAGGGAGCCTAGGGTTCCTTCAATGTGTATATTATGTTATTGGAGGGGATTTAAGGAAGGTAGAAATCATATGTTGCATGAAATAGTTGCAGCACAGTATACATCCAGATGGGTGCTAGGGATGCTGTAATAGGGAAGGAGGAGTGTAAAGCTGTTTCATACTCCTGATTTTTACTTCTGACATACACATAGTATGCCATTTGTTTTCTGAAAATTGTTGCAGTTGCTTTTAGAGCTGCAACTAATGATTATTTTCATAATGAATTGGTTGACACACTCACGCACTCTCTCACACACTCTCTCACACACTCTCTCACACACTCTCTCACACACTCTCTCACACACTCTCTCACACACTCTCTCACACACTCTCTCACACACTCTCTCACACACACACTATTTTAACTGGGAGTCAGACATGAAGCTACAGGAAGGTTGGAGGTGGGGTGGTATGAATCTTGTATATTTAAGTAGTACTAAAGACTAAAACTTTTTTGCATGGATATAATCATTTTAAATATAATGCACAATACTGGTAAACTTTTATTTTAAATTTAATTGCAATGTCTTATAGTACCTCCAGTCTGTCAGCCACCAGCTTCTCTGAGTTCAGATGCTGTTCTTCCTTGCATAGAACCCTTAAAGCAATTGTAAACATTGGATTTTTAAAAAAATAACTACCGGCTTTGTGCAATGGCTTTGGGGGAGATCCTCCACTTCTGCAGCCCCCTGCTGTTGCTTCTGGCTCCTCCTGACTTCAGAGTGCCCCCATAGCAAGCCACTTGCTATGGGGGCACTTGTACAGGCTTAATACCTTGCTGCACTGTGTGCTTCTGTTGACGCCCCCTGCTCCCTCCTCATAGGCTGTAATTGACAGCAGCAGCAGCCAATGGCTGCTGCTGAACCAGAGTTTTGTGAGGAGGCAAAGTGAGAACAGTGTTGCCGCTCTTGGGCACAATGCTGGATCGAGATCCCGGAACTAGTTAGTTTGGGGTTTGGGGTTAGTTCAGAATGAGGCTCCGCCCACGATCTGCCTGTGATGTCCCGCCTTTGCCCGCCCACTGCTCTGTCTATACAGGCTGATCCTAGCTCTTTTCTTCTGTCAGTTTACTAATTACCAAAGGAGAACAGGCAGGGAGAAGCACACACATTCATAGACAGATTTGTGTGGAAATTAACCTGTACTGACTTGTGCTGTTTTATATAGCACACACCCAGCTATTGATTGGAAGATGGGTGTGTGTTATGTAAAATGGACTGACCATGACAGAAGACAGGAGGACTCTGGGAAATGTAGTTTCTTATGGGAGATAGTCTAGCACAGTGAAAGGAAATGACATACTAGCTCTGATGAACTCCTCTCATCATCACTAATAGTATACAGCAAAGGAGAACTGGTGGAGGGGATTAGAGACGACAATTGCAGCTATATGGTAGGAAAATAATAATTTCAGTTATTACGTTTATTACCATGTGTAACTTTCAGGCATTGATTTACCAAAATGTGTATGTTGCCTTTAGTTGTAATTTAATGCATGGAATGCATTAAGGTTAAAAAAAAAAAAACTCTGTGCCTTTACAACTACTTTAAATCACTTATTTTTCCTGCCCAGGACTACTTGTCCCATGAGGCATTGGTCCTCCAACATTCACAAGTTCTCAGGTGTACTGAGCTTTGTGTGCTGTACTATGTATACTGACCTATATGAATAGTGTACTGAGCTGTATGTGTACTGCACTGTGTATACTGACTTATATGAATGGTGTACTGAGCTGTATGTTTGCTGCACTGTGTATACTGACATGTATGGATGGTGTACTGAGCTGTATGTGTGCTGCACTGTGTATACTGACATGTATGGATGGTGCACTGAGCCGTTTGTGTGCTGCACTGTATCTCCTGATGTGTAAACAAATAATGTATTCTGTATGCAGGCCAACTAAACGGCAGATCAACCAATCAATAATGAAAATAGTTGACAACTATTTTTTATTATTGATTATGTTGATTAGTTGTTTCAGACCTAGCTGCTTTTAACATTGAGCCATTCGGGTATGTTCACACCACATGCGGTGGGATTGTGTTGGGCGGCTATTTAAATGCACAATGGACAAGGAAAAATGCCTTGTGTCCTATATGCCCGGTGTACCACATGCAGTAATATTTTTCAGGGCAGCACAGTACTAGGCAATCCACTGCTTCGCACTCTGTGGCTGGCAATTGAAATTTGTGACATCTCAAAGGTCATTTAAAAAAAAAAAAAAAGGAAACAATCCGCCAAGCTCAACACGTCACCACACCGCGCACCAGCCACGCAGGCAATGCAGCAGCTGGTGCAAACAAGCCCTTAGACCTGGTGCACACCTGTGCACTTTTTAGTGCTTTTTGCAGAAACGCACTACAGTCCATTTAACATGGTTTCCTTTGGGACATGTTCACATCTACGCTGCGTTTTTTGGAAAGGGTCAGAGACTTTTTTAAATGCAAAACGGTATGTTTTTGGTTCAATAGGGGAAGCTGCAGAAAAGCATTTGGTACATTTTTTGTTGCAATTTTGGCGAACTTTGCCTTATTTAAATCTGCCCAACAACAAATTCCCCAAAAAGAGCATAAACCCAAAAGGCATCAAAAACACATATGCAAAACACACTGCAGAAACTGATCAAATGCAAACTTGGTTTGAACCAGGCCTTGGGGAAAGATTACTACAGTTTTAGCAATAAATGGTACTGTACTGTGTTGTATTTAAATGTAACACCCACACTTATTGATCATGTAGTATTTTATTACTAGAGTAATACCTAAAATCCTAGAACTATTTTTTAATTCTTGAAAAGAAAGCGATTTTGTCTGTTTTTTCCATTAGTGGGTTTTAGTCTCTTGTTGAGACTCTTCTTTTGTCCTAGTCTCTGGGATAGGTGGCAAGGGGAAGTCTGTCTAAACCCAATTGGAGAGATTTTCCTTCATTTCCTGTCCATTGGCCCTGAGTGCTAAGGTGTGACAAGGTGTCATTGGGACAGGAAATGAGTGGAAATTTGACAATACAGGGGGCAGTTTAAAAATAAAAAAACACTTTTAAAGGTTCTCATCTTCCACTTCTCTTCTAAGCTAAGAAAAAAAGCTGAAGTTGGAGGTTCATGCTGAAAATGTCTCCTATCAAGCCTGTGCCTTTTTGTAGGCATACAGTATGCATGGAACTAAAATCTATGTACTAAATGCAACTATTTCAAGTACAAGTTGGCTTCCGACTGTTACGGTGCCACCCCTTCTTACGATCTTCTCTCCTAATGCTCCTCATCACCCCGTCTAATCCACCAATCACGTAAGTAAAACTCCCATCCATCTCCTTGGTACATTAACTCTAAGCTTTCTGCTTCCCCTTGCACCCTGTCATGCCCAGCCCTATGCTTCATTCGTTCCTCCTAGCATCAGGCCTTCCTTACAGTATGCACGGAACTAAAATGCATGTGCTAAATGCAACTATTTCAAGTGCCAGTGGCGCATTAATTGCAAGAAACCAATTCATTTTTCTCTGATATGACTATAGTCCAGGGCTCAACAAATCCCAGGCGCCATGGCAACTAGAAATTGCATCCTGGTGCCTCTGCTTTTGTCAGCCTATTCACTGCAGGGATTCACAATTTATATCTCCTGGGACATGCAGTTCTGGGTGCCTGTTAGTTTTTTGTAACATTTAACCCTTTCGCAGGCAAGCAGCAGAGCTTACTTGTCAGGTGACAGCATTTGGGTGGCTGCGCTGCCAGCCGAATGCTTTCGCACACCCCGGTAAAGTGACTGCATACCCACTATGTATCCTGGGCTATGCTTGCCCATCTGCAGGCCCGGAACTGACATAGTGGGTGCCGCTGGATAGAGGGGGAGGGAGGAGGGCGGACACACATCCGCTCTTCTCCCCATTTTGCTCCTGACCTGGAAGTGACATGTATGACGCCACTTCCGGGTCCCCCTTGTCATTGTCCTTGTCGGCCAGGAAAGAATGTAATTCAGCGCGATCTGTACTGCATTACATTCAGTGGAGCACAAGGGAGACATCCCTGAATATCTCCCTAAAGAGAACCTGTCACCAAAAAATCATCACATACAAGGCTTTTTGTCCTCTATGAGTTAAACAAAAAAAAGTAAAGAGAACTTTTTTCAATTAACCACTTGACGTCCATGCTGTAGCCAAAAGCGTGGACCTCAAATGCTGGGAGGGCGTCCATGTACGTACTGCGTGTGCTCTGTGATCGCTGAGTCTCTCGGACTTGGCTGATCACAGAGCAGGGTAAATGACCAATCACATTTACCATGAGATTAACTGTCAGCCAATGACAGCTGATCTTGGAAGTAAATAGAAGCCGGTTAACGACTTTTTTTTTCTTCACGCTGTCAGCGCGAACAAAAGAATAAAGCCGGTAACCAGTTTCTGTTAGAGGGACATCTGTCCCCTAAATACCAACCAGTGCTGCTAATCAGTACCTCCTGATCAGTGCCCACCAGTGCCACCTATCAGTCCCACCTCTCTGTGACGCCTATCAGTGCACACCAGTGCCGCCTCATCACTGCCCAGCAGTGCGGCCTATCTGTACCTCCTGATCCGTGCCCATCAGTGAAGGAGAAAAATTACCTGTTTGCAAAATTTCATAACAAAATATGAGAAATGGTTTGTGGTTCTTTTTTTAAAAAATAATGTGGTCTTTTTTTTGTTTAGCAAAAAATAAAAAACAGTGATTATTAAATACCATCTAAAGAGAGCTCTATTTGTTTGAAAAGAAAATTATAAAAATGTAATGTGGGTACAGTGTTGTGTGACCACACAATTGTCATTCAAAGTGTGAAAGCCCTGAAATTGGCCTGGGCAGGAAGGGGGTATAAGTGCCCAGTAAGCAAGTGGTTAAAAAAAGTTATACCCAAGCACATAAAATTACCCCCCTCCAAAAAAAAAAATGTTTAGGACCCCCACATATACGCATGTATTAACGTAAACGCACATGTCGGGGTGCCTACACATGAAAACATCAGGGCTCAGCAAATCTGAGGAGCTAGGTGCTATAGCGACCAGAAACCGCGTCACCAGATATTGATGTGTTTATTAAAAACCGTGTCAATTATTGCACTCGCTTTGTTGCTCTCTTTTACTTTTATAATAAAAATATTACAAAAGCATGACGTTTTATAACTCGGGTACATTACCTATATCAGTGATTATTTAACTTGTTATCTGCCTGACGACTTCTGCTCATCAGCTATCCTTTTTGTTAGTGGATTTTATGTGTGGCCCAAGACCATTCCAATTCTTCCAATGTGGCCCAGGAAGGTGGAAAGGTTGGACACCCCTGCTTTACTGCTTACAAAATCAAGTTGTTTCACTTTTTGCCTGTTTCTTTTACTTGCAGCAATTAGTAGCACTCATTGAATTTATTATTATTCTACAGGATTTATATAGCACCAACAGTTTGTGCAGTGCTTTACAAAATAGAGACATTACAATACAATTTAATACAAGGGGGTTTAGGGAGAGTCCTGCTCATGAGAGCTGATGCCTGCTGCCATCTGAATGCCCAAACAGTGACTGCATCTGATAGAATGTCAGGGGGCATGTGACTGATGGAGCGTGAAGGAGAAGAGGCTTCAGGGGCTGGTCTAAAACTGCTTTTTATGGTACCCTAGATGTAAATGAGCATTTAATGTGTGATTGTAACATGTTACACCCATTTTAAGGGTGTAACAACATGTTTCAAAAGGTGAACTTATCCTTTAAATGTGTTATACTGAAATAAAGACCTAAATCTTTTTTCTGCCTCCGTTCACTGTTTTATATTTGATAGATTTTTGTTCTTTTCATGAAGCTTCATTTGAACAGGGAGCTTCACCTGTGTGCTGTGCTCGGTGGTCCTTCCAGCTAAGGTGGGGAAGAGGGGCACTCCTGAGCACACTTCCCATGATTGCAAACAAGGAGAAGCAAACACTACTCATGTGCTACACCATTCATTCATTTACACCTTCAAAAACTGGGTACTGCCAGAACACACCCACCACAGCTTGGCAATGTGGGTTTATAAATATGAGCTGCTCAGGCCATAGCAACCATATCACATGTTTTCAATGTAAATGAGAAACAAGCTTCATTGACTGCTCTGGCCATACTAGAATCTGAAAATTACCATGTGTAATGCAAGGATGGACAATGTGGTGTATTAAACTTTTTTTTATATAGTTTATCATTTTTTTTTTTGTTTTTGTATTTTTTTTTTGATTCATACTTACCTAGGTGGATGCTGCATCGGACCCCCTGCGCCTCTAACACTGAGAACCGAGCGATCGAACACTGTCAATTGCTTGGTTCTCACAGCTCCTAGAGCAGGGAGTTGCTGACTGTCAGTCACAGCTCTCTGCTCTGCCCCCTCCTCGCTCACTGGAGCGCTGGGCTGTGGAGAGGCAGAGCGGGCGGATCAGGCTCTCAGCAACTCTCTGAGAGGCTGAGCTGGGTAGTCCAGGGATCTGGGCGGATCCTGACTCTGTGGTCATGGTGATGGCCAAGCCTGGACCGACTTTGTGACGTCAGCAGAGAGCTGACTTCAGCCCGCTCTGCTGAAAACAGGTCACAGAAATGCAAAACGAACTGCACTCCTGTGATCCATAGAAGTGCAGCCAAACATGCATTGGCTATAGGTCTCCTTTAATGAAGAACAGAGCTTCTCCTGCGTATATGAAACTTGATAAAAAAAGGTCTGCTGCTTTCTGAGAGTTCTGTCACTGTGTACATTATCTCCCTTAGGCTTTGCTTAGTGTGGCGCAAGATTGCTGCACCTCTGAAAAGAGATTCAAGGCACTCGACAGGTGGTGAGGTAGTGGTATGTCACCTCCTCACTGCCTGTTTTAACCTTGTAAATGCAGCAGCACCACACCTTGCCCTTATTCTCTTGAATAGGTCATGGTCAGCGAATGTCACAAAGGGGGGTCGTGTTTGCTTCCACCATGACTCAAAGCATTGAGGCCTAGTGAACATCCCCCCCCCCCCTCCGCTCCAGCTTCCAGGCCATCAGCCGAGTATGGTATATAAATTGGGGATGAACCAATGTATCTATAGATAAAATACCCATACCTGGAATTCTATTTCAGCAGTAGATACGGTTCAACTATAGACCGCTTTCCCCAACAACGTATGTTCTCTTTTCTACAGTATGCACTTCCAGCGCTACTTCCCTTCTTTTTCCATGTTTTAAAATATACATAATGCCTATGTAACATACAATCACCCCACTTTAAAATAATCATTTTGTTGCTTTGTGGCCTGAAATGAAGACACACCGTGTTTGTTTTATCCAGTTGTATTTACTTTATAGCATCCAAGTGAAAGCTAGAATGACCACAGGTCAGAAAAAATACAAAAAAAATAAACAGAATCAATGAATTACCCCCCCTTATGTCAGTATTTTGTTGAACCACCTTTTGCTTTAATTACAGCTTTTAGTCTGTTGGGATATGTCTCTACTAACGTTGCACATCTAGACTTTGCAATATTTGCACGCTCTTCTGCAGAACTGCTCAAGTTAAATTAAATTTGATGGTGAGTGTTTGTGGACTGTAGTCTTCAAGTCATTCCACAGATTTTCAATGGGGTTTAAGTCTGGGCTCTGACAAGGCCATGCAAGGATATTCACCTTTTTCTTCTTCAACCACTTTGTGGCAATTTTTGCTGTGTGCTTTGGGTCATTGTCATGTTGGAAGATAAACCTTCTTCCCATTGACAACTTTCTGGTAGAGAGCAGCAGATTTTCCTCAAAAATTTGACGGTATTTTCCCCCCGTCTATTTCTCTTCTATCCTGACCCATGCTTTACTGTAGGAATGGTGATATTTGGATGGTGAGCTGTATAGTATTTCCGCCAGACAAATCGTTTGCTGTTGAGGCCAAATAAATACATTTAGTCTCTCGGAATCTTCAAGGTGCGTTTTGGCAAAGCTTAATCGTGATTGCATGTGGCCTTTTTTGAGGAGTGGCTTTTTTTTCTTGCAACCCTCCCATACAAGCCACATTTGGGGAGAATTTGTGATGTTGTTGCATGCACATAATGATTATTCTTTGTCATAAATGCCTGCAACTACTTCAGAGTTGCTGTAGGTCTCTTGGTCTCCTCTCTGACCAGTTTCCTCCTGGCTTGTTCATTCAGTTTGGAGTGACAAAAGCCTTGGATTTTTTTATGTATCGATCTCCTGACTTGTGCCTGTTCACAACTTTATCCCGGAGATCTTTTGACGGTACCTTGCCACCTGTCGTTAATTGTTTGCTTCAGCTGCACTGAAATGCTCCAGGAAAGCTTGTCATGCTGAGCTAATCAAAATGACCACGGCTGATCAAAGTTTAAAGTCAAATGGCTTTGTGTTGTTGAGAAAGTAATTACGGTAGCTTCACCCGATTGAGTTTATTTTTAGTAGGGGGGTGATCCTTTTCCCAACTCCTGTGATTCTGTTTTTGAATTTTTTGAATTTTTTTCTGATGTTCGTGTTACATCTTTCACATGGATGTAATAGGTTGCACTGAGTAAATACAGCTGTAAAAACAAAAACTGTGTCTGCCTGCAACAAAATGTAATTATTTTAAAGGGGGGGGGGGGGGTGTTAACCACGTTGGATAATGTAGGTACACTTTCTACATTGTGCTTGTAGTCTTTTTTTAAGTTTT
>BLSH010481965.1:850569-864993 GCA_018402905.1 Glandirana rugosa | reverse complement strand
GTACCCCCCCCCCCCCCCCCCACCGGCCATCCCTGTTAAATAGCTGAAAATATTGGTAGGTTTCCTTGCATAAACTTCTATTTAAAATCCCACTACAGAATTTCAATGGGATTCAAATCAGGGCTTTGACTAAGCCAGTCCATTGCTTCCAGTTCATTGGTGATTTGCATTTGCAGACCATACAGTAGACCAGCAGGAGAGGACTTTTAAAATGTTGCTTTCATTAGTAAGGTATTAATCAAGCATTTCAATGTTTTATGTGCCCAGACAATGGTGAAGCATCTCAGATGTACTCAGCTCTGTTTCCCATTCTTGATACCTGTCTTTTAGGTCTGGTTCACACCCCTCAGCTTTTTTCTTTATTTTTCTTGGTAGTTGCACTGTCCATCGAAATGAAAGAACACTTGAAGTGTCAACACACATGAAGGTGTGCTATAACATGTATTTTCATGCATGTGCATTAAGACACACACGTGTGATAATGACCATAAACGTTTGTAAGAGCAGCAAAATTGACTTCTCTGAACATTTTGTTACAGAACAGGTCTTGCTGTAGTTGGTGATGGCGAACATTTTGGTTACAGAACATGTCTTGCTGTAGTTGGTGATGGCGATGACAAGTGAGCTATGGTCAGACAACAGATATTCTGCAATCACCACTATGCTCTGTGTGGTTTTCCTCTTTCATTTAGGATGTCACCAGTGACAGCATTGAGCCAAGCACTAAGAAGACCATAATGTTCCATCTCCTTTCAAAATTATATTTAAAAATGACCTAAAATGACTACACTAAGACGTAGCTCCACCTCATTGGTAGTTGGTTTTCCATGCACTATAATAATCCAAATAGAATTCTTTTCCTTCTTTTTGTCTTGTTCCCTCATTGTATCCTCTTTTGTCTAAGGACAGACCTCTTTATTGTCTGTTTATCTGCCTTTGGTTTTCTAATATTGCAGACAGATTTTTTTTTCCCCTCGTTTATCTTGTCTGTGGTCTGCAGACCCTGAGGTCACACTTCCTTTACCCCGAAGAAATGTGTCTTATCAGCACAGAGCAGTCATTGATGCATTGCATTGTGGGGAATCTCTAGATTATAAACCACAATGCATAGTAAAATTATTAGGGTGTGTCTACATGAGATCTGATTTTCTACCTAAATCAACGGCAATGTAAAAGCAGTTTGAAGCAACTTAGGGGGTCAGAGGTAGGTCCGTGCACCTGTGTGGATGGATGGAAGTAACAACTCATGCCGATGCAAATGCATGTCCCCATTACACCCAAAATGCAGCGCTTTAATATCACTTTTAGGCGTCTTGCACATGGGAGCAAAAAGAGCAAACCATTTTACTTATCTGGATATAGATGCATTGTCTGTGGTACCATACACAGCATAAACATGAGGTGGGCTTCACTTGCACAGCCATAAAAATGTTATTGATGTTATTATATGTGTTTTCTAGGAGTAAAGTTCCTGCATAATGATCAGTAAAATACAGTATCTCACAAAAGTCAGTACACCCCTCACATATTTGTAAAAATGTTATTACATCTTTTCATGTGACAACACTGAAGAAATGACACTTTGCTACAATGTAAAGTAGTGAGTGTACAGCTTGTATAACAGTGTAAATTTGCTGTCCCCTCAAAATAACTCAACACACAGCCATTAATGTCTAAACTGCTGGCAACAAAAGTGAGTACACCCCTAAGTGAAAATGTCCAAATTGGGCCCAAAGTGTCAATATTTTGTGTGGCCACCATTATTTTCCAGCACTGCCTTAACCCTCTTGGGCATGGAGTTCACCGGAGCTTCACAGGTTGCCACTGGAGTCCTCTTTCTCTCCTCCATGAAGACATCACGGAGTTGGTGGATGTTAGAGACCTTGCGCTCCTCCACCTCCCATTTGAGGATGCCACACTGATGCTCAATAGGGTTTAGGTCTGGAGACCTGCTTGGCCAGTCCATCATCTTTACCCCCTGTTTCTTTAGTAAGGCAGCGGTCGTCTTAGAGGTGTGTTTGGGATCGTTATGTTGGAATACTGCCCTGTGGCCCAGTCTCCAAAGAGAGGGGATCATGCTCTGCTTCAGTATGTCACAGTACATGTTGGCATTCGTGGTTCACTCAATGAACTGTAGCTCCCCAGTGCTGGCAGCCCTCATGCAGCCCCAGACCATGACACTCCCACCACCATGCTTGACTGTAGGCAAGACACACTTGTCTTTGTACTCCTCACTTGGTTGCCGCCACATGCGCTTAACACCATCTGAACCAAATACGTTTATCTTGGTCTCATCAGACCACAGGACATGGTTCCAGTAATCCATATCCTTAGTCTGCTTGTCTTCAGCAAACTGTTTGCGGGCTTTCTTGTGCATCATCTTTAGAAGAGGCTTCCTTCTGGGATGACAGTCATGCAGGCCAATTTGATGCAGTGTGTGGCGTATGGTCTGAGCACTCACAGGCTGACCCCCCCCCCACACCCCTGCAACCTATGCAGCAATGCTGGCAGCACTCATACATCTATTTCCCAAAGACAACCTCTTGATATGATGCTGAGCACATGCACTCAACTTCTTTGGTCGACCATGGCGAGGCCTGTTCTGAGGGGAACCTGTCCTGTTAAACTGCTGTATGGTCTTGGCCACCATGCTGCAGCTCAGTTTCAGGACCTTGGCAATGTTCTTATAGCCTAGGCCATCTTTATGTAGAGCAACATTTTTTTTTTCAGACCCTGAGTTCTTTGCCATGAGGTGCCATGTTGAACTTCCAGTGACCAGTATGACAGAGTGAGAGCGATAACACTAAATTTAACACACCTGCTCCCCATTCTCACGTGAGACCTTGTAACACGAATGAGTCACATGACACCGGGGAGGGAAAATGGCTAATTTTTCCCAATTTGGACATTTTTACTTAGGGGTGTACTCACTTTTATTGCCAGCGGTTTAGACATTAAGGCCTCATACACACAGACGTTTTTTGATGCCGGCGTTTTCTGGCATTTTTTTGAAGCTCTCCATGTTAGTCAATGGCCCCATAAAAACGCTGACGTTTTTGAGCTGTAGATGGCGTCGGCATCACTGAGCTGAAATTAGAACCCACGGCCAGCGCGTTCCGAGCCTGTAACGTTTTGGCATTTTTTGACGCCGACGCCGCAAAACGCTCACTAATGCCAACTGACGCCATACCGGCGTTAACCAGTGTTTTTGATGCCAACGTTTTTAGGTTGAAAAATAGCAGAGGGATGATTTTTTTTTTTTTTTTAAAACGCCTATTGACGCCGACGCTCACGAACGCTGATGCATAACGCAGAAAAACGCCAATTTTTTTTTTTTCTTGACGTCGGGCCCAACGTTTTGTTTATTTTTTAAGAAACATCCGTGTGTATGAGCCCTAATGGCTGTGTGTTGAGTTATTTTGAGGGGACAGCAAATTTACACTGTTATACAAGCTGTATACTCACTACTTTACATTGTAGCAAAGTGTCATTTCTTCAGTGTTGTCACATGAAAAGATATAATACAATATGTACAAAAATGTGAGGGGTGTACTCACTTTTGTGAGATACTACACTTGAATGTGTAAGGTCACATACACTATATTACCAAAAGTATTGGGACGCCTGCCTTTACACGCACATGAACCTTCACCACTTCAATGCCAGGCACTTACCCCCTTCTCTCCCAGACCACATTTCAGCTTTCAGCGCTGTCGAATATTGAATGACAATTGCGCGGTCGTGCAACACTGCACCCAAACTAAATTTTTTCTATTTATATAATTTTGTTCCCACAAATAGAGCTTTCTTTTGGTGGCATTTGATCACATCTGCGGTTTTTATTTTTTGCGCTACAAATAAAAAAAGACCAAACATTTTGGAAAAAAAAAAAAAGTTTTTCTCTGTTTCTATCACAAAACTTTGTAAACAAGTACATTTTCTCCATCACTGATGGGCACTGATAGGCTACACTGATGGCACTGATGAGGCAATGCTGATTGGCACTGATGGGCACTGATGAGGCACTTATATTCAGCACTGATGGGTACTGATAGGCAGCATTCATAGGCGTCACTGATGGGCACTTATAGGCAGCACTGATAGGTAGCACTGGTGGGCAATGGTCAACACTGATAGGCGGCACTGAAAGAGGACACTGTAAGGTGTCCATCCCCTGGTGGTCTAGGGTGGCATCTGTAATTGGCACTGAGTGCCAGCCATGTTGGACATTATGCCTCTTATCTGGTGGTCTAGTGTGGGCTCCCTTATCTCCCTGGTGGTCTAGGATCGGCTCCCGGGTGGTCCTGGGTGGGCTCTCCTTGGAGGCCCCTGGGCGGGGTCCCTGGTGGCCCAGTGTGGCGATCCGAGGGGGGGCTGCGCTGATAAACATTCAGCACAGACCCCCCCCCGTCAGGAGAGCTGCCGATCGGCTCTCCACTACTCGCGTCTGCAGACACGACTAGAAAAGCTGATAAACGGCCCTTCCTGTTTTCATCGTGAACAGCTGTGATTGGTCACAGCTGATCACGTGGTAAAGAGCTTACGATGAGCGCTTTTTACCGAGATTGGTAATGTGGTGGGTCAGACTGGCCCACCGCGCCACAGATCACTGAGATGTGCGCCTCTACGAGCGCACGATCACTATACTGAAGACGTCATATAACATCCAGTCAGGATAATGAAGCCACCGCCCAGCCTTTATTTGTCTATAGGCTGGGCGGGAAGTGGTTAATGGCATCCCAGTCTTAGTCCGTAGGGTTCAATATTGAGTTGGCCCACCCTTTGCAGCTATAACAGCTTCAACTCTTCTGGGAAGGCTGTCCACAAGGTTTAGAAGTGTGTCTATGGGAATGTTAGACCATTCTTCCAGAAGCCCATTGTTGAGGTCAGACGCTGATGTTGGATGAGAAGGCCTGGCTCGCAGTCTCCACTCTAATTTATCCCAAAGGTGTTCTATTGGGTTGAGGTCCAGACTCTGTGTCCAGTCAAGTTCCTCCACCCCAAACTCGCTCATACATGTCTTTATGGACCTTAAATTATTTTGTTATTATTACTACTGCTAATCTTTATTTTTGTGTGTGTGTGTGTATTTTATTTATTTATTTATTTTTCATTTTTGTTGGCTGTGCTCTCTGGGAAGATTCACCATCTTGATTTGTCCTGACGATCATAGTCGTTAAGAGAGAGGGTGGTCCGATATCCAGAATTTTCGAGTTACCTCCAGAACAAGAGGTTACAGAGACATCGGCCAAGGAGGGGGGGATTTCTTCCCACTTTGTAGTATTTTCTCCCACTTCCCATTGCATCTCTGGGACAGGAGGTAAAGGGAAATCCCCACACCCCCCCTATAAAAAAAAAAAAAAAAAAACTTGAAGGGGTTTTATCTATTTCATACTTTACCCAAAGATAAAACAAAAAAAGTTTTTGTTTCCCATTCACTTTCTTTTTTTTTCTTTTTTTTTTTTATAACTTTTGTTTTCGAATATTTTAAATCATTTGCATATTACGCATTCATTTTGATTTATTTGTTTTGCTTTTAGTGACAGACTAAAGCTAGTTATACACTAGTAAATTTTTGAAGGAGCGTTTGTATGAATATTCTCACCTGTACATTCAAAGACTTGATGAATGTCCGTTTGGTGAGACTTTCCCAAACGAAAACCACATTTGCTGTTAAAAAATTGTTTGTTCTAGAAAAATTTTCCACCCGCACCTTTGAATTTTTATGGTCATAGTGCATGAAAGCGATCATTGATTTGAAACCACTAACAGATAGAAAATCAAAATAATGTTTGTAAAATAAAAATTTTTAAACCAAATTCTGCTCGTCTGTAAAACGAAACTCTTGCAATCAACATCGACTATTTTTAATCCTAATGACCCATACACGTTCCGAAAATCGGACAACAGATCAGTTTTTTTTTTTTTTTGCATGCTAATCCCAGATCGAATCGGAAGAGTGTACTAAAGTCAGGAAAATTCTTGTATGACAGAATAAAAAACCTGAAGTGATGTCATGTGTTGTAGTGTATTTGTATTGTATTTTCTGGTGACAATTGTACTGATTAAACGAAAATCGTACAATCTGGCATCGTACGAGCAAAATTATGGAACTTGCTCCTTTGAAAATTTTCATTCTGACTGTCGGGATCGGCTGTCGAAAGAAGTGTACACACCACCCGAAAATGGTATGATTCTTCCTCGGACGACGATTTCCGTCCAATTTTCGGTATGTGTGTAGGGGCCATTAGGCTTCATGCACACTGTAGCTGTTAAACAATCGTTTTTGGGCATTTGGACATTTTTTTTTTTTTAACAGGCCATAAATTCCCCTCTGTTATCCTATGTGTCCATGCACACAGGACGTTTATTGTCGTTTATCAGCAGTGGAGTTTATGGGCTGTTGTCAGAACACCCTTAATTCGCGTTCAAGAGTCGTTCTGACCACAAAAAAAGTTGAAAGCTTAAAAACCCTCAAAAACATGGCTCACTGGCATTTTTGGTTGTTTTTGATCCATTGAAAAAAAAAAACGCTTCTAGACGCAAACACGGATAAAGGTGGCATGTAAAATGTGGCTAAACTGCCGTTTTAAGCGTCGGTTTCTAGCTGTCAAAAAAATCATTCAGGGGAGGTTGAAAAGCGTCCCATGTGCATGGAGCCTTATGCTGATAGAATTGGTAAATAGATAGGAAGGTATATTATATTTCCTTTTTTTTTTTTTTTTTTTACATTTAGTTGCTTCCTGGTTCCTGGCCTAGGCCAAAATGATGTCATCTATCACATGACTTATGGCCATTATTGTATATACTTGATGCTTGTAAAAACTTTAGACGCTTTTACAAGCATCAGGCATTTTTTTTTGCAAAAACGCTGCTGGCTTCTAAGAGCGTTAAAATAAACAGAACGGACAGGAGGTCTGGCGCTAGATTTATTGCGCTCACGCTGATATTCCAGGTGATAACTGACATGTGGTGCGATTGACGTGTACATATGCACAGGAAAGATGTGCACATTTGCATGGGGGTGCTTTAATTTTTTTATTTTTTTATTTATTTCATTTAAATTATTTTTTTACACTTTCTCTTTACATTTCTTTTTTATTAGTTTTATTTCTATCACAAGGGGTGAACAACATCCCTTTTGATAGCTGGGGCAGTGACCGGTTCTCTTTACTGAAAGATCTAGTGTCTATTAGACTCCAGTTCTCTCCTCTGCCCTCAAAAGCATTGGATCAAACCGAAATCGGTTTTATCAGATGCTTTACAATCCGGTAACCGCTTGTAAACAACAAATTGAAGCCAGAAGTGACAAAATCCTTGTCACTTCTGGTTTAATAGGCCATAGAGATGATCGGAGGATGGAAGGTTCTAACTTCATCTCTATGATGTGCCAACCCAAATGTGTGCAACTAAACCCTATGTCTTTGACATGAGCTGTTAGACAGGACTAATTGTTTTTGTAGGCTAGCTGTTAAGTGTGCTGGGAATTTTTTTTTTTTTTTTTAGTTTGTAATGTGATGCCCCAACCGCTGGTTTTACTCCCGGGCTCCTTGGTGGGTACCAGCGCCAGCTGTAAATATAAAAAAATGTCAGGGCCATTGCTGCACCCATGACTCTGGTAAAACCACTGAAACCTGAGGACGTTTGAGACTGGATGGGTTTCCCATTTGGGGGAAGTGGTTAAATGGCGTTTTCAGTTTGTGGTGCTCAGATACTGTTGACTTGAAAGGCTTTATCTAGCTATTATGTTTATTTTTATTTTTGCATAGAAAGATACAAACTGGGTTATATCCTATACACAGTAACCGTGTGTGAGACATATACAGGTACATCTCATAAAATAATATCATCAAAAAGTTAATTTATTTCAGTAATTCAATTCAAAAAGTGAAACTCATATATTTTGTAGAGATGCTTTACACACAGAATGATATATTTCAAGCATTTCTTTCTTTTAATTTTGAGGATTATGGCTTATAGCTAGTGAAGACCCAAAATCCAGTATCTCAGAATATTGTATAAGACCAATAAAAAGAAAAAAAATGTTGGCTTACTGAAAAGCCTGTCCATGTACAGTATAGTATGCACTGAATACTTGGTCAGGGTGCCTTTTGCATGAATTACTGCATCAATGCGGCATGGCATGGAGGCGATCATTGGCACTGCTGAGGTGTTATGGAAGCCCAGGTTGCTTTGATAGCGGCCTTCAGCTCGTCTCCCTTGTTGGGTCTCTCATCTTCCTCTTGACAATACCCCACAGATTCTCTATGGGGTTTAGTTCTGGCAAGTTTGCTGGTCAATCAAGCACAGTGATACCATGATCATTAAAGCAGGTATTGGTACTTTTGGCAGTGTGGGCAGGTGCCAAGTCCTGCTGGAAAATGAAATCAGCATCTCCATAAAGATGGTCAGTAGATGGAAGCATGAAGTGCTCTAGAATTCCCTGATAGAGGGCTGCACTGACCTTGGACTTGATAAAACACAGTGGACCAACACCAGCAGATGGCATTTCTCCCCAAATCATTGCTGACTGTGGAAACTTCACACTGGACCTCATGCAACTTGGATTCTGAGCCTCTCCACTCTTCCTCCAGACTCTGGGACCTTGATTTCCAAATGAAATGCAACATTTTCCACAGTGATGATTTGGAGAGCCATGTTTTCTGCTGGTGTCGGTCCACTGTGTTTTATCAAGTCCAAAATTGGCACAGCCCTCTACCAGGAAATTCTAGAGCACTTCATGCTTCCCTCTGCTGACCATCTTTATGGAGATGCTGATTTCATTTTCCAGCAGGACTTTGTGCCTGCCCACACTACCAAAAGTAACTAGAACCAATGATACCAATCACATTTGGTATACAGAAGTAGAATATCAAATAAGCTGCTATGTATAAAATAAAGGTGAAGCCTTCGGGGGTGGGGACATGGGGCCACTTAGCATTGGTCCTGCTGCTTCTTGTGGAGTCTGGGGGGCTAGGCTCCCAAACCTATACAAGGAGTAGATGAAGAGTAAACCTAAGTAGAGAGGAGAGAAATAGGGAAAGAAAAAGAAGGAAAAAGAGGGGCTATTATAAGAAGGAAGGGAGGAAGAGCGGATGGAACCCTGTGTTACATCCCAATACTTCCTTACCACTGAGAACAAGGACCAAAGTATGTTGATAATCTAGCTTTTAAAGGGTTTACTTTATCAACATTTACCTCCATTCCTCAACTCACTTCAAGTAATGTGATTTTTTTTCTATCTTGTATAGGATTTCTTATCTAAGCTTTGTTTTCCTTCTATTTTTAGTGCGAACGTGGCAGTACCTTTGTATACATCCTTGTAAGGTTCCAGAGACGAGTGCCTGTTGACCCTAACTGAACATAGGTGAGTTTGTGACAATGAGCAGAACACGGAGTTCATGTACAGTTCCATATCTCATATTTGTCATATTTGACATCTAACCTGAGCAGTGCATTGCAGTGTGTTTGGAAAATACCCGGCACTTTAGTTGTGCTGACCTGCTGTTTTTCTTTAAGCCGGGTGAAAGGAGACCTTTAAAAAGGCTCTGCAATATATCTGAAAGCCTAAGGAAAAAACACATTCTAGCTTAGACGAGTTCAATAACAGCTGTTGTGGATAAGCCCTTTCTATTTTTGTGATATAAATTATGTAGAAAAAACATGCTTTAGTAATGAAACAAAAATGTCTCCTTTTCAGTGTGCTATAGTGTTTTTTTAAAAAAGGAATTAAATGCATTTCCCTGGTTTGGCCTGTAAAACATTTTAAAACATCTAGTGCTACTTTGGATAGAAAAGTATTCATTTTATTTTATGATTTGGATTCCTATATCATAACACTCAATTTATATATTCAGTACAATAGGAGACACAAGCAAAAAACAATTGAGTGTTTTTTTGTTTTTTTTGTTTTTTTTGCACAGCAAAAAAATGAATTAATGAACAGACAAAATGTGTTAATATGAACAGTAGAAAAAAATATCAGCTGAATCCTGACAGGCACAGCCAAATACAGTCTATATATTTTGCTTTACATTTTTATCATAATTAACGCCTGTTATGTGGTTATTTAAAGACATATGGGTTGGGAGACAAACTAGAAGAGCAGAGGAGGCAGAGCACACAAAACCCGACAGACAGGTGTTTATTGGGACTTGGTTACAGACAGTCAGATAACTATTCCACAAAACAAACAGAAGGCACAGCAATGGAGAGGAATCCTCAGCACAGCAATATGGAACAGCAAAGGGGTGATAGTCCACAAGGCAGAGCAGTGTTTGTTACGACAGGAGATTAAGTCCTTGGCACGTGGGAAAAACATGGTTGGCGCAACAGGGATGTAAGTCCTCAGCAATGGCAGGGCACAGGCAATTAAGTCCTTGGCACACTGGCGAAACTGGGTTGGCACGGCAGGGATGGAAGTCCTCAGCACAGTCAGGGCACAGGGGAGTAAGTCCTAGGAATACGGTCAAAATAAGGTTGGCATGGCAGGAATGGAAGTCCTCAGCACAGGAAGGCACACAGCAAGATGGGCAGCACTCTGAGATGGCGGAGATCAAGTCCCCAGCACACTACATTTGGTCCTGTAGAGGGGGCTGTGAGGTCTGGCCGCAGCCCGGGACCTCACATAGCATAGCAGCAGGGTCAGGCCAAGAGCGAGCAAGGGGAATACAGTGGTGCCGATGCCCACTCCGGCATTTAATGCTGGAGTGCAAGCACACTGCTGTCTCCGGGCAACATGCAGCTTGGCGTTAGGTTGTCCTGGCAACAGGCCTCACCCCCTCCACTCTGGCCCCACTCAGAGAGCGCGGCCTTTGTTTCTAGCGGGCACAGAGCGATGGAATTGTTGGTCCATGCTGTGTCTGCTCAGTCAGGAGAGGAAAGTGAGCAGTAACAAGCCTGTAGCCTGCATGTGGTGAATCCACATGCAGGCACAGCAGGGATGATGACTGCCCGGCACTCGGCCGGGGAGGACAGAATGGTGGCTCAGCAAGAGGCAGTTCCCTGGCACCCAGCGTGGAGACTGTGTGTGTAGTCTACCTGAGGGGGCGTTTGCTACCGGATGGAAGCTGCAGGTATATGATGGGGGTAGGTGCTGGGGGGGAGCCAAGGAGGAATCGGGGGGGGGGGGGGGGCAATGAGAGCACGGTGCTTGTGACAGGTTGATTTACTAAAACTGGAGAGTGCAAAATCTGGTGCAGCAGTGTATGATAGCCAATCAGCTTCTAACTTCAGCTGGTTGAGTTAATCTTTGACAAAAAAAAAAAACGTTCACATTATTGCGAATTGGATGCGGATTTCCCCCCTGCATCCAATTTGCATGTAGGAGATTGTGACCGGCTCTCTATGGAGTAAAAAAAAAAAAAAAATTAAAGTGCCCCATCCCTCCATGCAGAAACGAATGCATAGGCAAGTTGCGCATGCATATGTAAACGGTAGTCGCACCACAAATGTGAGGTATCGCTACGAATGTTAGAACTAGACCAATAATTCTAGTGCTAGACCTCCTCTGTAACTCTAAACAGGTAATCTGTAAAGGCGTTTAAATCTTCAGAGATTTTTAAGTACCATAGTTTGTCACCATTCCACAAGCATGCGCAATTTTAAAGCGTGACATGCTAGGTATCTATTTACTTGGCGTAACATCATCATTCACATTTTACACAAAAAAATGGGGTATATATTGTGTTTTTTTTTTTTCCTTCATTAAAATGTATTTTTTCCCAAAAAGTTTGAAAAACTGCTATGCAAATACCGTGTGACATAAAAAATTGGAACGATCACCATTTTATTCCCTAGGGTCTCTGCTAAAAAAAAAATGTATAATATTTGGGGGTTCTAAGTAATTTTCTAGCAAAAAAATACTGATTTAAAAAGAGCCAGAAAAAGCATGGTCTTCAAGTGGTTAACCACTTCACCCCCAGAAGGATTTCCCAGGTTAGGACCAGAGCACTTTTTGCGATTCGGCACTGCGTCGCTTTAACTGACAATTGCGCGGTCATGCAATGTTGTACCCAAATGAAATTTGCGTCCTTTCTTTCCCACAAATAGACCTTTCTTTTGGTGGTATTTGGTCACCTCTGCGTCATTTCTGATCACCCCTATAAACAAAAAAAAGCGACAATTTTGAAAAAAAACAATATTTCTCTTACGTTCACTGACAGACGCAGCTCTTCTTAATTGACACGTGGTTTTTATGTCATCCTATCAGGAGTGACTAGGCAAAACAGATGCAAAAGCATCAGGGATAGGCTGGCCCCTCCCATGGTGGCCGTCCTCACCTGAGCCTATAAAACCCCCTGCTGGCCAATAGCATTCAGTTTTGTTTGCCTAGTGCAAAGGAGTTGACTGAGTTCCCTCTGGGACCTGCGTTTTCTGCATGAGAATTTTCTCTGAGGAAAAAATGAAGACTTCTATCAAGTAGCCGGCTTTGGCATAGAGCGGATATCACGAATCCAAAGCTTTTCCCTACCCGGCCACCTCCTGGCGAGCTACCCTGAAATGACAGGGCTACGTCGCTCAGGGCCCGTTCCGTGCAGGCGGCCTGTGGCTGTTGCCACTTGTGCCCAGGGTCTGGCTTTTGCCTTTCCAGTGGCCTTGGCCAGCAGCAATCCTTCCCGGGACAAGGGGGGTAAGTCTGCTTCGGGTGGCTACCCGCAACGCCTGTCGGACTGGTGAGTGGACCCCTCCCCCGCCTTAGGGCGTGGGGAGCGGCATCCGGGGCAGTTAAAATTTAGTGGTAGCTTTTCCCTGTCAGGGGTACACCTAGTAATGGGTTGCCCCCCTCTCCCCCCCCAGCCCCCCCCCCCCGGCCTGCCGCGTTCGCGCGGCGTCGAGCTTGTGATTCAAGGGGCCCTGGGCCTGTGCCGGTGTTCCCGCTGGGAACGTTCGTTCGGATTGCAGTTTTAGCCCCGCCGCCATTTTGCGGCGGTTGGCTCATGTTGCGCGCGCGGCATTTTCTCCCCGGTGGCGGTTTGTAGTATTGCGCCCTGTGTAACTGCGCGCGCGCGCTTTCTCCTCAGAGAAGCGGCAACTGCAGGTGTGGTACAGTCCCCAGGCGCGCTTTTTTCTCTCACAGCGCTGACAGGCTACAGGGCTAGGAGCAGCAGGTTTGGCTGGCTCCGTGCGGTGTTGGTATCAGTGGGCTTGTCCTCCCAGGCTCCCTGGTTGGTTTCAGGGGGTGGTGGTGACTACGTGGGGGGGGTGTCCCATTCAGGCCTATGTCTGGGGACGGCGACGCTGTGGCTATGGACCCTGCGGCTATGGACCCTGCAGCGCCCTCTGATTTTGAGCCGGCAGAGCAGCGCTCCGCACAAGCCCCTGCGGTCACTTTGGACCTTTTGCGGGCTCTTTTTCTGGAATTCATTCCAAAGGTGGTTACTGCTCCGGGGAGCCCCCTGCTAAGCGCTTGGCCCCCCATGTCTCCTCAGGCGAGGATTCAGATCATGAAGTCGCTTCAGAGGCGCAGACTTCCACTAATGTCTGTGGGTCTTGAGGCCTCCTAAGTCCCCTAGGGTTTTTCCCTATGATCAATTTTTTGAGCGGGCTGTTTTTAAGGAATGGGGTTCCCCCATCTGCCAAAATCATCAGCGTTTTCTGCGCTTCACAGTGGGAGACCTGCATTACCAGTTTGTGGCCCTACCTTTCGGTCTGGCCTCGGCTCCCAGGGTGTTCACCAAGGTGTTGTCGCCCGTCCTAGCACTGCTAAGACAGAGAGGTATTGCAGTGGTAGCGTACCTCAACGACCTGCTCTTGAGGGCGGAATCGGCAGTGTCATTGGAGGAGGACGTGAGAATCACGGCCTCTACACTAAGGGACTTCGGTTGGCTCATCAACCTGCAAAAGTCCTCGCTAGCCCCCTCGTGTCGCCTGGAGTACCTTGGTCTGATTCTAGACATGCTGCAGGCGAAGGTGTTCTTGCCTCCCGACAAGCTATTGGGGCTGCAAGCGGCGGTTCGGACCCTACTGTCACGCCAGAGGTCCTCCCTAAGGTTCTGCATGCGGGTGTTGGGACTCATGGTTTCGTCCTTCGAGGCGATACCTTACGCCCAGAGTCACACTCGGCTCCTGCAGAAGGCGATTCTGTCACAGTGGGACAAATCTCCCTTATCCCTGGACAGACTGATCCGTTTGGACCACCAGACCAGGGGATCACTGACTTGGTGGCTCCGGGCTCCAGCACTGACTCTGGGGAAATCCTTTCTTCCCCTCAACTGGTCGATAATAACGACGGTTGCCAGCCTGGCGGGCTGGGGAGGGGTGTTGGGTCAGTTGTCTGCTCAGGGCCATTGGTCAGCTCAGGAAGCTCAACTTCCGATAAATGTTTTGGAACTGAGAGCGATCAGGCTTTGCTTGTCCCGTTGGTCGACGAGGTTGCATGGCCTCCCTGTCCGGGTTCAGTCGGACAGTCCTGTTCGTTTCGGA
>BLSH010481965.1:827462-842839 GCA_018402905.1 Glandirana rugosa | reverse complement strand
GAGTCCCGTCGGTAGTCTTTCAAACCCCGGGGAATGTGTCGAAGTCCAGACTCGGGGGGTCGTAAGGGATATTCTCCTCCAGGCCGACCCAATCCGTCCTGATTGGCCCAGAGGAGAAGTTGGAAGACAATAGCTTATATTTATTCGCTATTGTCACAAGTGGGTGGGTTTGAGTTGCAATACTCTGCGCCCTGAGCCCAACCTTTGTCAAGCCAATTAGAGCCTCAGGTTCTAATCGTGTGGCTTGAAAAAGAAAACGAAAAAAAAAATGGGCGTGGATGGGAATAGATGTAAGAGTGTTAACATAAAAGTAGGTGCCCCGAAGGACTCGGTGGGATGACCAAGTGGGCATATCCAGTGGGACAGCCAGTGGGCGGGTCCTGGGGAATGCTGGGGGGCTCAGACCTGAAGCTGTGTAAGGGGCCCCAAACTTTCTGATGGCTGCCCTGAGCGCTTCTTCTACCTAAACATTTTTTATCTTCATGCAAGGAATGATTTAATTAAAAAATGTTTAGACTTTAGGATGCTTTTAAACTAATACTATAATACATCCAGACTATGTCCCTGATGTAATACTGATGTAATACCACAAAATTGATGTAAGACCATCACTGATGTCCGGTCATGTACTGTCACTGTTCTTTGCATCTAGTATTGAGCACTTAAAGCGGTTGTATCCTAAAAAAAAAAAAACCGTAAGGCCAAAGGCATAATGAGCTAGTATGCCACACCTCAGAATGAAGATCTGACAGGGCTGCCGAGTCCCTGCAGAGGGAGCTGACCCTTTCCCTTGGGAGATCCTTCCGGCAGAGGCGTAACTAGAACCTTCAGGGCCCCGGTGCAAGAAATTATGAAGGGCCCCCTGACCCCTGGCCAGGGCCCTTCCCTCTTCCCACTGATCCTGGGGCCCTTTACTCCTATCGTGGGTCCCTTTATTACGGTACTGCAGTGGGGCCCTTTCACAAGTTCTGCAGCAGGCCCCAGGGGGGCCAGGGAAGCACACAGGGGCCCTGGGAACAGCAGAAGACAAGTAAACTGGATAGAGAAAAATGGAGGAAATTGGGTCCTCTAAATGCCACCCCCACCATCCCTCATATTCAGGTGTACAAGGGAGGCACATGGGCCCCCTGGACCATGGGGCCCGGTTGCAATTGCAACCCCTGCAACCCCTATCGTTACGCCCCTGCCTTCCGGGTTCACGGCTTTGGCGCTGTGAGTAGCCGGAACTGCGAGACGTCACTCCCACGCATGTTCAGTGGAGCCAGTCTTTCCGGCAAGGTCCGGCGCCATGTGCTGGGACATCACTGCGCATGCGCTGTGACGTCAGCGGCTGCATGCAGGGCGAATATCTCCTAAACCATGCAGGTTTAGAAGATATTCATTGTACCTACAGGTAAGCCTTATTATAGGCTTACCTGTAGGTAAAAATCACAAATTGGGGGATACAACCGCTTTAAGAGGAGGATGGTCCATAACAAAAAGCTTGTCAGCTGGAGGGGGGGGCGTACTCGCTCATGTGTATATACACACACACACACACACACACACACACACACACACACACACACACACACACACACACACACACACACACGCCATGGCTTGCCTGCATTGTGGTAAGTGTACCTATGTCTTACAAGGCAGGCAAGTCAAGGTTCTGGCGATGACAAATTTTGGCTTGAGAAGGGGAAGGGAGTATTTAGGGAAAGGTTAGGCTGGAAGATGTTGCTCGTGCTATTTAACAAAGAAGAAAGTGCTAAGGAGGTGTTTCCTGTTGTATAGTAGACATGCACAGTTTTAACAGACATAAGATCATCACCAGTCTCTGGATCAGGTGTTTATCTCCTGCATCATCTCTGCAGCGCATAGATGATTTTAGCACTTGCTAATCTATGAGTCTGAGCGATGACAGTGAAATACAAGCGATAAAAAAGTAGAAAACAGAACTCCAAATCACCAAACTAGAGGTTGGAGTTGGGGGATGTAAAAGCGTTGCAACGCACAAAAAAGCTAAATATTAAACAGATTATCTTTATTAGTACATAAGATGATTCCCATTTGTAAACAATTGAGTCCATATCTACATGATAGATGTACATGACATAACGTATAGAGCCTAATGGACAAACATGTTTTGCATAAATCCAAAGCTTCTTCAGGGTCCACACGCTATTACTATCAAGATATGGGTATGCTATCTAAAAACATAAAATATTGAGCCACCAGCCAGTGTATCAGGTTGTATATGATAGTTGTCTCAATTATTAGCTAGAAAGCAAAAAAAGCCTGGATTTCCATAAAATATAGTAGGAAGTGTTCCCATGTAGTTGGGAATAGATGTAGACATGGCTCAATGGCACAAATCAACCGTGACTAGTGGCCGGTGTTTGTGAGCTAGTAAGTGGTATCAGAATGGCATACTGTGGAATGTGAGACCCTTTACTGATTTCCAGTGAGTCTTTTGACAGTTTATTTGATTTGTGCCATTGGGCCATATCTACATCTATCCCCAACTATATGGCTCCATTTACACGAGACGCTGTTTCAACCTCCCCTGAGCATTTTATCCTGACCGTGAGAAACCGGCTTTTAAAACGTCTGTTTTCCCGCGTTTTGCATCGCGTCTAAGAGCGTTTTTGGAAAAAAAAAACGTTTTGTTTTTTTTAAATGTAAACTCCTGTAAACGAAAAGTTCCTAGACGTGCGTTACCGCGTTTAGGCGCATTTACAAGCTGCTTGATGTTCCAAATGCCTCTGAACTGGCGTCTGAACCCATTTTTCTGCGTTCCATAAAAAGCCTCTAAACTCAACTGCATGGAAACGACCTTAAATGACCCTGTGTAAATGTACTGATGAGATAACATAGAGGAGAGTTTAGGGGCAGCTGAAAAAACCGCCCAAATGCCTCTAAACGCCTGTTTACTAACAGCAGTTTAAATGAGGTGGAACACTTCCTACTATATTATATGGAAATCCCAGCTTTTTCCCTTTCTGGCTAATAATTGAGACATCGATCATATACCTATATACAACCTGATACACTATGGATACATTGGCTGGCGGCTCAGTAGCTGATGTTTTTGCATATTATATCCATATCTTCATAGCGCGAATGGACCCTTAAGAAGCTTTGGATTTATGCATACGCTTTGGTCCATTAGGCTCTATACGTGTTATGTCATGTACATCTATTATGTAGATATGGACTCAATTTTAACATATCGGAATAGTTTCATGTACTAATAAAGATAATCAGTTTTTTATTATTTTACTTTTTTGTGCGTTTTAACACTTTTACCTCCTTTTGACTCCAACCTCCAGTTTGGTGATTTGGAGTTCTGTTTTCTACTTTTTTCTGCAACAATTAAATGGGGGATAGTGTCAATATTTTCTGGATAAGGCACAGTTCCTCCTCTCGCCTAGTCAGTGAAATACAACTTTCTCTTGGGGAATCTACACATTTGTTTATTAGAATAATGGAAATCTGGAACTGATGTGAGTGAGTCAAAAAGTTAAGCACTTCAAAAAGGACTCCATTTGTACTCAAAGTATAACTAAAGGCAAAACTTTTTTTTAGGTTTGGACAGTGTATGTGGCCCAGTAAGGCAGATTTACCTGTTTACCATGATCATTGAAAGTAAAAGAAAATCCCACATTTTAGGCTGTCTCCAGAAAAGTAATAGAGGGGAATTCTTCCTATGGGGACACTAGTTCTGGTGACCTGGTGGTCCTCAACGAATTCCTTTAACCACTTCATCCCCCAGCACCCTAAATAGATAGTGGCTACTTTGAGTGGATGGTACTGGGATATAGCCTACACATCCCCCCGCCGCTCTTCTCCGGCCGAGTCCCGTCCCACCGGGAGACCGGAGCTACGATCCGGCGCGTCCGCCGGCTCAGAGGAGACCTGAAGGAAGCCGGAATCGGCTCCGATCGGGTCTCCATCGTCAAATTCCAGAAAGGGATGTCATAACGTCACTTCCGTTTTACTCGGCGGCTAACGGCGCCGGTTTTAAAAAAAAGATAGTATTCAGAATCGCCTTTTTTGGCAATCTGAATACTGTGAAGTGCAAAGGAGGGATGGGGGGGGGGTCTCTTAGACCCCCCCCAGCCCTCCATAAAGTGTACCTGTCACCATATATTAATATCACAAGGGATGTTTACATTCCTTGTGATAGCAATAAAAGTGATCAGAACAGGAACAGTGTTAACAATAAATAAAATAAAATAAAAAAATTTAAAGCGCCACCGTCCCCGCGAACTCGCACAGCAGAGAAAACGCATACGTAAGTCGCGCCCGCATATGAACACGGTGTTCAAACCACACGTGTGGTATCGCTGCGATCGCCAGAGTGTGAGCAATAAGTGTAGTGAAAGACCTCCTCTGCACCTCGAACCTGGTAACCGTTTAAAGTTTTTATAGCGCCGCCTATGGAGATTTTTAAGTACCGGACTTTGTCGCCATTCCACGAGTGCACGCAATTTTCAACCGTAACATGTATGGTATCTATTTACTCAGCGTAACATACTCTTTCACAATATACAAAAAAATTGGGCTATCTTTACTGTTGTCTTATTGTTTAAACTCAAAAAAGTGAAAATTTTCCAAAAAAATCACGCTTTAAAGATCGCTCCGCAAATACCGTGTAACAAAAAGTATTGCAACGATCGCCATTTTATTCTCTAGGGTGTTTGAAAGAAAAAATATATAATATTTGGGGGTTCTAAGTAATTTTCTAGCAAAAAAAAAAAAAAACAGTTTTTAGCTTGAAACCAACAAATGTAAAAAAAGGGCCCCAGTTGGTAAGTGGTTAATTTGCAGGGATTTCCTCTCACTTCTTGTTTGTTTATGGGACAGGAAGTGAAGGGAAATCTCCACAATGGGACGTAGATGGCGAAAAAAAAAATATGCCTATAGTTTTGCCTATATTTCTACTTTTAATATACTCTGTAAATGTCCCTTTTAAGGGTGGTATCATAAAGTGCTTGCATGTTCCTGTATTTTTTTTTTTTTTTTTTTTGCACAGCCTGCAAACATCCTTCGTGAGCAAGAAGTCCCAATGTAGAAAAACAAATGAACATATTGATTTTCTATAACTGCAGAGCTGGCCTGACACCTTGACCTACATGAAACACAGCTCTAGTAAATGAGTGCAGAACATAACTTTTCACCAGTTTGGAAGTTTGTATACCCCTTAACCTAACATTTGGGGCCTGTTTATAGAAGAAAAGAAGTGGGTAAAAGAAAACTTTCAGGGTTGCCCATAGTGATCAAATGTGTTCAGAGTTCTTGTAGACCTTTTTAGCATTTTTTAAATTTAACTTTCTAGGGTAACATTGACTTTTTTCTTCGTTTGCGGAACTAATGAATTGGGTTTAGAGATGAGGTATGACACAGATACTGTGGTTGTACCAACAGTGTTTTTTAATCTACACAGTGTATGGCTTATCAGTAAATGGACGATCAAGCAAAAGTGCTAAACTGGCATTCTCCAAACAGAGAGGAATTATTAAAAGGTCAGAGCGCTGTCTCATGTTAGAGATTCTGTGGAGACATCCATCCAGGTTTTCAGTCTGATTATATTCTAAGGCTCCAGTGTTGAGGATTAGAATGTCCTGTCTGTCCAAGGAGAAGTGTTGTGCAGTGCACATTCTCAGATGGGTGGTGCAGGGCTCAAGTTAAAGGATCAATACTCATTAACCAAACAACCCATAACTTTCAGGAAAAAATCCACTTTTGTCAGTGTAAAAAAAACTCCTGTTTGTATGTTGAGAGGAGCAATTCCATTGCACTTCCCTAAATCTTTTATAATGAGTGCTGGATTGGAGCTTCTTATTATAAGCGTACAATTTGTCCCAGTGTTTCAATTGAGAAGCTCTGCATCCTCAGCTTTTCTTATGTGTGCAAGTCATTATCAAGGATGAAACTCTCCTATCCGTAAACTGAAGGGCTTCACTGGGGATGTCATATGCCACACAATAGGTTGACTGTAATGTAACCTAAAGCTTAGTTTAAGGTTATTGGAGAAACTAAGCTTCAGAAATCAGCAAACAGATTTCTCCCAAAGTTACCCAGAAAACCAACCTGTATCATTTAGAAGATCCTACTTTGATCTTCTTCTGGGCAACCTCTCAGTTTAGCGATTGTGCTGTTACTCTAGATGTTATCTGTTACACTGAGATGTGAAATTTTTATGTGCTTTCACTTTCCTCCCACCTATGTGGAGGTCTGTTATATGCACGACCTGTATGATGTTCCTAGTGTCTTATATGATACTGACTGGGCCATAAAAACTGAGGGATTTTCTAATTCCCTCAAACGAGCTCTTTTGATGTGTTGGCGTCGGTTCAAGTAGCCCTGTATAATGTTGATAACTATTTAGTGTTGTCGGAATCTTCCTGTACACGGAGTGATCCCTTTGGGGTGGTGGGAGGAAAATCCGACAATATCTCTCTCTCTAACGTCACAATGGGTAATATTCTGGCTACTCAGCCGACACTGTGGGTTGATTTACTAAAGGCAAATCCACTCTGCACTGCAAGTGCACTTGGAAGTGCAGTCGCTGTAAATATGAGGGGAAGATCTGCTGATTTTATCATCCAATCATGTACAAGCAAAAATGCAGTTTTTTTTTTATTATCCTTGCATATCCGCCTCAAATCTACACCGACTGCACTTCCAAGTTCACTTGCAGTGCAAAGTGGATTTACCTTTAGTAAATAAACCCCTATGTATCTTTCCAACATGTCCTTGAGGCTCAATAGGTTTGGTCTTTATTTCCTTAACATATTGTAATGCAATCTAAGATGGGAATGGTTTCCCTTTTAGTATTTCTCCATTGTTCACGATGCACATACTTATTTTTCCCTACATGTTTATAAGCTTGCTTGCTAACCGTGTTGGCCAATATTTTGTCCGTATTTTTCTTTTCCTGATCAAACCAATAAAAACAATTGAAAGGAAATATTATGGGAGAAGTGTTCGGCAAAGGGCTTGTGGAGCTTAAAAGCCATTCCATTTTTTGAAGGGGTAGAATTGTATTCTTTTTTTTCTCATAAACCTTGAACTTTTTGTAAAGTACTATGTTGTGTTTATCCTCAATGCAGAATTGCCTAATATAAAAAAAGCTGCCTGCACTTAATCTAAGGAAAATGAGAGGTCTGCCATTGCTGGCCTTCTGAAGGATTGCTAATTACCTCTTTGGCTGCAGTACTTCTGAGTCAGTCTTGGGACAAGCAAATGGGCCCGCTGGGATTGTTTAGGTGATAAAGCCACTTCATAACAGGTATGTAGCATGGTAAAAATTCAGATGAAACCTGCAATGGTAAAAACCACCACTTCCATTGAAGAGCAAGCATCGCCAGTTACCTTTTTTTTACATAAAAGGCACTTCCTTCACTTTCAGGCAATTTTATCTGATTGGGTCTCCTATATATTAATCGTCAATATTTTCAGCTGTTTAGTCACCAAAATCAAGAAGAAACATTACATAGGTGTATATGCATATAGGATTGAGTAAATGGATGGAAAACCATGAAAGACAAAACCAGAGAAAATTCCCAGCTCAACCTACCAACCAGTCTGCTTACCAATTGAACCAACCTGTCCAACAGTATGCGTTAAAAACAGTGGTTTAGTTAGCACACATTTGCAAATGCATGCGTAAGCTGCAAGGCCCCTCAGGGCATCCTGTATTACCTGCATTCCCATTGTAAATTTGTGGGAGCGCATGCATTCTAATGAATGGCCACATGATTTTTGACTGGTTTAAAGCATATCTAAAGCCAAGAACAAACATTTAATATATTACCCGTCCTTAAAGAGGAGTTATGCCCCCCCCCCCCCCCCAAAAAGTAAGTCAGCAGCTGCAAATACAGGTGGGTGGAGGAGGGGGGTGAAATGAGCCAGAACGTGTGAGTAGGTGCCTGTCAAAACCAGGTAACCCCCCCCCCCCCAAAAAAGGTGCCAAAAGCGTCAGCAGAGAGGGGAGGCAGACAATCGGAGCTTCCCTTTTTGGGTGGAGCGCCACTTTAAATGTGATGGCTACATTAGTTTTAATTTTTTTCAAGCTTTTTTCATTTATTTTAACCTAGTGATCCTGCCAGAAACATACTTCTCCTAGGGTAATACCCTTCACTTGCAGTACTGTATCTATAGAGGAGCAGCATTGTCACCCTAGGACAGGACCGCTGCCCCATCTTTTGTTCTCTGGAAACAATGTATCGTACAGCGGAGGCAGAGAGCACAGAAATTTATCAGCTCACAAAATCCCTGGCAAGAGCAAAAGACATTTGTTTTGCAGTTATTGAACAGAAATGGCAAAAACATTTTCAATGGTATATTTAAGGGACCAAAAGAGAGCAAATAAGATCATTGTTGGGGTTTACATCTTTTTTTTTTTTTTTAATGCAGAACTTCTGGCATGTATGAAAATACACCAAATTATGCAGTTTTTACTTATTACAAACATAATCAAATGTGTTTTTGTAAAACCTTTTGTTTCCACGAAATACAAAGGTTCCATAGGGCAGTATTCAGTCTTTTTTTTTTTTCTTGGTCCATTAAAACAACATACCTAATATGTAGTTACCCACTTTACCTCTGGAAGATTTACCCCCCCCCTTCATGACCAGGCCAATTTTTGCGATACGGCTTTGCATTATTTTAACTGACAATTGCGCGGTCGTGCGACACTGTACCCAAATAAAATTTATGTTTTTTTTTTTTCTTCCCACAAATAGAGCTTTCTTTTGGTCGATCAGCTCTGCAGCTTTTATTTTTTGCACTAGAAACGAAAAAATGAAGTCAATTTGGAAAAAAAAATTTTTTTTTTTTTTACTTTCTGCTATAAAACATACAAAATGTAACAAATCTAATTTCTTCATCAATTTAGGCCAATATGTATTCTGCTACATATTTTTGGTAAAAAAAAATCCCAATAAGCGTATATTGATTTGTTTGTGAAAAAATGTGTGTCTACAAACTATGGGCTATTTCTATTTATTTTTTCTTATTTATATTTTTTTTTTACTAGCAATGGCGATGATCAATGACTTATAGCGGGGCTGTGATATTGTGGTGGGCAAATCTGACATTAACTGACACTTTTTGGGGACCAGTGACACTAATACAGTGATAAGCGCTAAAAAATATGCACTATCACTGTACTAATGACACTGGCTTGGAAGGGGTTAACCTCAGGGACAATCAAAGGGTCAACTGTGTGCCTAGCCTTTACTTTCTCACTGTGTGGATGGTACTTTGGCCAGGGGAAGGCATTAATCCAGATCCAGAACTGCAGTCTGCCTGTGTACTGTATAATCAGTGGGTGTTGGCGGACATCAAGTCTGCGGTACCGGTTGCTGGGCTCCTGCTGTGTATGATCACAGTGGGAGCGGGTCGCTCCAGACCCGGAAGTGATCTGGCAGAGAGCAGCCTCCCTGACGCAATATATGTACGAAACAAACAAAATCTCATGCGCTCAAAAGTGATAAGTATGACGTATTTTATTTTTAAGAAAAGAAATTGCCTTTAATATCACTTTAATGTTGTGTGGGTAAACTTTTTTTCTAGTTACTAAGAATGCATGTTTTCGCCTCAATAGAGGAAAAAGATGAAGTGCTTTTGGGTTATTAGGGAAATACAGTAGCTGTGAGCCTATGCAGCCTTGTGGCACGGCCGATGAGTATCATCTACCTGTACCACCTAGGCATAAGCTTGTAACTGATTTCTTGGTATTTGGAACTGATTGAGACTTGGTTGGCAAACAGGAGTAGTCTGTTCTACATTTTTGAATGAAGGAGAAGGTTAGAAGTGCATTATGTTGTAAAATGAGTCTATAATGTAGGGATGGTTCTCCTTACTGCACCTCTAACCTGACCTGTTTCTTCAAAGGCTGAGACAGATCTGCAAAAAGAAACAGGTTCAGGGGGAGTAAAAATGATCAGAATTGGCGTTTTCTCCAATAATCTAGTTTAGGTATGTCACAGGCAGCAAGAATCTCGTCTACAGCCTTCCAGTCTGATATAAGGTTGTTGGCCCTGAATTTCTGCATGATATTCCAAGCTCTAAACACACCATCAGTCAGACTGGAGGGCACCTCATGTGACCTAGAATAGGTGAACTTAATTTTGCCAAGCTAAAATCGTTCTAACTGTCACATAAAATGGGTTAATTAAGGGGATATTTCTTTAGTTCAGCCATTGCTACATCCCCTGCCCATGGAGCAACTTCTAGTGAAAATGGTGAGGAAGCTTATGCCAAGGCAACACAGAGTTCTGTATAGTTCTTGGTATGTGGCTGGCTCTAGGATACAAATTATTCTGCTTTTCTATTGGGAATCACATGATGCCTTTAATTTTTCTTGCAGGTCTTCCCTGCCAAACAAATTTAATAAAGTCCAATATGTTGCAGTATGTGAGCCAGTAGAGCCTGCAACAAAATACAGGAACCTGGGCATAGCATTCATTTTAATACATTACAGCTGTCAAACCAAGTACATGCTAAAATGTTTAACTTTTTTCTTGTACTTATCTGGACTAATGGAAGAAAGTCTCAGTTCTTGACACTTTTAAGATGTTTGATCAAGCGAATCGCCTTGTCGACTGATTAAAATGGGAATTATGGGTAAAATGATGTTGCATGCCCCTGACTTCTGCAAGCTGATTTAAAAATTGGACAAGGTTCTATAAATTCTAAATTTCTGCAGTGGTGATGGAAGGATGGTCATGGCTCTGGTAATACAGAACAAAAGTAAATTGGCACAATCTGCAACTTTGAGATGGTGATTGTCTGCTGTCCTAAAATGTCATGATTCTGCCTGACCTTTTGAAGGCATGGCTCCAAGGTAAGAATGGAGATCAAAGGGAATAGTGGGCACTGCTGTTTGGTTCAATTTTGTATGCAAAAAGGAATGTACAGCATACCATTACCTAGCCTGAGGAGATAGGGATATATGGACAGGCAGGTAGACTTTATCCAGAAATATATAGGGGAAGAAATGCCTATATAGACCAAGGTTAATTTTAAGTCTCACTCAACCTGGTCAAAGGTTTTCTTTGCATCTATCGCTTAAAGTAGCATATGGATGACCTCCAACTGGGCTCTTTTTTAAGTTTAGGAATCTGATAGTATTATCTCTGGTTTCTCTAGGAGATAAAGCCAGCCTGTTCAAGATGAACAATTTTATGTACTGTGGCTCAATGCCTACTTGTGCATCAGAGAGAGAGAGAGAAAGGTGCTATCTCAAATTGTCCAAGAGTCCTCCTGAGGTGTCTGATGCAGGATAGGCAGTCGCTCAGCTGCTAGCACAATAACTAGTAGATCTGCAACTCCATACATGCTCTTAAATATCTCCAAATTTATTGGTATTCTATAAAAGACTAATAGGTACAGCAGATGTTAATGCGTTTCAGCCATGACAGCCTTGTTCACAATTCTACTAGATATCATTTTTGAGAGTAGTTTAATGTCATAGTTGAGCATTAAAAAAGGGAGAGAGAGACCTGGGATACAGAAGCCTGTAGTACTGTATGATAAGGCCATGGGGAGCAGGAGCCTTACAATACAGTGCTATAGGCTTTTGCCATGGGAAACATTTATCAAGGCAAAAAAAAATGCTATACAGTGGGGAGAGGCTCCTTGTAATGCAACTTTGAGGGCAATATGGGAAAAACACATATTCTTCAAATTACATACTTAGGATATGCAGACGAACAGGATGATATTTGCAGGCAACCTCATATTCTGGCATTGCATATCTTGTATGATTTTTAACTTTTACATTTAGCTTGACTTAAAGCCCAACTTTTCATTTTAGGCAGAATGGAGAGAGTTTAAGGTCCCTTTCACGTGGCCATTCCGTTCAGGTCTGCTTGTCAGTTTTTCAGGCGGACCTGATCGGAAAGGTCCATTCATCCCTATGGCAGGCAGGAGGATCCAGCATCTTCCATTTCGGTGGATTGGATTGGATTGGATTGGATAGGAGGATAGTCAGATGTAAATGGACAGAGTCAGTTTACTCCCAGCCACCCATAGAGCAGAGTGGACTCGTTGTCCGTTCTGCAGAAACTGAATAGACACGGATGTGTCATCCAACCGCTCTACTCCAGTCAACTGGGGATCTGTGAGCTGATCGCAACGGAATGTGCATCTTGTGAAAGGGGCCTAATAGTATAGTTTGAGCTTCTTTTTTTACTGCACTACTACTGCATTGTCTTAGTTTAATAAAATAGCAAAACAGAGTGCACAGAAACACTTCCCCGCCACAACCCCACATTCTTGAACCCCCTTTTGTTTCCCCTAGTGTGGTAAGCAACTGCTAGCATATTATGTCCTTCAGGGCTTCCATTGACAAGTACTCTTTTATCATAATTTCTGGGTCGGATTCTGTCTACCATGTCAATTCTTTAGGGGTGCTTCAACCTGTCTTGCTGCATTCTTCAATATATGAAGTAAATCCACTAGTGATTGTGCGATTTTCTCACAAAGGCCACGGCAGCTATGCAGTGTTGAAAACTCAAGCAGAAAAATCTCACCTCTTGGAATATCGAAGGAGACCTCATGAACCGTTCTGTGAATTAACATTCCAGCATCTACCAGAAACTGAAATACCGGTTTTGGGTGGACTGAGCCTTTAATTTTTTAGGCATCTCTTTGCCAGCATAACGGTTTTGGAAATAGCATTTGCAAAACAAAAGAAGTTTTATAAACACCAAGTTCAAGATTGTTGAACATTCTCAATGTTTGGGACTTTTTTTAGTCTTCGGTTTACATTCCTTGGATAAGGTAGTCAGTTGGTATGACTACTCTTGTGTTTGACTCACAAATACAAAAAAGCTGCCCGGTGCTGCTTATCAGGTTTTGTTTCATATGGTTGTAGAGTCACATAGGACCCCTTATAACACCAGCCCAGCTGGCTGTAGTTTTTAATAACATTATTTGGTTTGTTTTTAATAAAACGCAGTTTTATGATGCACCAAAAATATATACTTTTAAAGTGGTAGTAAACTTTTAAGAAAACAATCCAAAATAAAAAAAAGTTCTCCCTGCAAGGTAAGGGCATAATGTGCTAGTATGCATGATGCCCTCCAGCGGTGTGCTGTCCCCTCTGCAGAGACTTCCATCTTCACATATCTTCCTTCCGGCTTCACGGGCTGCGACTGCTTGAATGGCCGAGCTGCAATGATGTCTCTTCCACGCATACACACGGGAGCCACAGCACAGAGCTCTGAAGGAACAGCATGGGTATGTCGTTCCTTCAGAGTGCATGCGCCGGTGATGTCACCAGCTGCCAACCAAGTGAATATCTCCTAAACGGTATACATTTAGGAGATATTCAGTTAACAGGTAAGCTTTATTATAAGCTTACCTGTAGGTAAAAATTTACTTCCGGAGTTTACTACCACTTTAATGAAAGGCAGCCAGCATAGTTATGTCAAGACTATTCATTGTAGCATACATTGCTTACCAGTACCTGAAACACTTTCAGATGCAATTGCACCTTTAGCCCGGGTTCACGTATGTGCAATCTCCGAGATCGCATGTGGTTTGCACATGCGATCTCTGAGCAGTGCGAGCTCAGCCATACAGTTGTATGGCTGAACTTGCATTAGATTTGCACAAAAAAAGGTGCAGGGACCTTTTTTTTTCCCCACAGTGGAATCTCATCGCATGGGTGTTCTCACCCATGCGATCCGATTCATGTGCGAGTTCACAGTTCGCACTGCGATCTGTGAACAAAACTGAGGGTGTCATTAACTTTGTAATGACACCCCCAGCGGTTTGCGGAAGGCAGTGTGAACTGCCTGTTGGAGAGGTGCGATGCGGGAATCGGCTCTGTAATCACGCGGGTTCCCGCATCGCACAAGTGTGAAGCCGGGAAGTATAAAACAACTGCACACTCCGCCAAATATAATTTCCCGTCCAATGACTGCACACTGTAGGAGTACATAAAATAGTTCAGATCAAAGAAATGATACAAGGGGAGTGTAGAGTCTCTATAAACTCCTGCTTGAAAAAGGGTCATGTATGCCTGACATAAACACCAACAATGAAGTACTTGTTTGACTTTTTATTGAGCAGAAAATAAAGAAGGATTTTATGGTTATTACAAGTCCCTTCTGCCAATATTTTATTTTAGCTAAAATATCTACTCCTCAGTTGCACATTTTGAGTGGGTGCAGTAAAAGGGGGAGGAGCTCAATAAAATTGTTAGGTTTTGTGACCAGTATTTCCACCTAGATACGGCCCCTTAATAAAGGCAAAAGTAGTGGAGCTTTTTTTTTTTTTTTTTTTTTTTTTTTTTTTTGTCCATTTGTACTATCTTTTGAAATTTTGATAGAAGCACCAGTGAAAAACCTCTGCTGTGTATTGCAGTGTTGTAGCTGGTGCAACACGTAGAGATTAAATTTGCCAGTTCATATACAGTACCTGTCCAAATTATGAGCCTCTTCATTTGGGAGGTGTCATGTTCTCACCAGGACTTTTTTAAAGTGGTAGTAAACTTAACCACTTCAATACTGGGCACTTAAACCCCCTTCCTTCCCGGACCAATTTTCAGCTTTCAGCGCTGTTGCAGTTTGAATGACAATTGCGTGGTCATGCAACACTGTACCCATATGAAATTTTTATCATTTTTTTTTCACACAAATAGAGCTTTCTTTTGGTGGTATTTAATCACCCCTGGGTTTATTTTTTGCGCTATAAATTAAAAAGACTGAACATTTTCAAAAACAATGCTTTTTTCTGCGTTTCTGTTATAAAATTTTGCAAATAAGTAATTTCTCTTCATAAATTTTGACCAAAAATGATACTGCTACATTTCTTTGATAAAAATAACCCAAATCGGAGTTTATTTGGTGTTGGCGGACAGACAGATGTGACGGGGACATACAGATGTTTTGGTGTATGGTGACAGATGTTTTGGGGACTGTGACAGATGTTTTGTGTATGGTGACAGATGTGATTGGGGACATACAGATGTTTTGGGGACTGTTTTATGGGGACACTTATATGTATGGGGACAGGGGTATCAGTGTGCTTGGTGCGCTGTGTGGGGGGCGATCTGTGACAGCTCTCTGCATGAAATCCTCATCATGCAGAGAGCTGTCACATAGCTGCAGCCCCCCCCCCTTCCCCACCCCCCCCCCCGCACTGAGCTCCCACTGAGCTTGGCGGGGGGAGAACTGTCACAGAGACATTCGTCTGTTTACAATGTGACGGCTGTGATTGGACACAGCCGTCACATGATCGGGAGGGCCAGTCACTGCGCCCGTATCCCGATCTCTGCTCAGCTGGATCCTGTGATCATAATGATCACAGGATCCAGCAGCAGCGCACCGCGTGGGGTATGTATATTCACAGGGGTATTTTGTCAG
>BLSH010481965.1:814601-825863 GCA_018402905.1 Glandirana rugosa | reverse complement strand
GGATTTTGATCAGTGGTGAACTTAATTACCTCTAGGTTGTTTAGTCCAGGAATTCAGACTTTCCAAACAAAGGGACAGTTTACTGTCCTTCAGACTTTGGAGGGGGGGGGAGAGGCTGTGGCCCTATAGGAGTACAAAATGTCTCAGCATCAGTGGGGGTAAACCTCCCCCATCATTGGTGTCATTGGGAGGAATTGTGCCCCTTCATTGGGAGGAATTGTGCCCCGTCATTGGGGAAGGAATTGTGCCCCATCATTGGTGTCATTGGGGGGTCGAATTGTGTCCTGTCATTGGGGGGAGGAATTGTGTCCCATCGTTGGGGGAGGTATTGTGCCCCATCATTTGTGGAGGAAATGTGCCCCATCATTCGTGGAGGAAATGTGCCCCATCATTCGTGGAGGAAATGTGCCCCATCATTCATGGAGGAAATGTGCCCCATCATTCATGGAGGAAATGTGCCCCATCATTCATGGAGGAAATGTGCCCCATCATTCATGGAGGAAATGAGCCCCATCATTGGTGTCATTGGGAGGAGTTTTGCTCCATCATTGTTTTCATTGGGAGGATTTGTGCCCCATCATTGTTTTCATTGGGAGGATTTGTGCCCCATCATTGGTGTCATTGGGAGGATTTGTGCCCCATCATTGTTGTCCATTGGGCCACATTGTTGGTATCCTTGGGAGAAATAGTGCCTCATTGTTGATGTCTTTTTCAGGAATTGTGCCTTTCATTGGTGTCTGAATGTATGGGTGATGGATGGTGGACACGGAAGGGTGACGGATGGGTGGGCATGGATGCATGGGTGACGGATGGGTTGGCACGGATGGGTGGGCATGGATGAGTGTGCATGGGTGAAGCTGGATGGGAGCTGGATGGGTGAAGGTGGATGGGGGTCCCTGCCTGGCACATAGCGGTGCTGTGGGCACTTCAGATCCTGCCCACAGCACCACTGCATCTCCTCTCTCCCCCCTCTCCTGTCACACTGCACCGTTCGGTGGGGAGAGACAAGCCCTCAAATCCGCCTTCTTGTTTACATGTGATGCTCTGTCATTTGACGGAGCGATCACGTGGTAAACGGCTGCTGCAAGCGGCCATTTACCGTGATCCGTGATGCGCCAGGTCTCATGGACCCGGCGGTCACGGATGCTCCCAGGTGCGCGCCGGAGCGCGATTCTGGGAGGACATTATAGAACGTCCTCCCAGAACAATGGATGCCACTCGAGGCCGTGTATTTACATTACACGGTCAGAAAGTGGTTAAAGTTACTTTTATTCAACCAGCAAGTCATTTTTTGATGGGAAATGACATGGGTGTCTCCCAAAAGATAATAAGATGATGTACAAGAGGTATTATTGTGGAAAAAAACCTTTCTCAGCTTTTATTTACATTTGAGCAAAAAGTGTCCAGTCCAAAATTATTCATACCCTTCACAAACTGTCAGTCTGTGGGAAAATCAAAAGTTCTACACCATTCCCAATAGTCCAAGCTGTTATAAAGCATCCTAATTACCCTGATTAATTGGGAACAGCTGTTTTAATCAACTCAACAGGTGAAAAACAGCAGCTCTCTGCAGTTGGTTTGTGGACAGCCATGGCTAAGACAAAGGAGCTCAGTGAGGACCTGCGGCTGCGCATTGTGGCTGCTCGCAAGTCAGGAAAGGGCTACAAGGCCATTTATAAATGTTTTCAAGTTCCAGTGGCTACAGTGCAAAGTATTATTAAAAAATACAAGATGTTCCCCACTGTGGAAAATCTCAGAGGACGTGGTCAGAAGCCAAAAGTGACACCTGTGCTGGCCAGGAGGATAGTTAGGGGAAAAAGAATCCAAGGATCACCACCAAGGCCATCCTGGTGAATCTGGGCTCTGCTGGTGGCAATGTCTCAAGACAGACAATCTAAAGGACACTGCACACTGCTGGGTTCCACTGATGCAGACCAAGGAGGACGCCACTTCTCCAGATAAGGCACACAAAAGCTTGCTTGGACTTTGCAAAAGCTCATCTGGACAAAGAAGAAGACTTCTGGTCTTCTGTGTTATGGTCAGATGAAACAAAAATTGAATTGTTTGGTCACAATGATGTTTTGATGTTTCCTTCATTTTGCGTAAAAAAGGAGAAGCCTTCAACCCAAAGAACGCCATCCCCACTGTCAAACATGGTGGTGGGAACCTAATGTTTTGGGGGTGTTTTTCAGCCAATGAATCAGGGAACCAAATCGCACTAAACGGCACCATGAAAAAAGCAATGCATGAGGATTCTCAACGACAACATCAGGCAGTCTGCAGAGAAACTTGGCCTTGGGCACCAGTGGACATTTCAGCATGACAATGACCCAAAACACAGCAAAAGTGGTGAAGAAATGGTTAGCAGACAACATTAACGTTTTGGAGTGGCCCAGCCAGAGTCCAGACTTGAATCCAATTGAGAATCTGTGGAGGGAGCTAAAGATCAGGGTGATGGCAAGAAGACCCTCCAACCTGAAAGATTTGGAGCGCATTGCTAAAGATGAATGGGAAAAAATACCTGTAGAGACATGCAAAAAGCTTGTCTGCAATTATAGGAAGCGTTTGATTGCTGTAATAGCCAATAAAGGCTTTTCTCTTAATTATTGAGAAGGGTATGAATAATTTTGGACTGGACACTTTTTGCTCAAATGTAAATAAAAGCTGAGAAATGTTTTTTTTCCACAATAATGCCTCTTGTACATCGTCTTATTACCTTTTGGGAGACACCTGTCATCTCCTGTCAAAAAATTACTTGCTGGTTAAATAAATAACTTTAAGTCAAAATTTGCCAGGGGTATGAATATTTATGGACAGCACTGTATACTTGCCTCCTCCTGTGTAGTTGATTTTGCACAGAGCAACCCAGATCCTCATCTTCGCAGGTCCCTCTTTGCTGCTTCTGTCCCCTCCCTCCTATCGAGTGCCCCCTCAGCCCACAGCTTTCTATGGGGGCACTTGAGCCGAGTCAGAGCTCCGTGTATCCATTCAGACATGGAGCCCCAGCCCTGCCTCCTCTCTCCCCTGATTGGCTGACTGACTTTGATTGACAGCCACAGGAGCCAATGATGCCGCTACTGTGTCTCAGCCAATTGTGGACATCGAGAAAGGGGTAAGTAATTAGGGGTGCTGGGGAGGCTGCTACACACAAGGTTTTTTTTTTTTTTTGTTTTTTGTTTTTTTTTTTTTTATCAAAAAACCTTCTGCCTTTACAATCACTTTAACTTTATCAATCCATTCACCAATGATTGGCAGATGGGTCTTCTTCCATTGGGATGGGATAAGTAGGGTTGCCACATCATCCCTTTAATCCAGGACACATATGAATTACACAGGTTCTGAGGCTGATTTAATGCAGATAAGGCACCAAGTGAGTTGAATTACCACCTTAATCAGCCACAGAACCTGAGTAATTAATGTGTGTCCTGGATTAAAGGAATGATGTGGCAACCCTAGGTATAAGGCTTTTGGGCAACATTAAGAAGATGTGAATACTATACTATACTTTTCTTATAGAATTGTTTGGGCCAGGACATGCTATGGAGTAGGTGGTTTCTTGATATTTTTCAAAATGTCTGTAGAACTAAATGCAGTTGTTCCTTGTGTGTTTTTGTGTATGTGTCCTTGCTTTGAAGTGATAAATATAAACTTTTATGAGATGACCTTCTACTGATGATAGGGAAAAGAAATGTGTAGTCTATAATTATACCCGGAAAAGCTGTATTTTTTCCTCTTCCACTTATAGATGCATGCCTGCTTTGCCCAGTGGTAAATCAGGCTCTGGGTTTAGCCGTCCTTCAACATCTCAGAACATCAGCAGACATTGGAGCTTTAGGGACACAACTATGCTTGTCACGTGCAATGTTGGCTCCTATGACCACACATCCGTTATCACTACATAGCAGTAATGACTTCTTTCCTATTTCCTAAACTGCTATAGATGCATTTGAATGCTGCTCTTCAAGATGTATTAACACCCAGAGAACAATAAAGGATAATTGCAATTTCACTGAAGATCATTTAGGGTCACTAATTGCAGGCTGCAAACAACTAAAACATGGGACTCTTCACTATCCTAAAATATAAATCAGTGCTTTTGCCTCACGGTGACCTGCAGCCTACTACTTTCTGTTAAAGTGAACTAAACCCTTTTCTCCTATACAGCCAAGGAAGCTGCCATCATAGCTTGTCTGATTTGCAATTGCTATGGTGGTGCATGTGATAAGTTATGACACCAGCCAAAAGTCAAATCACTATTTTTTTTTTTTTTTTTTAAGGCACATGGTAAGGTTAGAATCTGTCTGGTTTTAATTCCAGTCTTTATCCTTGCTGAAGAGAGATTTTTACCTTTTTAATATTGGTTCTGCTGTGAATTTTTTCCAATGCAAATGCAAAAAGTCATAGGAAATCCAACATTTTTGAGTGGTCATAGGAACACGATGTGAGGGAAAATATTCCAATTAGTGGTGCGCCGAAATGAAAATTCCGGTGCCAAAACTGAAAATTCAGGATGCACTTGACCAAAACCGAAATTGCCATTTTTTATAATCTATACGTGTGTGTGTGTATTATTTTCGACTTATTAATATCGTGATTTTTAATGAATATGATATTATTGTCCGCCATTATAGGCACCTTTTTGAAGCAGTGTTAAAAATCCTGCTTGCTGCATTTTTGGTGCATATTTGGCAAACCGCACCAAAAACGGACCTCCCCATTGAAATGCATTGAAAACACCCGTGTTCCTTATGGTTTTTCATAGGTCATGTGACTCAAAACAGGAACCAAGGTAAAATCGCTTCAAAATCTTGGTAAAATCACATCAAAATCATGGGTGTTTTCAGCAGCCATTACCTGCACTTTTTTTTATCTTTTGGCACACTGCTGAAAACCCTATTTTCGGCCGATAATTTTCAGTGGCTGAAATTTCAATGCATCACGAATTCCAATGGGTACACCTGTTCTGGTTACCCTACCTTGGAAAGACCTCTTGCTTTCCTGCTGTGTCTCTGTGAAGGTAAACTCTTCCAAAACTACAAGAAAAATACAAAGGTAGTATCGACTCTTTTACAGCCTATGTTTTTCCTTAAATCTAAAGTGTAAACTTTAAGCTTTTTCCTTAACAAGCTCAAGATGCAAAGAAAGCTATAATGGACTACTGCATTCATGTTGTAGCATTTTGTGAAAGATAAAGCCATACTATTGCTTCTGTGAATAAAATGAGCTATGTAAATGGAGGAGGTGTATCCCTTTTTTTTTTTTTTTTTTTTTTTTTTTTTTTTTACTTCTTTACTAAAGCAGCTGTCATCAGCACAAGGGACTCTTTGCAAAAAATAAAAAAAATAAATAAATGCACTTTTTTTGTTTTTGCAGGTAAAAAATATGCATGCATTTTTTTTTTTTTTCTTAGGAGCCTACAGAGCATTGCACCCATGATCAGTAGATTGCAGGTGCAATATGAGGCTCCTGTGAACACTCATTACAGCTGTCTGCCCGGACCTCAGATATGGGCAGATAGTTACTCAATTCCAGGAAGATCAATGAACTATCAGAGCGCTCATCAGCACCCTCGCAGTGCATTGGGAACTACAGGCTGTCTGCAGCAGTGGAAGACGAGGCTTGTAGTTCATTCATTCACAAATTGCTGTGAATGCATGACTTGGCTGTTGTAAAAATTGTGACAGAGCGTGCAAGGAGAGGATCACCCGCCTGCTGTCACAATTTAAAAACAGTCACAACATTTATTCACGATGGGAGATTGAGGGGGTAGTTGGGGCTGCTATTTCAGTAACATGTTACACCCTGAATATGGGTGTAACATGAAACATGTTACTAAAGGTGAACTTTAAGTACTATCCCTTGTGCTGATTCTTTTCTTTTACTGTTTAACTAAATTTAGGCTCGAACTCTAACCCCATGAAAACTGTAAAGGAAATCTATCACCTTGTCCATGCAGGGCTTTCACAAAAAGGTGGGGAGCATGCAGTGTTCATGCCTACACACCAGTTGTCAGACACTGTATTGTGAGATAGAAGCTGCCATCATTAACCCTGTGTAAGCTTCCACACTATCCGACAAGGAGTGTTATGGGTTGGGGATGGCCTAACAAGAGACTCACTTTACCCATTCAGAAAAATTCCATTAAAAGCCATGAGAAACCACAAAGTAAATACGGCAGATGTTAACATTTGGCACTTCCCCATTTTGATAATTAACAAGATTATGTGAAAATCTCGCTCAATATGCCACTTTTAACTTGGGCATAACTAATGTCTCGGCTTGGTAAATCAGACCCGTTATGTCCAAATATATTTTTAATTAAGTTTCTTCCACGTGCTATATATGGTCATAGCACATTGAGCTAATGACTTTTCTCTCCATAAACCTTGCAGGCTTCAGAGAGTCCTCTAATCTTCCGCCCTGGAAATTTCAGTGCTGTAAATCCTCTGAGACACAGAATGTAAATGTTTGTTAGCACTCAGCCATTACCGTCAGAGTAGAAATTAATTACATCATTAATGTGACTTCCTGGACAGCGTCTTCCTCTGCCAGCTGATACCCAGTTGAACAAGTTTTGATCCTGAAGGATTATTTTCAGCTCCATCATGACCTTTCAATAAATTTACATTTAGCCAGCGTGTGTTATGGTTTTGGTACATCCATAGGTTATGTACAGGAATGTCAGATGTTTAAAGGATCAATCCACTCATAACCCATTTTTAGGCTTTTGGTGCACACTTACAAATTCATTCAAGGGTTTATTTTCCCAGTGACTCTGATGGAGAGATGTCTGCATGTTTGCTGTGATGGTTATATCGCAATGTTGGATACTTTGATTTATTGTCTGGGGAACTCTGCAGGAGGAATTATAAGACAGCATAACATCAAGATGTGCGGTAACCGAGCATGGAACGGTGTCAGGCAGCTCACAATTCCTGGAGAGATGCAAGAAGCCAAAGTAGGATTCAACCTATCCAAATCAATCTACATCAAAATGTCACTCATGGGAAGACTGACTCTTCAAACTGAATGTACAAGATGAATGGAATCCCCTTTGATTCAGCCCACCTTCCACAGCATGCTAAAAAAGAATGGCACCACCTTCCTCATTTCAGATGAACTGTTTAGCAGACTAAAATCTGACTGCTAAATACAATTTTTTTTCCATGGGCTGAATTTGGCAACAATGTGCAATTACAGATCACAAGCAAATCTGTAGTCTTCAAAAGAGAGGAACTCTTCCACGTCTATTCACAAATGGGTTCTGAACATGTTTCCCAAAGTGTGAACCGTGTAACTCATGCACGGAACAGCTTAAGGCATTAAATATCAGGATGGGGTAGAGGCACTGAAAAAAAAGACCATTACTGGTCCACCATTTAAATGCTGGTGCGTGTTTGATGGCTTGGCAGCTATCACACGTAGTGAGGATCATCTGTGTTCTCATTTGAAAACGGGATCTTCAAGGGTTGATGTGTTGCAGTCTGTATCCCAGGGGACAGTGCTAGCTGGTACTCTCAATACATATAGCCCCACAATGAAGACTGCTATCCCTAAGGACCCCCTTTAAATAGTGGACAGTGTGGTTACAGGTGATTCCTAGATGTGGCAAAGATTCTATTGATTTTGGACCATAATTTAGTACATTTGTGAAATCCTATTGTAGAGCTCTGCTGGATACCAAACACAGGTTCATTTTCAGAAAACTACAGCCTTCCCATTGGTTTATCATGATGCAGTGGTGGCTTAGACACTGTAGGTGCCACTGATGATTGTATGATTGATTAATGATTGATGGAGTAACTCTGACAAGTTATTCTGATTGGTTTAATCAGGTAATTTGTATAACAGCTGCCCTCCCAACCTCAAGCTGATGTAGAATTATTAGCAGGTTATGTAATTATAGATGCAAATACAGCGGATATAAAAAGTCTACACACCCCTGTTAAAATGTCCAGTTCCTGTGATTTAAAAAAATGAGGCAAAGATAAATCATTTCAGAACTTTTTCAACCTTTAATGTGACCTATAAACTGTACAACTCAGTTGAACAACAAACGGAAATATTTTAGGTGGCGGGAAGTAAGAATAAAAACCTAAAATATGGTTGCATACACCCTTAAACTAAAATCTTGTTGAAGCTCCTTTTGATTTTATTACAGCACTCTTTTTGGGTATCCGTCTATCAGCATGGCACATCTTGACTTAATAATATTTGCCCACTCCAAATCTGTCAGTTTGTAAGGGCAACTCCTGTGCACAGCTCTCTTCAGATCACCCCACAGATTTTCAATGGGTCTTGGGGCTGGGCTCTGGCTGGGTCATTACAAAACTTTAATCTTAACTGTCATGCTAAAAGATGAAGTTCCTCTTCATGTTCAGCTTTCTAGCAGAAGCCTGAAGGTTATGTTCCAATATTGATTGGTATTTGGAACTGTTCATAATTCCCTCTTCCTTGACCAAGGCCTCTGTTCCATCTGAGGAAAAACAGCCACAAAGCATGATGCTGCCACCACCATGCTTCACTGTGGGCATGGTGTTCTTTTGGTTATGTGCAGTGTTATTTTTGCGCCTAACAACATCTCTTTTGGAATTATAGCCAAAAAGTTCAACCTTGGTTTCATCAGACCATAACACATTTTCTCGCATGCCTTTGGGAGACTTCAGATGTGTTTTCGGAAAATTTAGCCTGGTTTGGATGTTGTTCTTCATAAGAAAAGGCTTCCATCTTGCCACTCTACCCCATAGCCCAGACATATGATGAATACGGGAGATTGTTGTCACATGTACCACACAGCCAGTACTTGCCAGATATTCCCGCAGCTTCTTTAATGTTGCTATAGGCCTCTTGGCAGCCTCCCTGACCGGTTTTCTTCTCCTTTTCATCAATTTTGGAGGGACGTCCAGTTCTTGGTAATGTCACTGCCATATTTTCTCCACTTGATGATGAGTGACTTCACTGTGTTCCATGGTCTATCTAATGCCTTGGAAATTCTTTTGTACCCTTCTCCTGACTGATGCCTTTTAACAGCGAGATCCCTCTGATGCTTTGGAAGCTCTCTGCAGACCATGGCTTTTGCTGTAGGATGCGACTAAGAAAATGTCAGTAAAGACCTACTGGAACAGCTGGATGTCATTTGGGGTTAATCAGAGGTACGTTCAATGATCATAGGTGTGTACTGACTCCTATTTAACATGAGTTTGAATGTGATTAATTTCTGAACACAGCTACATCCCCAGTTATAAGAGGGTGTGCACATTTCTGCAACTACATTATTTTATGTTTTTTATATTTTTATCCCCCCCCCCCCCCTAAAAGATTTCAGTTTGATTTTCAATTGAGTTGTACAGTTTATAGGTCACATTAAAGGTGGAAACATTTTTGAAAAGATTTATCTTCATCTCGATTTATTACATCACAGAAACTTGACATTTTAACAGGGGTGCGTATACTTTTTTTTTTTTTTTTTTTTTATATATCCACTGTAGAGTTAAGATTAAAAATGATTTTAAATAATTTGATCTGGGTAGTTCTTAAGATGTACACTATAAAAGGGGAATTCCAAGTAGGATCAACACTGCCAAAAAAAACCTGCATAATATCTGCATTGGAGATAGATAATACAAATTATATATAAATATATATATATATATATATATAGTGTGACTTGCAGCAGTGCTGAACGTTACTATTGTATTTTCAACAGTCAATCGAGATTGTGCTCTGGCATATTGTTTGATTGGGTGAAATCACAACTGATAGAGTGAGCCCGAGCAATATTTTTGGTTGCCCGTTACTCAGTGTGAGCCCATTCTATGCATTCTATACCTGCTTATCCACCAGCTGCTCTGCCAGGGGCAGGTTCGAGCAGCAGCTAATGTAAAAACAAGACTACAGGCGGTCCCCGGGTTACAAACAAGATAGGGGGTATGTAGGTTTGTTCTTAAATTGGAAGTAAATTCTATCTTTTGCTTTTACCTATAGGTAAACCTATAATAAGGCTTACCTATATAGGTTGTGTAACTCTCTCCTAAACGTGCACTGTTTAGGAGAAATTTACTGTACATTATTATTATACAGGATTTATATAGCGCCAGCAGTTTGCGCAGCGCTTTACAAAAATGAAGGCAGACAGTACAGTTACATCACAATTTGGCACAAAAGGAATCAGAGGGCCCTGCTCGTTAGAGCTTACAATCTAAGAGGGAGGGTCAGTTGATACAAAAGGTAAAAGATGTGGGGGATGAGTTGATGTAGAAAGAAAGTATTAGGTAGAAGCAGGATAGGATTCTTTAAAGAGAAAGGTTTTCAGGGATCGTCTAAAGATGGATAGATTATTACAGTCGGACTGATTAGGGTAGGGAGTTCCAAAGGATCGGAGAAGCTCTCGCGAAATCTTGGAGGCGGGCATGGGAGGAGGTGACAAGTGAGCTAGAGAGCAGGAGGTCTTGAGAGGACCGAAGAGGGCGGCTTGGTTGGTATTTTGAGACTAGGTTAGAGATGTAGCTGGGGGCAGAGTTGTGGATGGCTTTGTAGGTTATTGTTAGTACTTTGAATTTTATACGTTGGGTGAGTGGAAGCCAGTGGAGAGATTGGCAGAGAGGGGTGGAGGACACTGAGCGGTTGGCAAGGTAGATAAGTCTTGCAGCAGCATTCATTATTGACTGAAGGGGGGATAATGTATGCAAAGGTAATCCAATGAGGAGAGAGTTGCAGTAGTCGAGGCGAGAGATAACCAGAGAGTGATCTAGAAGCTTGGTGGTCTCATTGTTTAAAAAGGGGCGTATTCTAGCGATGTTGCGTAGGCTGAGGCGGCATGATTAGGACAGGGATAGAATGTGGTCTTGAAAGGACAGTTCAGAGTCTAGGGTTACCCCTAGCACCCTGGCATGTGGGGACGCACTAATAGTTGTGCCATTGACCTTAACAGAGAAGTCAAGGGAAGGGGCACGTGGGGGAGGAAATATAATGAGCTCAGTTTTAGATAGATTCAGTTTCAGTACATGCTGCCAGTGACATCACTGGCGCATGCGCTCTGAAGGAACGGCCGCCCGTGCCATTCCTTCAAAGCCCTGTGCTGTGGATGGCGGCTCCTGCGCGCGGGAGTGACGTCCTCACGGCTCCTGCCAGCCACAGAGCCAGAGTCCGCGAACCCAGAAGCAAGACTGGTACAGATACAGAACAAAAAAAAATGTCCAGCGGTTGTATGTAAGCTGGAACGGGTACATATTTTAAGTCTTTTGGATAGCATAAGGAAGGGTT